>OX638204.1:19404410-19744410 GCA_951805265.1 Schizotus pectinicornis | reverse complement strand
TATTCTAAAATTCTGAATTAAAGGCAAGGAGAAATGTAATGTTCATAGCAGCCCATAAACTCTTATATAAGGACTTTGGAATAACTAAGTTGGGAATTAAGTTATATTAAGTGTCTTGACGAAGCATAAATGCTGGGAAGAAATAAGTGCTGTTGTTGATTTACCAGGTAAGTTTATTATTTATTCAATATCATAAATACATAAGTGTCGCATTTTATGCATAGTTATTTTGCCATATCAATCTCCCCTGTGGTGAACAAAGGTATTGCTTTAATTCGTTTCTAATATTTAATGCTGAAACAACTTCAGCTCCTCTTGTCCGTCTTATTGGCCGCATATTTTGAGTAGGCAGTTCTTCATTCAAGTTGTTCGGATTGTTAATGTTGCATGTTTTTCTTTCCGATACCAACATATTATGTAGACAACAAGATGTCATAATAAGAGTGTCAATAGTAGCTGGTTCCATATAGATAGGCGTATGAAAAACTCTGAACGTGTTTGCTAAAATCCCAAATGCACTTTCAACAGTTCTGCGAGCTCTGCTGAGTCGGTAATTATACTGTCGTTTCTCAAGATCTTCTTGGCTTTGAGCAAAAGGGTATGGTTTCATGAAACGGGGAAGTAACTTAAACCCACCATCTCCGACTAAAAACTGGGGCAAAAATATATTTGAACCAGGCAACTGTGTGTCAGGAGGAAAAGGAAAGTTGCCATTTTCGATCCGTTTTCCCATAGTTGACTTAGAAAATATTCCACTATCGCCTTCTTATTCATTGGAACCAATATCCACACATATAAATTTGCAGTTAGCGTCTACTACAGTTAATAAAACAATAGAGAAAAATTTCTTATAGTTGAAATAAAGGTAGCCTGAATTGGGAGAACAACTTATACGGCAGTACTTGCCATCAATAGCACCACAACAAGAAAAATTCCATTTTGACATAAATTCTTCGCCAACTTTTTTTAAAATATTTTCCGTAACATTTGGTAAATATATAAGTACGAGATGTTTGCTTCATGATGACGGATATATAATTATGTGATATTCGAAACTGAAAAGCGAGTGACCGCATGTTTTCTCCAGTAGCCAAATTCCTGGGGAAAAAAATGACACAATTAATATCAGAAAATTATCAGTTTCAGAATGCAAGAAACGTTGGAAAAGTCTTCGAGACCAATTCAACAAAAAGAAAAAGGACTGTGGAACTGGTTCAGCGCGAAGCAATGCGAGTTGGGAGTATGGGACACTGATGTCATTTTTGTCAGACAGTGTACATGATAGACGGTATGTATTTTTGTACAACGTATAACCTCGTATTTAATTTACTCGTTTATTTTTGATAGTTTAACTTATATTTTAATTAAATTTGTTTTCATTTTGTTGTCTATTGTAGCATGATTTATTTACTTCTGTGCTGTTTGCAGTAAAACTTTAACAAGTGTTCGATCCGAGAGTCAGGAGGACAACGCGCAAGATGATGACATCTAATAGGACATGCCAGAGGAAAGTCAAGAAGAGACTCAAGAGGACACTGAGCAGAATTTGCTCGAAGAAACTCTCGAAAGTGAAAATTCGAATACGGAAAATCTTCTTCGAAGCCGCCAGACACCCAAAGCTAAGAAGAGGAAGATAGAGTCAACATTGAACTTATTGAGTAAAAGGGAAAGTCAAAGGTTCCTTTATATGAGAAGCTACTAGAAAGGCCTCCTCCAGGTCCACAACCGCACGTTTCCACTATAAGAAAATTTTTTGACTCGATGGCCGATGTTGTAGAAAATCTTCCACTCCGGGATCAGGCAAATATCAGATTGAAAGTGTGTCAATTGGTGACTGAGACCAAAATAAATCTGGCCACAACAAAGAGCCATTCTGATTATTCGTCAGGTAGTTCGCATTCTGGTGCAGCACTTGAAACTCCTATGCCATCATCGGAGGAGTCAAAATATCCTTGGTTGTAGATATGTTAAATTGAGAAATAAAACTTATTAAAATTGTTAAGGTCTTACCTTATTGTTACGCCAAGCTTTTCTGCAGCAGAAATGGGAATACGATATCTTCTTGATGGTTGTGTTGATATGTCTTTTTCAATTAGCTTTAGAACACTCATGAACTGACCCTTGACACACGAAAATATTCCATAAACTTATTATCATTGTTATGAAAATGATTAAACAACACTTTGAAGCAACCTTCCGTGTTTCTCTTCACAAATAATTTGTGTTTTCTTCGTCTCTTCTTCGTCAGCGACATTCGTAGTAAGTAATCGCCATCTTCCTCCTCCTCCAGTAAAAAGTGTTAAAATTCGTTCAGAATTCATTTTTAAACACAAGTTGACAGGGCGAAGTAGGCGACTAGACTGATAGATACCGATTAACCGAACGCTCTCTGTAACGTTCTCGAGTGACCACATGTGGTCGCAAGCGACGTGCAAACGCCGTCCGCCGCGTCAACATACGCTGGAGGCGGCGCACGGCGTTAAAATTGGAGACCAGCGCCTTGACATTGTGTTTCCTGTGCATGGCGGTTCGGCCACCGAAACAAAAAGACTGTATAAAATCACTCACGGTAGACGCTGCCTTTAGTGCCTTTACTGTTTTACCGAACAATCAGCCCACATCGAAGCTTTTCGAAATTTCAAGTTGCCATCAATTTCTCATTGCATACCATTATTTTGCATACCATAATTTTTACCTCTTTCTAATATAGACACATCCGACTACACTTTTTACTGTACGCACATTCTCTGTAAAATCTACTTGCATTTTTTCCGATTACGTGCCATTATAAATTCTCAAATCAATTGAATTGTTAATAAACAAAGTTCTCTACAGCATTTACTCTTCTTTACTTTTACATACAACAAACAATATTACTGCAACGACCGTCAGTAATCGATATACGATGTTAAATACGATATTTCTTGCATTCATACAAAATCCGTTTTCGTTTTCTCCACAGTCGTTAAACTCTCTACATTTAAAACCAGCAATTGATTTTAACATTTACCATCCTATTCATTTATGACCTTAACAGCTGGTTGGGGAGAAGTTTGAATTTCATTAATAACGTATTCAAATTTCGCGCATTGTTCTTATATTTCAACTTGGAGGGTGGCAACGTTAAAAAAACTTTTAAATTTTTTCTTTATTCAAAAAAAATTTCGTATTATTTACGTACAAATTCTTCGTATTTTTTAATGCTTCCGGAATTCTGACCAAATTTTATTACTTCACATTTTTTCATTAATTTAATGTTGGTCGCATTGCAATTTGTTGTCCCCTCGCCCGTCAATTCCCCCCCAACCCCAACCGTCATTGTTTTAAGAGCGACCGGATGACGATGGAGGCGACGATGGAGGCTAAAGAGCAGTATGTATATTTAAATTTTACTCCTCTTCATTTAACTAAAATAATAACTAAATACAACTTGCACAATTAACCAAATAGAACTTGCACGAACCATGACTTACACAAAATTAAAACTTCTCGCAGGAACTAACATAATCGTCCACTTTCAACATTTACACGCGTCCATTAACATTTTGTTTCATATAAATCTGTTTCAATTTTCCTTTACGGTGGACTTCCGCTTTATAATACTTTGTCAGACGGCTCTTTTCAATCAGTTCTTTACGTTACTTTAAAAATTTAACTGCCGATGAATCGGATGAATTTCTCTTTTGCAAAATGTGCTTTGCCAAATTATTTATCGATGTTGTTACAGGATTAGCAGGATTACGTTCTACACTTTCTTTTGTCGTGCGTTAATTACACTTGCATTTTACATTATGTCAACATCCATATTCAATTCGTTTTTTTCAGAGAGTTCATGGCGGAGGTCCACCACGAGGAGGAGTTTGGGGACCCTTCGCCATCAGAGGCTGATTCAATGCCGTTGCTGACAAGGTTATGCTGCCAAAAATCTTTGTCATTTCCGACGTTGTGGTTCGCCCTGCAACAATTGAAGCAGAAGCGAAGCCGAGGTGTTCTAAAGATCCCAACTACATGCCTTTTACTGACAACTCTGCATGTAGAAATACTGGTAAATGCTTTGAAAATTTTCCATCAAACTACTTTACTTTTATTGACATTTACTATTGTCAATAAAAGTAAAGTAGTTTGATGGAAAATTTTCAAATTTACTAATGTCAATTATTATTTCATTCCTAAATTAACATTTCTTTTGTTTACATGACAAAGAAGATGAAGACAGATGCACGATCATCTGATCGTGCATCTGTCTTCGTCTCCAATCGTTTACTGTACAAAACGAAAAACAAAGGTAAGTGTTTGTTCCTTTCAATTAAAATACAACAGGCTAAAACTTGGGAATTTTTTAATTACTTTTCAATTCATTATTCGCTCTAGCCACTTACTACGTTTACGCATTCCAATTCGCATTTGCCAATGCGTATTGAAGTAACTCCCGAATTAGCGGAATGCGCATTAAGCCCGTTTATGCTTTATTGCAAATGCGGATTGTTTTAATACGATTTTCAGTTTAGCCAATCCAACCCACCCTGACGTCTTAATCTAACTTTATTCAAACGTCAAAAATGAATGAAGGGGGTGATCTGTCAAGTTGGACAACCTGTTCCAAAGCGCATTATTTGCGAATTAAGCGTTTGTGCATCCACAACTGAACTCCGAAACCAGCTGCGTAAACCGCATTGAGTAAATACGTATTGAAATTATGCTATGGGATTAAGACAATTCGCATTTCACAATACGAATTAAGAAAAAGCGTAAGCGTAGTAATTGATTCTGAAGATTTTTTCTTTCAACTTTAACTTTCAACGTTTACGTGTACATTTTAAATGCAAGCATTGAGTCCATTACACCTATGGTATGAGGCGCCGTTTCTGTCAAAAAGAAATCCGCTAATAAATAAATGTGCAAATCATTAAAAAATGCTACCATAAAAATATTTTTGTAATAAAAATATTTCCGCGATAAAATATTTTGTGATTGATAAAAATCTTCGTGATTTTAAAGTTTTTTAACGATGCAAATTTTGTTTTCATGTAAATAAAAAACATCCCTAAAATATTTTCATCACAATAAAAAAATCTTCACAAAATATTTTCATTACATAAACATTTTTTTTCAATTTTTTATGTTTTGCACAACATTTATTTATCAGCGGATTTTTTTTCACACAAACGGCGCCTCTTAATATGGCCTTCAACTATTCTCAGCGCAACGCCGCCCCATTACTCTGCGCACACATTATGATTACTGCAAACATCCACAATTATTTACGCATTAATTAATAATTTTTTAACGTTACAAATATTATCAAGATGCCATACTCATTGCTCTACTTCGATTTTTAGTCAAACAAGGGACAAAAATTGTGCAACCAATCACGTCCGACCCGCTTCCTGTTGAAAATTTCAACGGAGAACAAGAGGTCATTATGAAGTCGCCAGTGCGACACACCACATCGTACGATGATAAAACTCTAGCAATAATGCTACAAGAATTTCATGAACAGCTCGCAAATGACAATGACAACTTGGCAACGAGGCCACAAGAGATCGGTCCACATGAGGATCTAGCGGCGGCCCGAGCTGTTGAAGAAATGACCGTGGAAGCCGTTAGAAATCGAGCAGACCAAAGACGAACCTATCTCTTGGCAACCCGACGCGACGTCCAGATTTTCAATTTGGGCAATTTTAACTTAACATGCCCAAGTTGTGGTGCAAGATATTTTCGTGCTGAGACGACCGGTCGAGGTGTCTATACGAGATGTTGTGCAAACGGTAAAATCAACCTTCCCGAACCGCAACAAATTCCCGACCTCATCAGGGCAATGTTTGCCACCCTGATTCTAAGGAATTTCTTGATCATGTGCTGCAATATAACAATGCTTTTCAATTTGTCAGCACACAAGTGAATTTGAGAACGTTGCGAGGACGTGGTCCTTATGTTTATGCTGTTGAGGGTAAAATGTATCACAGTATAGGCGACATTAACGTCAGCGACCAGGGCAATTCCAAATATGGTCCGCTTTACTTCTTAGACCCCGAGTTCGCCGTTGAGAGACAGATGCAACTGAACAACAACAAGTTGAACAGAGATTTGCTGCGAAGGCTCGGCCAAACTTTGGCCGCATCGAATCCGTTTGCCGAAGGTAATTTTACAATTAATTTTATGTCTTTCAATTTTTCAGCAGAACCTTTTTTCTCATCTACAGACTATATGTACTTAAAAGACGTCTATGACACACAACGGCAACAAATGGCAGAACGAGGTGAACCTAGTGTCCCGAATGTTCAATTGGAAATCGTAAATACTAATGAACGTCAATATAATCAGCCGCAAATACGAGAAGTTGCCAGTGTGTACGTGTGCAACGAAACACGGCCACCGTATCCAAACCTAGGTGTCTTCATCAAAGATCAATATATGGGTTTACGCCGAGTCGGTTATTACGACAAAAACTTGGATGCCTTGCTATTTCCACTACTTTTCCCGCGCGGCGATTTGGGTTGGCACGTCGATTTGCGACATGCAGATGGGCGAAGACGCGTGACTCTCTGCGAGTTCTACGCATTCAAACTGGCTTATCGACCACGCCAATTAATTAATAATGGCGGAAAGCTGACTCAGGTAATGTTCGACTTTCAACCAAATTTTTCTCGATAACTAATCGTATTTTTTCCGTTGTTTTTACAGCAATATGTCGTCAATGGCAATGTTAAAATTGAGCAAAACCATATCAATTTTATCGTGCAAAACCAAAATCAACTGCGTGCATCCGAGTACGTGGATCTCGCTGATTACTTACACAGCCAAGCAGAAATGGACAACGTACCGATGGGACGCATGGTTATCTTACCATCAACATTCAACAGAGGTCCCAGAGCTTATCAACAACGCTATCAAGATTTTATGGCGACAGTAGCAAAGTTTGGGCCTTCCTCTGTATTCATCACCATGACTTGCAATCCTAAATGGACGGAGATTGTCGAAAACATTCCTAGACGCGATGAAGTCGGCAACCATTCCATGTTGATGGCCAGAGTTTTTCACGCCAAACTGGACAAACTCATCGACGATCTGCTAAAGAAACACATTTTAGCATGCATGTACGTGATAGAATTTCAAAAAAAGGGTTTGCCACACGCTCACATTTTGTTGATTTTGAGAGACCAAGATAAATTAAACAATGCCGTCAGGATCGATCAACTCATTTCAGCCGAAATTCCTGACCCGCAAATCGAACCGGTTCTGTACGATTTGGTGAAACAACATATGACCCACGGCCCTTGCGGTTCATTTAACTCCAGTTCCGTTTGCATGGAACAAAACAAATGCTCTAAACATTTTCCCCAACCATTGGCTGGTGAAAGTGTCGTCAGCGAAGACGGATCTGTGACTTACAGACGCAGAATGAGCCCCCATCGTGTACCGCTGAAAGGTGAGAACAGACAAATTAAGCAATTTAATTGTCAATAGATTGTCCCTTACAGTCCGTATCTTCTTCTCAAGTACCGATGTCACATCAACGTTATGGCTTGCAGTTCTTTGCGAAGTGCCAAGTACCTCTGCAAGTATCTTAACAAAGGGGCGGATCGAGCGTTGGTGCGCGTTGTCGAACAAAACCAGCAAGAGCCGGTTCAAGCAAACAACGATCAACCACCACAAGCTCTTCAATACAACGCAGTAGAAGCATATTTGAATGCACGGTACATGACCCCACCAGAGGCAGCATGGCACATTAACAAGTTCGAAATTCACAAGCAGACTTACACCGTCATCAGGCTGCCCGTGCATTTGCCCGAAAGGCAAAGAGTTGTTTTTGAACGAGGGATGGAACGAGAAGCCTTGGTACAAAACGAACGTACTATGCTGACTGATTGGTTCCGGTTGAACGCCGAGGACCCGACAGCTAGACCGTATTTATATCAAGAGATTCCCAATCACTTCGTGTGGCTCACCAGAGACAAGCGCTGGAAGAAAAGATTACAACGTGGAGAAAAAACCATTTCCCGGATGTATTCGGTGTCTCTGAGATAGAGAGAACTGTTCTTCTTTCGGACGCTTTTGCTGCCCGTACGCGGAGCCACGAGCTACGAGAGTGTACGCACTTTTAAATACACGATCAACGAAACTTTTGAGCAAACCTGCCGAGCCAGAGAGTTGTTGGCGGACAATGCCGAGTGGATCAAATATCTCGCGGAAGCTGCACAAAAAGACATGCCGTATCAGTTGAGACAGATGTTTGCCTACATTTTGGCATTTTGTGAAGTGAACGACCCCAGCGCTCTCTGGGAACGCTTTCGCCTGTCTCTCATCGAGGACTTTACTCGCAACGATATGCCAGATAATTTGGCAGAGAACGCCGGCCTTCTTCAAATTCAAACCACTTTGTTGATAAACGGCCGTCGCCTTAGTGTATTCAACATTACAGAACCGATTGTAAGTAAACGCAATAATGTTGAAATTTTTATTGTTCACCGTATTTTTTCCTTTTCTCCTTCACAGACACAGAACATTCTGGAAGACGATCCGGTTAACGTTGAACAAGAACAGGCCAAGGGTGAACGGTTGAACCAACAGCTGAATCCCCAACAAAAAACCGCCTTTGATGCGGTAATTGCTGCCGTCCAGAACGACGACGAACCCCGGCGTCTGTTCTATCTGAAAAGGCCCGGAGGCAGTGGGAAGACGTTTTTATATAACACGATAATTACCGTTTTGAGAGGACAGAATTTGCCCGTAGCTTCCATGGCGTGGACCGGGTTGGCTGCGGCTCTTTTAAAACAAGGCCGGACAACACATAGTCGCTTTAAATTGCCCATTCCTCTTCTCGACACGTCAACTTCGAGCTTGACACCGCAGCCGGCCAAAGGTCAGTTCATTACAAGTGTCAAATTGATAGTTTGGGACAAAGTAAGTATGGCGACGTTACGCTTTCGGTATTGTGGACAAAACACTAAAAGATCTTTGCCAAAATAATCTTCCTTTTAGCGGAAAGGTTATGTTGGTGGGGGGTGATTTCAGACAGTGTTTGCCAATTGTGGCTCACGGTGATCGCACACAAATCGTCGAGGCTTGCGTTAAACAAAGCATTCACTGGCACCTTAACGAAACGTTAGATTTAACAGTCAATGTTCGTGCTAGAAACGATCAGAGTAATTTCTCAAAGTGGTTGCTTCAGCTGGGAAGCGGCACCCTTGATGGTATCCGTTACGGTCAAGAAAAACTAATTGCAATTCCTGCCGAATGTGTCGTCGAAAATTTGAACGAATTCATTCGGAAAGTGTTCGGCACGCTTTAAGTCAATGATGTGCCACACAAAGCCATTTTGACTCCACTGAACGAAGACTGCCACACGATTAACGATATCGTGTGTGAAAGTTTTCCGGGCGAATCAAAAACCTATTTCAATGAAAACAGTGTCGTTGAAGACGACGAAGAGACTCTGAGAGCCAACTATACAGTTGAGTTTTTAAACACGTTGACGCCTCCTGGAACGGCCGCTCACAAACTCATTCTGAAACAAGGTGTTATAGTCATGTTGTTATGTAATTTAAATGTCAAAAAAGGACTGTGTAACGGTACCAGGCTTTTAGTCAGGACGTCATGTAGAAATTTTATAGATGCCGAAATTCTAGATGCGACAGGTAATCTGACCGGAAACAGAGTTTTCATTCCCCGTATCGATTTCATTCCTACCGATGCAGATTTGCCCTTCAAAATGAAAAGGAGGCAATTTCCGTTAAGATTATCGTATGGAATTACAATAAATAAGTCTAAAGGCCAAACTTAAGACGGTGTTGGGATTTATCTCAAACATCCTGTATTTGCACATGGCCAGCTGTACGTGGCGCTTTCCAGAGCCAAGACACTGAACACCGTCTTGGTTTTTGTGGAACCTACCACTTTACAGGGTAAACTACAACCAGATAATCCAATGACGGTATACACTAGAAATGTAGTATATCCGAGGCTTTACAGTAAAATTTACTAACTCCATTTTGTAAAGAATGGTTTGTAAAGAGCGACGTTTACGTTCTAAATGTCTTCTTATTTTTTTCCTTAAATAATTGTCATGCTAATGTATATATTTTAACTCCTTTGACTTTGATTCGGGCTTCGCCTGACCGAATCTGGAAATTACTGTCATTATGCAGGAATAAAATTTGGCTGACCCTCATTAGAGTTGGACAAGTGCCATTACGTATTAATTTAATTCGAGATGCGGGATCGACCACATTTCAGTTGGAGGAAGATTCCATCGAATTAGGCAATTTATTTCCTTAAGATTACTTTTATTTTAAGGAAAGTAATTGTTATACGAATATACATTTTAACTTCGATGTGGTAGCGACAGAGGACGGTCGCAGCCATCGAAGCAGACAATTATTTCTCTTTTTTTCTCTACTTCTCTTTCGTCAGGATGTCATGATGGTATACCTGATATTCAATTAATATGTAATGTAAATGTTTTTCAACAGATGGAATTATGAAATTGAAACTATTGCACTGAACATTGTTGATATTATTACGTTACTTTTTACATTTAATATTACCGAAATTATTTTCACAAATGTTTGTTTCCTTTTATTTGTTTTCTACACGTGATTGTTTTCTTGGTTGTCATTGTGACATCTTTTTCTGATTACATTACGACGGCATTCAACACTTTTTTACATTACATTTTTAATTTTATTGCTTTTTTTACCATTGTTCATTTCAAACTGAGATGTCCAACTAATGTATATACGCCTTCAAGAAGCAAACAGTAAAAACAGATCAGGATGTCGTGGTGACTATTACAATTGCTTCTATAGCCTTGAAACAACTAATTAATTTGCTTTCCTTTCATGTATGTTTCCGTAATCTTATACAGCATCGACAACATATATGATAAGTGATTCTTTCTATAATTAAAAATGTGCTTTTGCTCCAAACAAATACTCTAAAGAAAGCACCTCATCTTTTGTTGAACGCATGATCAGTAGTTCCATGAAAATGGTATTTATTCTACTTTACTTCTACTTTTTTCTAATCGATTTTTTGTAGGTACCAACTTGGATCATGTACATTTGTTAAAGTACAAAAAGCTCTTCAAATCATTGCACACCACAGTTTTCGAATCATATTTGTGGATAATGTTACGATACAATCATAAAATTAATGTTGTATAGAAGTTTTTTCCATACATCACTTTTAATGGGGGTAATTCCACATGCTAATTGAAAATTAACACGAATTTCTAATAACAGATTGATTACAGACAATACTGTGCCCCAGACTCAGAAGTAAAGTGTCCACAGACGTGTGAAATTGAAGACTTTTTCTATAACTACTCTGCAACACCAAATATAAACCCGAAAATCCGAAATCACACAAGATGGTAATAAATAAAATCAATCAATATGCAACAGAATTTTTCATAACCCCATAACAACAATATAAACCTTAACAAATTTTGTTTATATTTCAGATGCCTTTTTGACAACTTCCAACGCATCTACGCATTGAGCACATATTACGTGTGTTGATTCGATTAATAATCGAATGTGTAAAGAAAATTTTACAAGACCGGAGCAATCAAAAATTAACACAGCGGTGATGATTTCGACAACAACCAACGGCAAGATCTGAGCAGAACACGAAAATCGAAAAATTACGTAACTTTTATTAAAACACAAACAAAAAACTATTTTATTTCATATTATTTCCGTTTCAGATTTTCGAACGACACCAAACTAAGAAACTGCCACAAGCCTTCTGCAATCTACAAGAACATGCACACCACGGAACATTTCATTACATTTTCATTTTTTAATCATTATTCATGTCATTCAAGTAGGTAACATATATTTACTGTCAGTTAAAAAACGCACAAAAGCTAAACAATCACTGATTATTAATACATGTATCAATCAATGTTTTTGTTCGTTTTTTAAATCCAATGATAAAATGTCGTCGTAATGTTCAGTTCTTAATTTTATTGCGTATTTATTGTTTTTAACGTTGACCTCAATTTCAACAATTCCATTTCAAGGTAAATTTTGTTACATCGAAAAGTATTGTAAAAATATATAGGTGGATAGGTTTGGTTGTTAGGGGAGAGAAGGAGACCAAATTTTATACGACAGACTGTAAAAAACAATGTTAACTGTTAATGATTACGCACAATACATATAGATAATTGTTACTAACAGTAATTTTTTTTTCACATTCTAAAACCAAAACGGTGTCATGTAAAATGTAATTGTGATTTTGCAAAAAGAAAAACATTCGTCGTCTAAAAAACTACATTCAACAAAAATGGAAACGTCTCTACTGTTGGGGGCACCGCCCACTATTAAAATAATAAGAAATAGAAATTCAAAGCTGCATCAAACTTTTCTCTCGAAAGCACAACCATTCAAGCTCATTCTTAATTACAACGCCAAAGCAATTGTCTCTGAATCAATTTCGGAAAGTTCAAGTTATTGACAATACCCAAGTCAAATGGGAAAAGTATCAGAAGAAATTTTAAGTAATTCATAAAATTGATGTTCAAAAACGTTATCCGTAAAATCAACTCATTCGTCAAACGGAAAAATTATCGTCTCGCTTTTTATTCTGATAAATCAAGTCTGTTTGCAACAAAAAAATTATTGAAATAGAATAAAATGTTGCAGGGCAACCGGTAAGTAAATTTTCACCGTTGTGTTTCATCAATTTCTTTTTGAATTAAACCATAGTAACTTTCAATTCATCTATTAACGGATTAGCTAATAATAACCAGCCGATCAGCAATAGAAACCAGCGGTATATTTGTTACCGTGAAAGTCCGAAATTAGTGAATGTCAACATTCGCCGGTGAATGTCGACAAATACCAAATGCCTTGGTGAAAGACCGAAAATTTGTTAATTGTATTATACATTCGAACTTTCACCGGTATATCGTGGGCTTACTGCAAAAAGTGGCCAAGTCACATTTTTCCATAAATTGAGTTAAAATGACCAAGTCGTCCTTAATTGTTCACGGAGTGTCTGGGAAAAGTGACCAGCTCAAAGCGCATCAATAGATGGAGCCACTTGCGTATTAATATTATGCTCAAGTCCGAATGAACCGACTTTACACAGGCAAAAGTGACCATGTTGACTTAGTCAGATTTCTGTTAAGATGATACACAACTTAAAGTGACCACTACGACTTAGTCAGTTTATGCTGTTTATTGTTGTGTACGCGTTTGCACAGGACATTTTAAAGCGTACTGTTTTTAAAGTGTTTCGATGGCATCCAGATCAAGGCGCTTGGTTGATATGTGCTTACGTGCTTTGGTTCAGTTAATGTGGTGCAGAATAGTGAAGTTAAATTGCTCGTTTATCTATTATTTTCAATTAATCTGCACATAGGGATTTCTTCTTCCAGCATCAGAATCTGGGCTCGTTACTTTAAATTGTTTCAAAAACCAAGCTCAACTCCAGTAACTTTTTCCTTGGAGAATCTTTCGGAAGTGATGACTACATCCCCAGTAATGAAGAAGGCTTAATATCTCAAGTATCATCTTCAGAAAGCGATCAACCCTCCTCAAAGCGCAAAAGTCGCTGGAAGAAAGCTGATCCATCACGATGGAAGAAAAATATTACCAAGAAAAACAGAAGTTTAGGTGTAAGTTATGAATCTAGTGGAAAATTAAATCTTGCGAAGAAACCCAAAGATATTCAGCCGTATTGCGTATCAACCATGTTCAGACTCAACGGTCATGTTATCGTGTTGAGATGAACATGCTTCTGAACGCTTGACGTAAAACTTGGTATTGCGTATCGCGCTCCGTTACGGGCCCTGTTAGGAATGATGCGACGAACGGCGGGCACCAAGCGGGCATGAAGGCGGACGGAGCAAGTGAGATAGACTGTGCCAAATGGCAGTGGTTAAAAAGAGAAAACGCATCCGAATAACAAGCGGCTGCGACGAATGAAATGGCGTTTGAAATTGGCGGGCTACAACGACAAAATTTGAAATTTTTGAAAACTGGGAATACCCACATCTGCTAGCCCGTTGGAATTATTACAGCCCCTAATAAAGTTCGTCCATTTTCGTTCATTCTACGCTTGTGCTACGTTGAAAAATGAATCGATTGCAGAAAACCACATCGAGGCAGTTTGAGGAAATGATTAATTTCCTCGAACAAAATAAAATACTAGTAACGGGGAAAACAAAGCCGTCAGAAGCCAATGCGATTAAGGAGCTGTGGAATAAGTTTGCCACAGAAATTAACTGCAAGGCATACGGCCCCCAGAAAAGTGGACTACAGTGGTGTCAAGTAAGTACTTATAAAACTTGTTTATAATAATTAATAATCATCTAAAACGCATGATACTTTTACGTACAATTTATTTACATTTACATATGTGGAAATAGGTTTTCAAAGAATGGAAAGGGAATGTTCGCCGCAGAAGTCGGGCAATTGCGGCACATTTGGGGGGCACTGAAGGAGGGCCAGCAATTAAAAAACAACTCACTGATTTGGACGAGCGGCTGTTGCAACTCATCTCTAAGATTCATCTTGGAGATGAAGAATTGGAAGACACGCAACAGCTTTCTGGTAAGTTTAGTAAAAAAATAAAATAATTTTGTTTTTCAGTTATTATTTTACTAATATTATTTTTATCTCAAGTAAGTGACCAATTTGAAATTGCGGCCCCCACGGCATCGTCACCCCCCGCGACATCGTCGGCTCCCCCGGCCCCGAGTCCAGGCCCTTCCTATGTTCAAGGTAATTGTGTACCTAACTATAATTAGATTTTTTCCATTAATATTTTTATTATTTACAGTTGTTCATCTAGAACCAGTGCTTGACACCAGGGAATTGGAGTCGTTAGAGGTGCACGTAGAGGAGACCCCTACACCCACTGTAAAACGTAAGATTTTGACAAATCGTAAGTTTTATAAACTATTAATATAATTTGTACCTTTCAGAAACACCATTAAAACGCCCAGCACCTGGGAATGCAAACTATCCCGCAAAGAGGCGTGTTCTCATGCAACCCTCAACGTCAAGTATGTATATCACAGTGCAAAAGTGATTATGACTAAATGTTTCAATTATAGGACAAGCAACTAGCCGACCAAAAAGTGCAAATGAGATGCTGCAGGCTGCCTGCCGAGATTATAAGGAAGCAACAAAAGCTTCTCTGGAATCTGCCGTTAGAAGGCAGATTCTGGAAGAAGAAAAACACAAAACCGAAGTCTCGGAGACCTTAGTAGCAGCGCTAACCAATGCCACAGAGACCTACCGGATAATTGAAGAAAAGAAATTGGCCCTAGAGGAGCAAAAGCTCCAGTTGGAAAAAGGAAAATTAAAACTACAGTTTCAAACTTTCCACGGGGAACATGGCGATTTTGACGCCTTCCTTAAAAAATAAATTTGTTCATTCTAAAAGAATTTTTATTTCATACAAAAATAAACATGATCCTATACAAATAATACAAAACCCTCTAGTTACAATTTAGTCTGAGACTTGGTCCCCCCGTTTGCAGCTGGATGTAGGAGATTACGCAAAATTTTCCCGTATCAGGCGATTCCGTCTTCTTCTTCCCTCTGCTAACCAACCTCTAACTAAAACAAGATAATTTATATTTATTGAAGTACTATGTAAAATACGAAAGTACTGATGCATAAGGGTAAAGTATGGTATATTTGTGGTTAAGGTTAAGTTCGATAGAAATATAAAATACGTTATACAATTGAAATCCATGTTTATGTACTTTTACGGTAACGTCTTCTTACCTTTCAAGTGCATTTTCTAGTGCCTCTTCTAATAATTCACCCAGTGCTGCACCTAGCAAATTATCTAACGCTGCCATAATTGCGATAAGACCGACCAAATACACAAAAATATCGAAGCACGTTCAGAGAGGTTAGGTTGAGCGACAAGTGATAGCCGCCGTCAGCCGTTGCGGAGCATGCGCGAAACTGCTAACGTCTCCGTCGAAGCCTCAACGGCATGTCTAGAGATCCCGTCCAAATTTCAGACATAACATGAACGGCTAACGGGCTAGCGGCGATACGCAATACCGATTTCTCTAACATAACGTCAACTTGAGGACACGCCCCGCGTTATGTCTAACATCTTGGATCCGCAATACGGCTGATTGACTGTAACGCTTGTAAATATAAGTGTACTCATAATTTTGATGAAAAAGTGAGAAGGAGCTTGTGTCTACAATTTTGGAAACTGGATTATTGCCGACAAAAAGATTTTATTTTGTCTTGTGTTTCGAGCGTGGAACCAAAATGCAGACGAGTTCGAACTGGAACGGGTACACACAAAAATAGTAGTAGATTTTATCATTTCATGAAGGAAGGCACAAAACTACGAGTTTGCAAAAAGTTTCTTGCATACTTTATGTATAAGCCATAGTCCAGTTGATAAGGCTCTATCTGGAGTAAATGAGGTTGAGATATTCAGTGAAAATGATAAGCGTGGGCGAAAAATACCAGGTAATAAAACCAATCCAGCAATAATTGCTGGCATTAAACGGCACATAGAAAGCTTCCCAGCAATGGAATCCCACTACTGCAGGAAAACTACAAAACGTAAATACCTGGACTCCCAACTTATCCATCACAAAAATGTATGCATTGTACGTTGAGGAGTGCAATGAAATAAACAAAGAGCATGTAATAGTATCTCAAATAACCTATCGCAGAGTTTTCTGCAACAATTACAACTTAGGCTTCTTCAAACCAAAGAAGGATCAGTGCTTGCTGTGTGAAAACTACATTAAGACCAAATCCAGCGATTTAGAGGTAGAGTACCAGGCTCATATTCGTAGAAGAGATAAGGCACATGCAGCTAAAAATGTCGATAAAGAGCGAGCACGATTGGTTAAACATCTTCCGAATGGCTCGGTCTAAAAGAGGTCGCAATAAAATTAGTGATAAATACGATGTACATGAACTTCGGTACAATGATTTTGTGGACCTAAAAAAGCTAGCTGCTAAGTTCCTAAAAAATCGATTAATTAATCAAAATGGAAATCGTGTCAATTGGTTAAAAATTAAAATTATGAGATACGAGAAAGAAAGACCAAAGTGTATTTTATATAAATATAATTACAGTGATCCTGAATGCAATGTCATTAATGTGTGTGGCCGTGGTCGAAATGCTAATTGTATACCAGATAGTTTGATCAAATTGTACTTCAAACAGCTTGAAATTTGCACGATTGGTTAAACATCTTCCGAATGGCTCAGTCTAAAAGAGGTCGCAATAGAATTAGTGATAAATACGATGTACATGAACTTCGGTACAATGATTTTGTGGACCTAAAAAAGCTAGCTGCTAAGTTCCTAAAAAATCGATCAATTAATCAAAATGGAAATCGTGTCAATTGGCTAAAAATTAAAATTATGAGATACGAGAAAGAAAGACCAAAGTGTATTTTATATAAATATAATTACAGTGATCCTGAATGCAATGTCATTAATGTGTGTGGCCGTGGTCGAAATGCTAATTGTATACCAGATAGTTTGATCAAATTGTACTTCAAACAGCTTGAAATTTGCACGATTGGTTAAACATCTTCCGAATGGCTCAGTCTAAAAGAGGTCGCAATAGAATTAGTGATAAATACGATGTACATGAACTTCGGTACAATGATTTTGTGGACCTAAAAAAGCTAGCTGCTAAGTTCCTAAAAAATCGATCAATTAATCAAAATGGAAATCGTGTCAATTGGCTAAAAATTAAAATTATGAGATACGAGAAAGAAAGACCAAAGTGTATTTTATATAAATATAATTACAGTGATCCTGAATATAATGTCATTAATGTGTGTAGCCGTGGTCGAAATGCTAATTGTATACCAGATAGTTTGACCAAATTGTACTTCAAACTGCTTGAAATTTCTACATTGAAGAAAAATGATCTGCTGAAGCTTTGCACTACCAATGCCATTCCTGGTATCAATCCATACCAGCAGATAGTACCAAAAGGAATGCAGCTCCAGAACCTTCATTATGGTCAGATTCGGAATCTAAATCAATCTTTCTCACATTTTTCTCTCGGAATAACACAATGTTTAATTCGTTTTTAAGTGTATTGCTTAATTGTTGACACTAATAAATCGTTATTTTCATTAAAATGTTTTACTTTACAGTTCTTACAGTTTGACCAAGAACATCAGCAGGCGCATTTTGTACTTGCAAAAATGACCAAGTCCATTTTTCTTCATCCCTGGACGCTTATTCTCGACTCGAGAGAGCGAGTAAAGTAAGAGAAAAGTTGCTGAGAAGTGGTGGTCACACCTTCCTTTCTTGTGACAGGGACTTTGGATGCATCGAAAAGGCAAAAAAAAGGCCTAAAACCTGAGGTGCCATGGAATTGATTCGAATTATGGCAAACGCACGCAATGAAAATCGTTTCATAATCACTCATGTTGAGAAATTCTTTAACTGAATGAAAGTCGCAAAAACTGCACTGTCCACTGGAAGTTTAGGCATCTCACAAGCTGTAATGTTGAGAATTGCAAAAGATAACCTAGATCAAGGCCAAGTTGAAGTCAAAACAGCATACTCACTTGTAGCACCTTGGCGAAAGGTGAATGTTATGAAACATGGATTTGCTAAGGAGTATGTTCAAGCCCTAAATGTTGAGCCAACGAATCAGGAGATGCGACCATGGCAGAAGGCCAAGATAAAGGAAATTAAGACGATGATCCCTTTTATTACCCCGGAGAATCAAATAATAACATTAAACTTGTTTAACTTTGTTTATATTATTATTCCATCCATAATAAAAGTTTGTAGGTACTTTAAACACAGAATAGTCCAACATAATTATGATGCAACTTGAATGGCACTTAAGCCGTTTTGATATTGTAAGGGCCACTTCAACCCTTGAGGGACCGATCAACCCCCAAATTTGTCTTCAATTCTTCAACGAACTGGTCAACTATTATTATTGTGAATAACAACTATTTGAGTCAAACGGTTTTCAATTAAAATCTATTTTTATCTGCCCTGTAATATTGTCGATTTTGCACTTAGACCTTTTTGCATATGGCACACTTCAAATATGAATTTTAATATCTGTGTTGATCTTGTGTGGGAAATAGATGAGTTTTTAAAGTTTAACATGTAGACATTACTTTGAAACTCGGCTGTACAGTCGAGAGCAGAAATAATGTTCACCTGTAAAACTTTAAACTCGTTTATTTTCCACATAAAACACACAGACATTAAAATTCATATTTATACCAAGCATACATATAAAATAATGAAAAAGATGCATTGGGTTTCCTTTAGCTAGTACATCATCTGTAGAAGAAAGTGTGAGATGGACATTATAACTGCTGTCAGTCGTACATTAACGTTGAAACCCTCTAAAACTTTTAAGAGAAATAGATGGCTTTGTAATTATAATAATTAATAAAATTTTAACGATTTGTTAACAAAGGATTAAACAACCGTTAAGTTTCGTGCAAGCAACTGGGCATTTATTTGTACTTACCTTTTTCTCTTTTGACATACCTTTCGAAGAGTAAAAACATGTTTCGTATTCACTAAACATAATATGCTAAGTTACACAATAGTTATACCTAACTGTATATGTATATCTATTTAAATAATAGGTCTACCAAATAATATCCCAAAGATATTATAATTTTTAATAAATTTTGATAATTTTGATTTCTCATTTAGAAATTTCAAAAGTAATTTGACTCACCCCATTAACTTCTTTGAAGGTCGTAGCCTGGAACTCATGATGGTGAAGTTGTTGATACACTAGCTTACACAACCCGTCTACAAACTGAACTTTCTTATCATCATCTGGCATTTTAAAATGTTTAATTAAATCACTGGTTTGTGTTTCTACAGAACTGATTCTCAACACTGGCTTCTAACTACTCAAATCACATGTCCGTCCATAAATTCTTGTTCCACTCAGTCTCCGAAGAAAAGTGAATCTAAAACATAATATTTATCAATTCCCTTATATCGCTCATGCCAAGACTATTTACTTCTGAATAACGGGTGAGAATGACATGTAGAGAGATTGAATCAGGAGTTTTTGTAGAAAAACAACGTATTTTTTATCCTTCACTTCAACCCTAAAATACAAAGTCACTGGTGACCAAACCGAAATACCATCGTCTTTCACACAATAACCAACAGTCTCAGTCACTGAACACGTTTATTAAGACCCGAGCAAAGACCACGGCGTACGATAGCAACACAAAATACGACGTTACCCCAGATTTGTAGGTTATGATTTTCAAACAGAAAACAGCAAAACAGCATCTAGTTTTACCATGAGTTTTACTGATCGCCACAACTCACAGAAAGAATACCCAGTTTCAATTCACTCAACCGCGTCATTAATACTTCTGTTTTCTATTTGATTTGTTGATTAATTTTTTAATTAGACCGGTTTTGTTTTTTTCAGTCACTTAGCAACCACGCGAACACGCACTTGATTTTAATGAATTTTGATTTGTTTGACATTTTACATTTTGAACAGACTCAATCCGAACAAAGGCGCCTCTGGTGGTTGGAAGGCGGTAACAAATGACGATGGGCGGGAACTTTAAATATTTTCTAATTAAATCTGATGATTTAAAATTAACGCAAAATGATTTATTTTTACGTTTTTTGAAATCAGTGTTGTCAAGTTGGATCATTATTGTAAGTATGTATTATAAAAATATAAGTAGCACAATTTCTAAAACCCAGAAATTACATAAGAACAAACATAGCTTGGATAATAGAAAGTTGCTTCAAATTTAGTTTATTAATTTAGCTATACATATGATAACATAAGAAAAATTAAAAAATAAATGAACAATAGTTTAGGTAAGGGAATTTTGTCCAAATTCCAAAACTTTGTAAAATTAACTAAAAGTGCAGAAAAATTAAAACTAAAAATTATGAAATATTGATTCATGCTTGAAACCTTTTCTTCTCTCTACACACATGTTTGTAGCAAATATTTTTATATAATCTTTAACCTCTAGTACCTTTTTCTGAAGAACGCAATCACTTCTTTACACCAGACATAATTTAAAGTTCTCCTTGTAATTCTAAAAACTAACTTTTCATTTAAGAATGTGAGTGATCAAACACCCTACAAAAACAAGTTTACTGCATATTCTTTCAAGAAGTCGAAACGTTCAAAAACGTTCCCATCTTTCAAGGTGTATAAGGTGTAGTCAATAGTCCGGATAATGAAGAATGAAATTGTAGCTCGTGATGTCACATCGACACCCCCTGGGTTTTGGCAAAATACGTTACATACTCGATTATGGACATTAAGACAAAGGAGATTTTTGACTTCCTACTGTAGCAACGAGGAATGGCAATGGTCGATTATTTATTCAAGCCTTTATATCTCAAAGACGATTCATCGTAGAGAATCATAGATGTGAATTTCGTGTGATGTGATCTTGTTGTGAGGTCACACGCTATTTATTCAAATCCATATATCTCCAATAACAATTTGTGGTAAAGTTGTGCGACTTAAAATTTTCTTCTTAGATATTTTTGTTCTATAACTTTGATTTTTACCATATAGGAAATGGTCTACATGTTCTCCGGTCCTGAATCTGATTGCCTCTAGGTGTCTAAGACATGCTAGATAAAGGAATTAAAGCAAAATTTCCTGCTGTTTAAAAGACAGAAGAAATGAGAACTGTTAATTGAAAAATAGGCTAGTTTGTTTCATCAAAAGTACGGGAAGTAGTTATAAGGACCCATGGAAAAACGTCAAATATTATTTTAAAAAAAATCTTCTCTGTAATTATAAGTTTCAAACCACTCACTCAAGCATACAATAGGTAGTTTTTCTGCTGGATAAAGAGTATTGTTGTTTTATTTTTTTAAAAGGTCTCGCAACGACACCAATCTTGCATAACATATTATTTAATGGGAGCAAATATAATGTACACCAAATTAAACCATACATCCCTGGAACTGTCCACCAAAAAATTTAATGACATCAAAAAATCTTAATGGAACGCATTATAGTTCCGTTTCGATTCGCTACACATTACACGGCAAAGTTTAAAAAATGTTAGAATTAATGTTAAATTTCTTACCTACTCACTGGACTATATTGTCAATTTCACTAATGTACACAGATCTCGTAAATTTTGTTGAAAGAAATAACATGTTTTATAATTCTTAATAAAAACATCTTAGTTCAATTAATCCCATCTAACACTTTTAACAGAATTTGTGGCATTTATTAATGTTCAGCTAAACATGTGTCTAAGAATTTTTTCATATAATTATGTAAAGTTCCATTTTACTATTAACTAATTTCTATTGAAGATTTTCTAATTACAATTTAGTTGATAAAGGGTTTTACAACCGCTTGGCGTGACTGCCTCCTACAGAGTGTTCTAAGCCGCTCTCTGTCATAAATTAACAATTCACAAATTAAAAACGTTAGCGCAAATCCGATTCCGTAGGCTAAAGCAATCAATCCGCAAGAAAATTCAGAAAGGCTAACGTGAATATTGACTTTTTTCGCCGACTCGATGCAATTTGGTTTCCGGGCATCCCAATATTTTCGAAGACGGTCCATAGTACCGGTCTCGACCAATCTGAGCATGCTAAATAAGTTCATAACTATCAATCGTAAAATCGTAATAATAATAAAATATTACCAGTAATTCATCATTTCCCGATAAGGGGAATTTTTCTGTAGATTTGTGTGCATCGGTTGAGTGCTATAAAGCTGAACCTCTTCGAGTTCGCAAATTTCTTGATTCGTAAAAGTGTTTTCGATAATTGGATACGCCGTACTCGTCTCGACATGATAAGCAAAACCTCCCCTTTGAACCAGTTCCAAACCATCAGAAGGCGCGTAAAAACCAGGATCGTTAGAAGTACCACTAATTTTCTTGTCAAATAATTCAATAGCCATCGGATCGGTGGTTTGCTGCAAATTACACCTTCATAAGAAAAAACATTCATATTTATAGAGAAATTACGCTCACCACAAAATAGTTCCGGTCAATCAAAATGTCTTCTATTCCTACCTTTAAACTGCTGTCTGTCAAACCTTTTAAATCATGTATAGTTTTTGGCGGGTCCATTAATAAATATGACACGATGCTCGCAGAGTAAAATTGATAAATCAATATGCAAAATAAGAATACAAAAACCGACAATGTACGACTGCTCATTAACTGGGGGTAACAGGTTGCGCCTTAAAATTACAATTATTATTAACATATTATAATAAGACCAATAAGCACTTACCTTGTTGGCAGAAAGCACCTAGAGTGAATAAAAAAAGAAAGCTCCAACTACTATCAATTCCGTCCCTTGCATTATTTGAAAGTAAATTTTCCCGGCTAAAAATTAATTTTAACGCCAGCATAATAATCCCCATAAAAACAACGACAGCAATCCAAACAGTGTTCGAAAGAGGCCGCAAAAATATTTCATAAGAGGCCGCTGCTACTTTCGGATGACGGTAAATAAATGCCGATCTAAACAAAAAGCTGTTTGTTAAAATAATTACAATTAATTAAGTTACCTCAAGATCCAATTGCCATAACTGTAATCAACAACCGGTATTCTATCCAACTTGCAAAGTAGGGGCGAACTTCCAAAATCGACGAGCTTTCGCTCCAACAACCCTACAAGACCATCGAAAGTACCGTTAGCTTGCATGTAACCCCACGAATCTGTTGCCCGAACTTTTAAACTAAAATAAAGTTTGTCCTTATAACGTATAAATAATTGAAAGGATTTACGTAAAATTGAACATGTCTCTGCAATATCCCACGGTGACACTTTGGAACCTATGCATGGAGTTTTCTTGTCTATTTTCTTCACTTGTTAGGTATTCTTGAAGGGTCGTTTTGTCGTTAGGCATAACTACAGCTGAAGTAAAGGTTACTCCAGTCATATTTTTCCGCGTCTTGTATTTGTTGTCAGTGATTTTTATATTAAAACCTGACTTTGAGCTGTAGTAACCTAATTTTTGTAATTTTAGCTGCCCACCACGACTTGAAGCTGGATTGTATGCATCAAAAATAGTCCAGTTGTTCGGTTTATCTGCTACAGCGATGTAAACGTCAGAATTTATGTTGAGAGGGACGTTTACGAACAACTTTAAGATATTTTCAGTAGAGTTACTAGTAATCAACCAATGGCGAGTTTCAAAAAAATCTGCACTTTTCCCCTGTGGGTTTCATTTTGTAATGTGGAAAAGAAAGAAGAACATAAATGTGTATGAAGAGATACCTACCTGACTTAGAACGTTTAGTGCATTTGTACAAGTTGCATCTAAAAGAACAGCAACATGGCAATGTTGACCATTTAATCTTTCAGTCACAGAATAATTGGGATGTTGCACGATATCCACTATCAAAAATCGTAATCCCGTTTTACCAAGAACTTTTATTAAATGAACATGCTCTAAAGTTTAAGTGTTTTAGCGTTATTTGGCGGAATTAAAAATTAAATTTACCTGTTTTGGTGCCACAAGAAAATATAGTACCAATCGATAAACTTTTTGACTTGCAAAAACTAATTATTATATCTTGATTTGGAATCGATATTGTAAAATAAACTGATGAAAGTATCCACAACAAAGCCAACGGTCTTGGCATGTTGGCACGATCTAATCACATTTGGTTAGGACGTATAAAACATAAACCGTAATTGTGTTCATTTATCGAAATTATTGGAGAATATAAATCGCAATTTCAGTAAACAATGGTAGTCAATTTTTCAACTCGCAGTAGTTTCCAGTAATAAGATAAGTGGCAATTTTACTGACAAAAATTGTTATTTATTAAAGACAATTGTGTCCATTCCTTAATAAATATTACATGCATATTGTACAAATATTTGAAGCTCTTAGGCGATCATTACATTGTCGTACAAAAACTACATATCTAATTGTTCCATGTAACATAATTAATTAATTTTCATTATATCTAATAAATAAGTTAATGCGTCAGTTCAGATGCTGAACTAAATCAATCAAATCGCAATCTTAAACAAAATTACGGCAATTCAACATATTTACAAGGTTTAAATACAATATTCAACTCACGAGATGGCGCTGCGACGCCTTAAGCATCACAGCAACGGATTTCTTCCCATGTATCACAAATCCTATTCATTAACAGGAACATGGCTTATAATAGTGCTAACGCCAAAATCAGTTGCAGATTTGCTCAAAAAAGAGATTGTCAGTTTATTAACAACACAGGTAATGCGGACCAATTACTGTAAGTATGACCCAGCTTATTTACATTTTCAAACCAAATATATGCGAACAATCAATTCTGAAAAGCTACATACGACGAGATCCTAGGTTGAGACTGAATGACCAGTTCCGGGCTTTATCCCAACCTTCACAAAATAGTGTCTTAATTAATTTATGTGAAAATGCAAATTTCGTTGATAATAATTCATTTGTATTAATGAAACACTCTACATAAAGCACAATTTACTAGTTGGCGATCAGTTTTCAAATTTAGAGGTAAGTGTTCTTTTACACCCAATATATTGAGCGTTTTGCAAATGTTCTAAACGCGACGTTAATCAAATTTAAGAAGAATATTAACTTCTGGCGATCATGAAGCCATTCAATTGCACTTGAAGATAATTTAGAAAATTTTTGGGTAATTACTTACAGACCAAGCTGATTGAACCAAAATATTTATGGGTATCACATTACAAAAAATGGGTAACATTTCAAATAGAAGAGATTCATTCAAGTCACATGCTTAAACTGAAAGGATGAATCACAATGTTGCTGCCACCTAAACAGAACGTTAAAATACATGGTTATAGCAGCATTCAAACAAAAAAGCTGAAAAAGCCAAAAATACTAAAATAAAGATTAAAGATGATACTGTTTTATTGGAAGTAATTAAATTACATAATCACGAAATGCTTTTGAAGTAAGTTAACCTATTACGGTAGATATACATTACGAGACATAAAACACCAAATTAGTCTGAAATAATAGACTACTAAAAAAAACTAGTTAGAAATTGTCGAAAAATTCAGCAAAGTTTTTGTTTAATTGCTGCTATATAACGAAATCCGAGCATAAGAGCACAAAATCAAACCTTATCGCTCTTCTAATATCACAGTTTCTTGAGGACATAGTTTCAATTCTTTTAGCGTTTGATTCATATCTAATGAAGTGAGCTGAAAAAAAGATAAAAGTCATCAGTATAAATATAAAATATTCTGTAGAGGTGGTTACAAGCGATATTAAAAGTTATGATCTCCATTTTAACCACCTAAGAAGTCTTTATTTTAAATCTTACCGCAAAAGACGTAAGTAACAGTAAAATTTGGAGAACAGGTACACAATCTAGATCAATAAAAATAAAATTTCTGAACAATGCGTGTATTAGAACTATGCTCAGCGGTGGAGTTTGGGGTGAATGTTAGAAAAGTCGTCATATCGAGGGATAATGTTGTATCTGTTATGATCTTTAGGCAGAGTTCTTTAGGTTTAAAAATGTCAGACCCATAATATTTTTATTATGCATTTCAGCAAATTATGCAAGAAATAATTTTTTCTTACATAATAAATATTCAACTTGTATTTTTGTTTTCTTTCCTTTAAATCAACATAACGAGTCAGGTTTAAAAACAGCCAAACATAATTTATTCCGCTTGTAGAATTTACGACATGACAATCAATTATTAAATCTATACAAAAATGTCGGTAGAGATCCCTTCAGTAATAATGCTTCTGATTGGTTTAGATTAAAAATTTTATCTACAACATTAATGCCCAGTGGCACAAATTTTTTTAAAGAATTGCAACGTTAATGTACATCAGATACTTACTAAATGTAACCAAGTACTAGTGGTCAGTCAATCTAATTAGAATTTTACTGTTTTTGAAATTTGTAATTAAAGTATCGCTAATTATGTTTTTAAGAAGTTCGCGGGATTTTGACAAATTTATGACACGACTGCTTTATTGAAGCAGTCAAATTTCATGACTATGACGCTTAAACGGTTCGGTTATTTATGGCTTAATAGCGGTACCTACTCAAGGATCCTTTCAATACAAGGACCATCATAAATTCTAATGTGGTTCACCGCAAATGGACTAGGTAAACGGTCACAAAGCTGTCAATCAAAAATCCCTTCAGCGCTGAAATTTAAAAATTCATGTAATTCAATAACGATTTGATATAAAAATATTTCAATTACTCGTTATCAATCTTGGAGGTCGCGATCATGAGCTTGAAGAAAATCAAAGAGATAAAGTGAATATTTCGATATAAAATCGCGATCAAAAGTGAAAACTCACACCATTTAAAAAAGAAAGAAACGATATTGTCATCTTGTAGTACATTAATTATAGTTTATTTTAGCCAAATTTCAAACTTTTAACTCCATTGAAATACGCAATTAGGCACCGGCGGTTCTCGTTGAAATGCCCTGTATTTTACATTTGAATTGCCTCCATTATTAATTAGGTGGTAAACAAAATCGAAATTTGTACATATCCAGTTTGTTTTGCCATGGCATGGCACATAGACTAGACAAGCACGAGAAGACATGTGCGAAAGCGATTTTTGCGAAATCAGTCAATGCCCGTAAGTCGTGACCAAAGCCAGAAACGGTAAGAATATTATGTGAAGTGTTAACTTCTAACTATGTACTACGATTGATATAAAATTATCCCTGGATAATTATGGGCTTACAAAATGTCTCAAGTTATAATAGAAGTACATAATGCTAAGTGATAATTTATAAGACCTAAAAGGTTCTACTCATAAATTTAGAAGGCAAAAATATAACTTTTTAAATAAGCCAATAATAATACAAATTATCATTTGCACATTCGTGAATTATCTTGAGAAATAATGCAACAAGATATTAAATGGCGTTTTATGTGCCAGTTAGTTGGCACCCTCTATAAATTTTGAAACAAATTAAAATAATTTAGCACTAAAAGTCATAATCTTTAAATGTTAAATTAATATTGCTGACTACCAACTATAACAAATATTCTAATTACATGCCTCTGAGTTTGATGGAGATCATAAAATCTAATACCTAAGTTTCTTTATTTCAAATAAAATAAATTACGTTAAGAAAGTAGTTTTGAAAATAAAAATTACTTACGTCTCTTCTAGGCCAACTGGATATGACCTTGTATTCTTCGCTAGGATAACCTTTGACGGTTAAAAAATCGCACAAAACCTGCCAAACATTTTAAAGTCACTAAAAATTCCGGAGATAAATTCAATATTACCTTCAACGGAGTATCAGTCTGAAATCTACGCTCCAAACTTTCTCCTTTGGGCAGTCTGAATCGAATCTTTGTGATATCATCACCTTGGCCAGAAGGAGGTTCTGGCGGTAAACTGGCTTCAACCTTTTTGCGATGCGCCTCTTTCCTTGCCGACACTTCAGCTTTCTCGGTTTCTACTCGTCGACGGGCGTCATTTTCCGCCTGGGCTTGTTGGCGACGCGCCTCCTCTTTCGCCCTAAAAGACCAAACAGTTATAAATACGCAAAAATAGAACCAGTATCTAAACAAAATCCTCTATGGTACTGAAATCTTACTAAACGTAAATAACACATTTTCTTACAGTTAAATCTTATGAGATGCTATAGGTCACTTAAACTTTTTTTTCTTATTTGCAACTGATTATAAAATTTATAAACTCACGTTCCAAGTGCGAAATTATTAACAACTTCCATTATAAATTACCTGTCTGCCTCTAAACTTTCACGATATGCTTCATCCTGTTCCCATTTTACAAGTTCGCGTTCTGCTCTTTCTTGTTCCTCGACAACTTCCACACGTTGATGTTCGGTGAACACCTCCACTGCTTCAATTAAACTCGACAGAAGTTCATTCACACCAACATTACCTGCCGAAAAAGAATAAAATCGGAAAATTGAAAATTTCTGAAACGTCATTACCATGGACCACACTGAAGATATCAGTAGATGAACGAATCCGCATTATCAAGACCAAAGCTGGCAGTCTGTCCACTGGTATGTTGCGCAGACTCATCGCTGCAGTAGATCCTAATGCGTTGTTCACATAACTTTGCAATCGGGTGCGGTTGCTTTCGAAAGTCAGATCCCACCCCCATAAAATGAAATTATTCTCGAACATTTGCATAACACTTTCGTAGCCCAACAGTTGTGTGCAGAATACGTTCGTTAATACGCTGGCGTCGTGGTGGAGATAAATTGCCAAAATTTTCCTCTGAAAGCAATTATCTTAGTAAATATAAATATTTGAAACAAGTTACTCTTGAGCCAAGTGTAAAAATGTGAGTGTAAAAAAATAAGCAAATTTCTGTAACAATCTTATAGTGCCAAACACCTCTTCTTCCAATTCGTGATTGTGATCAGAAAGCTGACGTTGATCATTTTTAGAATATTAATATCAATTTGAAAACCTTATGGTGCAAACGACTTTACTTTAGCATTCATTATTGATTGTCACTTTTTGAAATTTCCTTAGTAGCATTACCTCAGCAGCGGGCTTAGAGCAGGCTTCCTTAATGGCGTCCTCCAAGGTACCTTGATAAAAAGCCGGATGAATAGGGCCATACCTGGCTGTAAACTGCTCAGAAAAACTAATGCTGCCCACCATTTCATTATCAATACTTTCTGGAACTACAACAAACATTTAAAATAAACAATCTTAGAAGCGTATTCGCTTACTTAATGGTTCGGTGCGCTTAGCAGCGACGTTGTCCACGAAACAGTCGTCATCAACGTTGAAACTTTCAGAAGCATCCTCAAACTCATCATCGTCACTATCGATTTGAACAACTTTTGAGTTGTTTTGCTTCTTTTCTTTGTGATTGGCGGCAGCACTGCGACGTACCGTCAATTCGTGTACAGGATAACTGACAATTCGATAAATTATTTCCACAAAACTACTAAACTAATAGTTCTTACCTAATTCCCGACAACGCCAACACTGTTAGGTCGTCTATGTTGGGCGGCCAGCCACTCCAAATTTGGTTACGTACATGGATACTGGTAAGTGTGAAAATGTCAGCTTTTACTTTTTGTATTGTTTCGGTACCGGGGTAGTTGAGTTTGTAAGTTTTGTCTTCGCCTTTGATGTTTAATGTGTATGTGCCGCATAAACGCTCCTTCACTTCGCCCCTAATAACAAAATTAGAGTTAGGAAAATAAAACTTTCGTAAACACTGACGATCTCGGTTATCCACAAGCACAGTCGCTCTCTATCAAAAGATTTACCCGCAAACTGTTTCGTGCACTGTTGAGTTGCTTACTGAGCTGAACACTACATATTGCGTTAGTTAAATAGTCTGAAGCAGAAATTTAGCAATCTGGAGCGGCAATGTTGACTGCAAACTGCAGAGATGTCTGGAATTCTACACCCAGTAAATTATCGCAAAACGGCTAACCAAATAATCCAAATATCTTCTTGCAAACCAAATACTTCATTAAATAAATACATTTACTAGTTCTTACAGTAATAACGTCACTTTGAAAGACAAAATTGCCACGGATAACTGCAGTGATTTCAGTGAATGATGAAAGACCATGTGCCATAAATCTAACTAAAATCCAATAATATTCTTAACATTGATTACTTAATGATGCGAGATCACGATATTCATAGTGGATTGGTATTTTAAGTTCAAGTATCATGGTCACGTCGTCTTTAACCATTAAAAAAGATTATCTACTACTTCTGAATTACAGAAAAAGATATTTAACTTACTCTTCATCCGCCGTGAATCCTTCGTTCTGTTTGAGTGTTAAATGGAGCGGATTTTCGTCAGGTAACATTAAAGTTGTAAATGGAGTATTCTCGTATTGGGAGAGCCTGGCCCAACCCGATAATAGCTGGCGGCAAGAAGACACTTTTAACTCTTGGAATAACCGCATTTTCAGATCAGCTGTAAAATAAATATTTTAATGAATAATTATGTGCTTACTACCTAACTAAAAATTTCTTTTATACAAATACTTTAGCAGGGGGTCCCGATCGTGTTGTGAATTCAAATTATACAGTTATATACACGAAAAGCAAAATAAAAATTTTAAATATACAAACTGTTCTTTAAAAAACGTCTCAATCCGTAACTTCATTATTTATTATCCGATTTGAATAGACAAACTACTTTTTCTACGTTCGTTCTACAATAAAGCTATTACGACACCCAAAACAATGTTGTAATAGCTTCTATAAATTCATTCTTTAAGGACTACAAAGTGGCCTTAATCATGATTTTTTTAAACATAGACAATAGACTCTTATGCCATTATTGATTCTGCTTTCGTATATTCTTTATTATTCTTGATATTATCCTTTCTCTGTAGTATTTCATCTTCTATCTATCTGTAACACGATTTTTGTTCCTGAGTTCTAACTATTATACTCGTTTACTTAAGCTTCAAAACAATAATTAAAAATATCTTACTTGTCTAAACTTTGCTCTCTTAAGTCACCTATACAGGGTGATTCATGTAGACCGCACATTACAAGTTTTTCAACTTGTCATTGGATTAGAAATTTGGTACGCAGTTATAAGCAATCATGCTCGTTCTATGTGAATAATATTTTAAATACTATCTCGTAGACCGTTCAAAATTATGAATCCAAATTTTGCACTTAACAGGAGGTTCAGACTAACTACTAATATCGTAATGATGGTGACATGTTGTACTTATCATAGACGCAAGCGATTTTCAAATGTCAACCAAAAATGGTCAAAAAGTCATTTCTTTCCAGCCACTTACTTTTGTGGCACCATTCAAAAGAAAATTGCATTTTAGATGAGTTACTTAACCATTTTCTATACCCAACTTCATTTCCTGTCAAATTATTTTTAACCATCAAGAAATACCTACCGTCAGTCTTGCCCAGAGATCCTTTAGTTTTTCAAGTATTGTAACAACAGTCATTATAAAGTATTTTTACTATTTTTTTACCTGTGGGCTAATATGGTTCATTTTTTACATAACGAAGAGACGTCCATTCCTATTATCAGGCGCGTAAGAGATGCTAAAAGAACAAGTTACAGGGTACCTAATTCAGACTAATTAAACTTAGCTCAATCGTAGTACCTGAACGTAAATATTAACAAATTTTAGAAATAAACATTCAAATAGATCATATTAATAATTCACGCTTTACCCTTCCACTACTGATTTGTAACTTAACTATGTTCTTAAGAGCAGCATCCGCAGTGCAGTAGACCTAATAACACAACACTTCACTGCGTGGATTTTTCGAAATGTTTTGACTTTCTCCACATTTCGCGATGTGCGTTGTCAAAATGCTTTCATACTGACGAAAGTTGTGCAAGAATATTATGCCGGCAATTTGACACTGCCTACAATTAAAATGCTTCATATCAACATTTTAGCAGAATCTTCTATTTCATGTGGTAAAAGATAATTCAAATGTTTCTTTCTACGCTCCTGTTTCATACATTTGTTGTAAATTGTTAACTTGCACATTAAATTGAACATTTTACAGTCAATTTACATGCATATTGTTGTGGGAATTTCAAGGCAGAATATATAGGTGTCTCTCACTCCGATTTCTGCATGCGCTTTGAATTGTTAATATGATCTATTAATTGGCCTACATTTTTTTTTTTAACAAAATAGCCCATAAGTTGAGTTGACAAAAAATAGCAATTCACAAAGGCCATAAATGCAACCTTCAATTCAGTAACACAATTAAGTGATACAAGACTTAAGAGAGTTTTCACGTTTTGTAAAGTGACCAAAAGCGAGAAATATAAATTGTAGCGTTATTTCTTAACCGATTGTGATGAAATTTTGAAAGAAAATATTTGAATGCAGTAGCAGTATAATGACTGATTTAGATTTTTCAAGATATGTAGATTAAATTAATCAATAAAAAAAATAATTTTTAAATCCGCCACGCTCTTTCAAGTTTTGATAAAGGGAGAGCAAAAATTTTAACAAATAACATAGTAATTCTTAGACGAAGGTCATAAGATTCACCACCATTTTGTCTAAGAATTACTATGTTAGTTGATGAAATTTTTGCAAGCTCCCCCTCATCAAATATGTTTTAAATTTAGTTTGGAAGAGCGTAGCGGATTTAAAAATTAGTTTTTTTTTAGTTCTGATAAATTTTTTGATTAATTAAACCCACTTTCAAAAGTCTAAATCAGTCATTATACTGCCACGCCATTCAAATAGTTTCTCCCAAAATTTCATCACAATCGGTCATAATTTATATCCCTCGCCTTTGGTCATTTTACCGAACGTGAAACTCCCTTAACACAAGTAAATTCATGACGACATATTCCTCATGACGTCATATTCCAATGTTTGTTAAGTAAAGTAAAAAATTTCACTTGATTGTTGCAAATACATTTTAGGAGTACCTAAGTATTTATCCAGTTTGAATTAAAACGTCCTTATATTGTTTTGTTTAAACTCACCCGATTATTCTAAAAAATGATACAAAAATTGTGCAAACGAAATGACAAAGTGGCTGAAATTAATGGTTACATTTAGCTAAAATATTAAGTAATTTTTTTTCACGGCCTCCCTTAGAAACCAACGTGTTTGAAATTAAGTATATAAACTGTAAATTTTTTGTATGTAAAAATGCAACACCCAAGTTGATTCATGGAATACCTCCCTTGCCTCAGATAATTTTCAACAAAATACTACAGCCCCAGAAATCAATATTTCGAAATTCTGAAGAGACCGCCGTAATCTGAAAAATTTTCTGCGTACAACGGTATAAAAAAAGTTGCAGCTTTATTGTCAACTTTTTTACAATTTTGAATAAATCACTGTGTAGACGCGTACGGGGTGGGCCAAAAAAATTCAAATTTTTTTGAAAAGTAGGTCTTAATGGTTCCATCATATATATCCTCGGAAGCTCAAATTCAAATCTTTTATCGTTTGGGCGGGAAAAATTCGACCACAAGTGATGGTCCACCCGGTTCAGAAGGTGTTTCATTTGAAAAAATGGAGAAAATTAAATTCTAAAAGTTCTAAATTAAAAAATTAAGTTTAGCCACCATGTATAATTTTTCAAAAGTAAAAACGATTCAATGGCATCCCACAGATGTTTCCTAACTAGTCTTTACATATTTTTTTCTTAGAACTCGTAATTGTGACTGTAGTGATTTTTTTAACATGCATCTGCAGATGTTATTATTTGAAAAAAAAATCGCTACATCCAAGTGGTTTGGAAATAGTCAGCAATAATATTGAATTAAAAGAGTCTAGGAAAAGGCTCCGAAAAATCTTCTTTTACACACAACGTTCCATTTAAAAAAATGCCACTTGCCCCTGTATGTTCAGAAATAATTTCCGGTTATAGATTTTTTTTCTAGTTTATTTGTGTTCTTAAATCAAGTTTCTAGTCATCATAGAACTTAAGCTATCAAAGTCGGACGCATTATTCCCCAACCCTGTAGAACTATTTTCACTGATCTTACTTCGCTAAAACTATGGCTAAATTTTCAGGTCAGCAGCTTTTTCTTTTCTCAAGACTTCAAAATGGCTCACCCTGAATAGGTCTGAGCCACAGTGTCCTTTTACTGGGTTTCTAATTAACATACCATCCTGGGAAACTATCTCAACATGGCGACTTCGGCAACTATGCCTATGAGGAAACTTGTTTTGCAATTTTGAGAACGCTCCGGCCAATATATTCAAGACATAACATTACATACCTTTAAATTGACCTTATTTAAATCTTATTTGCAAGCTTCAATGTTTCGAGTGTAGCTTGTGTAAGTAGCAAATATTCATATTCTGGAGTAAATGACTGAGGCAGTTATTGCACTTTAAAAAATAGCATATTATTGGTTTATAATTGGTACTTGTATGATAAAAATATCCTTGAATAGATTGTAAGGTGAATATACTTACAGACAGTTGCAGTTTCGGGCAACTCAATAGAGATGATTCTATCACAGTACTGTACATTGAACTTCAACATTCTGGTGGGCACATGTGTAACTGATGAAGTCGAAGGTTGATTGTTGGCTTCGAAATTGTTGTCTAACATTCTACTGATGACTTCCTCCATCCCGACACGTTTCCGAGCTTCTGGTCTGTCTGTGGCTGTTTGAACGGGGCTCGAGGGAATATTAACAAAATCATCGACTACCATTACATCAGGATCGGACCTAGGTTGAAACGCTTGACTATCTGGCGGCATAACTCTACTAACAGCACGCTGCAACAACCAATGTTCATAAATTAAAGAGAGAATTTTCCTAGATGGGATATTTACCAATAAATCCCACTCCGTTTCGTCTAGATGGTAGATTGCCTCGGCAACGTCTTCGATCCCGGTGCAAGCCTGTTGGGGTGTAAAGTTTTAAACCAAAAATACTGTTTGTCATTCTTTTAACCTGAATTGTGTGGACAATGGAACAAATTGTTTAATTTAAAAAATGAAGGAAGGAGATGACTCACCTGAAAATCGGCCAGTATTTCTTCTCGATTCTGCGACATTTTCACCACAAAAGTTTCAAACTATTCAATGACGAACAATGGGGTTGTTCTACCACCAAAGCACCAAATGAAAACACTCGCCAGTTGCCGTCCGTCACGTATCCTTCCTTTACAAAACATTTAGTACTGAGCATGCGTCTAAACGCAATGCGCAGTAGGTCTAGAGAAATTGCGGGATTTTCAAAAATTTAGAAAATTTAAAAAAATAATCATCTTTGATTTAGAAATATTTTCAGAAACACAAAACAAGTTATAAAGTGCAAATATGGTAATTGTTAACAATGCCCACTTTTCGCTTTTTGCGCAGTTTTTTTTGGAAACCATCGTAAAACATCATTATAATGCCATTTTAAACAATGAAATCTTTTATAAAATGTAATGTTCTGCAATTATTGATAAATAATTTTACGCAAAATTTATAGATAAATATGTGCTAGGGCAAGGAAAATAAGAGTAAAAATAAAAGTGATTTGCACAAAAAAAGATATTAATTTCCGTAATATATAAATGTTAAGGAATGCTTTGCTGTAATTGGATTTTTGAAAATCCAGAAGTGGGTAAAGTAAACAATGACCGATGTAAAATACAAGTCGACTTATGCACATAGCACTAATACAATTATTTATTTTGCTAACTATTCAAAGAAGACCGGATTTATCTCAAAGTTGCTTGTCCCACATCAACATGGAAAAAAATTATAAAGAAATTTGCTCATGAGAAAACCACTAAAAATATTTTAACTTCTATTTTTTTTTTTTAGGGACGCAATCAAGGGGCAATGACATAAAATAAAAATTTTAAATGGGTAAGGCAATAATGCGTCCGACTTTGATAGCTTAATAGCTCGAGTTCTATGATAGGTAGAAATTTGATTTAAAAACACAAATAAACTAGAGAAAAAAGTCTGTAACCGGAAATTATTTTTGAATATACAGGGTGAGCCAAGACAATTATACAGAAGCCAGTAACATTTTTTTAAATAAAATGTTGTGGGTAAATAGAAATTTTTTAGAGCTTTTCCAAACCACTTGGATGTAGCGATTTTTTTCTTCAAATAATGGCATCTAGATGCATGTTAAAAAAATCACTACACTTACAATTACACGTTTTGAGAAAAAATTATGTAAGTACTAGTTAGGAAACATCTGTGAAATGTCTTTGAATCGATTTTACTTTTAAAAAATTATAAGGGTGGCTAAACTTAATTTTTCAATTTAGAATTTTTTGAATTTACTTTTCTCAGTTTTTTCAAATGAAGCATCCTGCATATTTTTAAACGTTATCATGTAGAAACTAAAAACAAACATTTTTTGTATGTATGTACTCCCCTATGACTATTTGTAGCCATTTTCGATTTGTCGCCCAATAATTACAAATTTCAAGAATAATCCTAAAAAATTAGATTGTTGTTCAAATAACTCGACAGATAAAATTGTAATAAGTGTATATAAACTGTATAATCGTCTTGGCTCACCCTGTATGTTCAGAAATAATTTCTGGTTTTAGATTTTTTTTCTAGTTTACTTGTGTCCTTAAATCAAGTTTCTAGCTGTCAAAGAACTCAAGCTATCAAAGTCGGACGCACTATTGCCCCAGCCTGTATAAAAATCCAATTTTTAAGTGCATGCCATAACTTTTCATAATTACTATAATTATTATCAGTTATTTTAAAATTTTAAACAATAGGCATTAATAAAAATAAAACAAATTAATTTTTGTTGAAGTATTGTGTTACAGTCACACCAATAGCATTTTAAATTATTACATTATACATTTCTCATGATAGCTTATTAAAAAAAATTATACAGGGTGTCCCAAAACTCAACGTCAGCCCGTAGAGGGCTGATAGACCAGCTTATTACTGACCAGAATATCATAATATGACCCTAGTAAAAAGTCATTAGTTTTCGAGATATTGGAACCTTTATAAATTTCGTGAAAATCGACCCCTTAGATCAGTTTTTAGATGTCACAAGTTTAAATTTCCATATTATATTATTCTAAATGTGGTTACGTAACCCTGAATAGCCCTGTTATTGATCAAAAAACAAAGAAACATTACTAGAGCCAGATCTTTGAGAAAGAAAAAAAGATTTTTGACTGATACATGATTTATTTTTTTTAATGACCTAACTTTGACTCTTTATACTTTTGAAACAAATGCCAGGGTAACTTGGCAAGTTATTCTAAAAGATGGCTTATTGTGTAGTTTTTAAAATGATATAACAATTTCTAGGTTTTGCATTAGAAAAAAAAGATATTTCTATTTGACCGCAAAAGGAGCAAATTGTAAAATTATTTTAATAATTACGAAATTGAATTAAAACACGTGTTAAATTGCAGTGACAATTATGTATTAAAAAATAAAAATAAAACAAATAAAACTCAACGGATGTGTTCAAACTGCCTGCCACCAAGTCGATTGCAAGCGCGGCATCTTCTTAAAAAAAACTTTTTTATCAGTCTAGCACTTCCAGCAGCATTTATTTGTTGTGCAGCTTTCGCGATGCGTTCTCTGAATTCATTTTTCATTAATTCATTATTCATTGGTGTTGAATAGACATTTTTGTTAATCTAACCCCAGTAAAAAAAATCTAATGGATTTAAATCTGGAGACCGCGGAGGCCACAAAATGGGACCATGATGGCCGATCCATCTCTTTGGATAAGTTTGGTCCAAATCATTTCACACCAGTAAATAATGAAAATGAATAGAAAGAACGCATCGCGGAAGCTGCACAACAGATAAATGCTGCTGGAAGTGCAAGACTGATAAAAAGGTCTTTTTTAAGAAGATGCCGTGCTTGCAATCGACTTGGTGGCAGGCAGTTTGAACACATCCGTTGAGTTTTATTTGTTTTATTTTTATTTCTTAATACATAATTGTCACTGCAATTTAACACGTGTTTTAATTCAATTTCCTAATTATTAAAATAATTTTACAATGCGCTCCTTTTGCGGTCAAATAGAAATATCTTTTTTTCCTAATCCAAAACATAGAAATTGTTATACCATTTTAAAAACTACACTAAATGAGCCATCTTTTGGAGAATTTGCCAAGTAAGCGTGGTATTTTCTTTTAAAGTATAAAGAGTCAAAGTTAGGTCATTAAAAAAAATAAATCATGTATCAGTCAAAAATCTTTTTTTCTTTCCCAAAGATCTGGCTCTAGTAATGCTTCTTTGTCTTTTGATCAATGACAGGACTAGTCAGGGTTACGTAACCTCATTTAGAATAATATAATATGGAAATTTAAAGTTGTGACACTGTAAAAACTGATCTAAGGTGTCAATTTTTACGAAATTTATAAAATTCCCAATATCTCGAAAACTAATGACTTTTTACTAGGGTCATATTATGATATGTATTCTGATCAGTAATGAGCAGGACCATCAGCCCTCCACGGGTTCACGTTGAGTTTTGGGACACCCTGTATGTAAAAATAAACCATAACTATTAAATTTATTATTGTAATATTTTCTGGTTCCTTGTCATTTATCGTTTTTTTCTAAATTTAAAAAAAGTTTGGTAATGACAACACTGATGTAAGGTGTTATTCTAGTCATCGTTCGCAAGTGCAAGCTTCTTTTTCTTTACGCTTATCAGTATGGCTCTACTCCATAGCTTCTATTTACTCTTACTTTCTTAATCAACGCTCTAGCATAATTTTGGCCGTAAAACTTTTAAAAATTTAAACATTTAGTCAAAGATGATACAAATTGGGGCAATAAAAGGGTCCGAGGAGCAAATATCTCACAAACACGAATTTCTTACGTTTTGTAAACTACCGAAGTTTCTTATTTTCTTGTATTGTGTTGTTTTGCGTTCCAAAATGTTACCAATTGTTATTATAATGAAGATTAGAAAGCTCAAGATAAAACGTTACATATTTCTAGTTGAATTTAAAATTGCCGCTCTGGAAAACAACACAGCAAATTTCTTGTTTTCTGGTCGCCCTCTGGTGGCTACGAATTAAGTTTACGCCGGGGATCGTCATTTCGTCATTTGTGACATTGTGAGGTCAATGCCCCTATTGCCTATTGGCGTTCGTGTCCTAAAGTGAGATATTTATTTACAAATTTGCTCAAGTCACACAGACTTAAGTTATTGTGTATTTTTCTTTATTGGTAAATGTATGATGTTAGATCATAATATGGTTGCATTGTAAAATGTCAATTAGGACTTTGCTGCGCTGTTGCCGGCAGTGACGCAGGTTAATTTTGCATATTTGTAAGTTGAAAAATTTAACGATGTTTAATTTTGCACACCATAACGTTATACAATTTATAAATGAAGCGTATTGGTGACGTAAATAAATTAAATAATTAATAAAATGTATTGTATTAGTACCAAGTTGTTTTTGTTTCAGATTGCTGAATGAAAATGGACCCTTTAAGTTCCAATTCTTGTGTAATCAAATACCAGTGCACATATTGCCCCTACGAATCTCAATGGGAGTTTGTCCTTGCCAACCATTTGAAACAGCATCACCAAGAGATTGCATTAGAACGTTTCAATTGTGCTAGTCAAATTGAACTTTATCGATGCAATGTTCGTAACGAGGAAACAGAATTTCAACTCGGGTTATACCAACATTGCAAACGCAGTCATCAAAATGAAGTGCCACCTGAAAACCTAGAACTTGGTGAACTTGAATTCGTTAAGCAAGAACCGTTGGATATTAAACTTGAAGTGATTGAGATGGATGAAACAGAAAATCGATGTCTTTACTGTGGGTTATTCACATTTTCGAAACTCTTCTTATTGAAACATCTGAAGAGTTGTGAGAGGGGACTGCAAAAGGCATCAGTCTCTGGGTATCAAGCCAAGAAACCGCATCAAGTCACTAAACATCTGGTTTCTACGGAGATCAAATGGTTTAAATGTAAATGTTGTCTATTGAAGACCAATTGTAGGAGGACTTTAAGTCATCATGAAATAAGTAGGCATACTGTTACTAGGGGCATACAGTGGCTTGAATGTCCCCATTGTGAGTATAAAGCGAAATGGAGCAGCCAGTTAAAACGCCATGAAATTGCAAAACATACTGCTGACATTGACATTAAGTGGTTCAAGTGTCGTGATTGTGAATATAAAACGAAAACGATGAACCATCTCAAACGACATCAAATTACAAGACATACTCCTAAAATTGACATTAAGTGCCCCGATCGTGAGCACCAATGTAAAACAGAGAGTAACTTAGAGGTACATCAATCGTTAAAACACACTTCGTACACTGACATTAAATGGTTTGAGTGTTCTAATTGTGTATATAGAACGAGAAAGAGGAACCTTCTCAAACGACATCAAATTGCAAGACATACTCCCAAAATTGACCTTAAGTGCCCCGATTGTGAACATCAATGTAAAACAAAGAGTATCTTAAAAGTACATAAATTGTTAAAACACACTGTGTACAGTGACCTACAAGTTAGTTTTTGAGAACAATATTTGAAATCTTGTTTAGAGATTTTGGAAACAAATTTTAATATTGTTCCGGCGTTTTGGAATCCAATATTAAATGTTGTTCTGAAACAGAGAATAATATCTAAGATATTGTTTCGATATATTTTCCATCGAAGAATATTTGTTATGTGCCACGTGCGTAAAATAATTGTAAGCAGGGCGCAGGCGCACCCTAAATATTTTTCCGTGAAAAATATGATACGGAAGTATTCTTACAAAATATGGAAACAATATCTCGGATATGATACCTACTCTATTTTTCAGAACAACAATATTTATCGTTTGTCGCATTTTTGTTCTAAATAATAATTAGGTATACAATATACTTAATAAAAATAATCTTCTAAGAAGAAACTTTATTTTTCTCTTCTGTTTTTTGATATCCCTTCCCTACCTACAGATCAATTATTTTTATTATTATGTATAGTGTTTATTCATGTTAATTTGCGATGTGGAGTTTACTTGATAATAAAATACTTAAAAAATGATGCTTAAAAAGTCACCACGTTAGGACGCATCTTCGTTTTAACGATTTTAACGAAGTCGATTGGTTTAAATGTACCTACAGCACGGAGTTAAAGAGCATGAGGATAGTAACCATGGGTATTGAGATTGTCTGGTTTGGGTTTGAATGCGATCAACAAGACTTCATCGATACTAGCATGGTATTTATAAACAGTAGTTATATAAGGTGGTGGGTGATGGGTTCTATACTGTAAATATAAGACAAAATAGAAAGTAATTTGAAAAATTACAAAATACGCAAACACCCTGACACTACTAAAATGAACTGGATTGAATGTGTGGCGGTGCACTAGTATGGGCGCGTGACGAGGTTGATTGTGTTCCCTCGATAGCTTAGCGGTCAGAGCAACCAACCGGCAATTGGGAGACCCGGGTTCGAATCCCGGTTCCCCAATAACACTTTTATCCTCGCTACGCCACATGCCCTACCTGCACTCGACCGCCAAAAATGCCAGAAATGTGATTACCTACAAATTGAAGCAAAAGCTTCAAATTAATTTCTGAAGATTTAACTGACGATAAGGATGAGTGATTTGAATACAAGAAGTGTATGTGCAAATCGTGATTGTAAGTGTAAGTGTGTAAGTGTAATTGAAATATTGTCAAATTCATTCCAACATTGTAAAGTAAAAATGTAAATCAAATGATTTGAATGTCAAGACTGTAATTAATTATCAATGCGATTTGAAAATGCGTCGAATCAGGAACCACAACTATACCACCAACTATATAATGATATAGTTGGAAAGATCACGAAATCAATAAATGTCTGTAAAGCATACCTATGCATGAGGAAGAGCCTTGGGATATGAACTCTGGCTATTCTCCCATTCTTCTGCTAAGCGATAGCATTATACTATAAACTTTTCGCAAAAATGGTTCTTTTAAAAGATGGAAACTAATTATTCAAGACAACATCATTTCACCATTAGTTATTGGTACACAGCAGCAGCATGAATATAAAAGGCTAGCATTGCCATAATAATAAAAACTACAGCATTAAAACAAAACGTTCTAGAAATAAAGCAACTTTTATAAAACTACCCATTTCGAAACGTGGCCTACGCGAGGGCCCAACAAAGAAACAAAAACATGTTAGGTCCAACTTGAGAAAACAATATGCAAAAATTTTATTCCACTTTAATTATTATTTTTTTAATTATATTATTTGCGCTTCAAACCCGAATCTCGTGAATACACACAGAGTGTTTCATAATTGAATGTCAATATTGAAGAGGGTGAATCTGTGTATAATTTTAAGAGAAGAAGTTTCTATAAACATAGGTCCATTTTTGCGTTATTTTTGATATACAGGGCGATAAATACTTTTTAATTTTTTTAATTAATTCCGAAACAACAGTAGATATTTTTATTAAGCTTGGTGGGTGTAAACTAGATGTAGAGACACATCTTTTGTGGAAAAAGCAAATTATCAGTTTTAACCAGTGGCGTCCCAATTAATATCACCCTGATTATTTTGAACGCAAAAATGATACGCCACTGCTTTTTCCAAAAACAAAAATTATTGTATTAATCGTGATTTATTTTAGAAAAAAAATTTCTTTACGTATTTGAACTATTTTTCAGTTAAAAATAAAGAATAATTATTTGTATGTAAAATTAAAATGGCTATAAAATTATACGTAATCGCATGTAACTTTATAAGAAATAATCAGCAGTTATTGAAAGAATAGACTACAATTTTTGACGAGAGAAAATGGTGATCATTTTGAACAATTTCTAAATTATTAGTGCTGCTTAAGTTGTTTGTTTTTGCATTAAATTATTCTTATTCACACTTATTAGCTGTCTTTTAAATTTGACGTAGGTATAATTTCATAGCCAACTATTGAATTTTTGATGATTTTAAGTAATATTGATAAAATACATATTATCTTTAGTTATTCAAGTTTTTCTTAAAAACGACAAAATTTTTTGAAAGATAACAGAAGTAAAAAAAGTTTTATAATTAAATTTTCCATAAAACTAAATAATACTTTTTAAAATCCGTCAACAGGTTAAAAAGTTTTGTCACATTAAGGGTGCATCATCTCTAATCAACCCTTTAAAATTCTTCAACTGATCTCGAGTTACTATCGATTAATGCTCTTGGCATACTCAGAACGTGTACCAAATTTGTTTTTTTTAAGTTAAAAAACTACTGAGATGTCATTTTTTTTCGAAACTTTACTCAAATCTCGCTTTAAGGGCCTATAACTTTTCAGTGATACAATATGGTTTCGGGCTAAATCGTCACTGACCTTGGTAAGTTACCTACCTACATGCACATTGCACACCGAATCAGCTGTTCCTGTCACGAACAGGGGACACTGCATATTCCTAGAATGTAAACTATAATAATCATTTTAACTTTAACATTACCAAAGTATTTTATTTTTGTGTGTCTTTTTAGGGTCAAAAATGGATAGGTCCCTTTTTTACTTCTGTTGTTGGTAGAACAAGGGTTCGATGTCTTTTTTTGGTTTTGCCACAAACTTCCATTTGTACTGCTCCGCCACTGGTAAACAAGTACGAGTCATTACCCGCATAAGATACGTGGAACCCGATTCAGTACAGTAGCTGGTTATTTATATTGCGGTGCAGTTGAATTGAGCAGCGTATCGACACAAAACTGCGACTTTTTCGTTCTTTGATGCTATTATTTTGATGGCAAACTTGGGTTTAGGTAATTTGTTTCTCATACATGTAGTTACAAATAAGGTATTTACTTTAATTTGGTTACAGGGAGTTCCCCTTTCTACGTAGCAGTAATTGACAGTCAAGAATCACGTCAGCACAAGCCCAGTCTTTCCCCCCGATTGCTGGCGGGCGTTTCTCTAATAATAACTACCTAAATAATAAATGTGTTTCAGTAACGGAAAACTGGCGGTGAATGAAAACTAGCTCCTGCAAATAGAACTTGAAAGGATTATTTGAAAGTTTAAGCTAATTAGTAGGTAAGTTTTTTGTTTATTATAATAATCGTTATTGACTTTACAACAAAAAGTTTAATTTCAGTACAAATATGGGTGGTTTATTTTCTCAAGATACGCCAAAGCCGGCGGCACAACCATTTACACCTGAAGATTATTTTAGTCAAAGGTTTGATAATTTAAGGATTAACAGTAACACTGGTATACCGCACTATTATGGTAACTCGTCAGTATCATCAGCCAATTTACCCAATAGGGATCCGATAAGACGCCAATATTACGAAACCTCCATTACTAGAGATGACTCGTCAGTATCATCCGTCAATTTACCCAATAGGGATTCGGTAAGACGGCAATATTACAAAACCTCCATTACTGGAGGTAGAACCGGACTAGCATATGGTTACACCAGAAGAGAAACTAGACAAACTACTAGCATTCCACCCGTTTTGGTTAAAATAAACCCTAATTTTTTCGGCTCATGGTCAGATTCTGTTCACAATCAGTTATTCTTGACAGTGCCAGATGATCATCAGGAATATGTCCATATTAAAAGTCTTATCAAGAATAACGCTATTCAAATTGACCGAATTGATAAAGTTAACAATATGTTCCTGAAGAAAGCTTTTGAATTAAAGAAGGAAGAGAAGCAAAGTATATTTGGAAATGTAGAAGAACGATTGTTGTTTCACGGAACGAAGCAAGCCAATATTCGACAAATTTGCACGTACAATTTCAATTGGCGATTGTGTGGCCGGAACACTGGCCACAGATATGGACAAGGCATAAGCTTCTCCCCAAAGGCCACCTACGCTTCGCATTACTCAGATAAGGAGATGGTTCATAAAGTTATGATAGTAGCTAAAGTTTTGATTGGAGCATCGTGGATCATTTGGGATGTGTCTGGAGATTCGAGTTTGGTGTTACCTCCGCTAGGATATGATTCCACGCAAAAGGGTGCCGATGGGTCTGTTATTGTTAAATATGAAGACAGCGAGTATTACCCTGCTTATGTTGTTTACTATCATCTGAGGGGTTACAAAACCTCTTACCCCTCACCATTTCGAGGGCGAGGACGCGGTAGAAACGCCATGGTGAGACAGTTTTAATGTAAATAAAATATATAAATATGTACTGTAAATAATAATTAATTGTAATGTCAATATTGTAAGTGACAATGGTTGCTGCGTTCGGAGCCGTGCGATTTGCTTGAATTAATTCACGTTGTTGTTCCCCTTTCTCAGAAGATTACTCTTCTGAATGGTATCAGTTTCAGAACAACAGTCAATATATAAATCAAGTGAAAAGTAAGCAAAGACCTACTTATAAACTTAAAAACTGCATGGTTGCAATAAATTATTATTTTTTTACTACGTACTAGCCTGAGAAGTGACCATTATTGACTCTGATTATTAAATCTACTTTTGTAATTTTTTCTGATCAATTGTTTACAACATCGTCATTTTATTATTATTAACCGTGTTCTAAACAATTGCAACCAGATTTAAAAACTTGTATTTTTTCGACTTTTATTTATTGCTTAAAAGTGTTGTTGCGAAGAAAAAAGTTGCAAACCTGATAGAAGGCGTTCAATAATTTTTAAAGCATTATGCAAAATGTGTACAACTTTCGGAATTTTGTTAAAAAAAATAATAATAAATAAACTATTTTTAATTATTTAACAATTATTTAACCGGTTGCAAATTAAAATCTACCTTTTATTACCTTATCCAATATTGACTCAAAGTTTTAAAACTTTTGTTTAAAATTACACCTTTTTTTCACGGCTCCATAGACCTCGTTACTCGTTGCGTGTTCGCTCTTTGACTCTCTCGTCTTCTCCTGATGACATCACTTGCGTGTTGCGCGCGCATCAACGGCATTTTAATAGGAAGCCGTTCGACGGCACTTCAAGTACAGTGTTTTTTTTTATAATAACTTTTTAAAATTGGGATCATAATTTATTTTCAGAAAAATTATCCATTTCCACTACTTAAGGCTTCTCCTGATTGAAGTAAATTTAATTATCATTAGTAATAAAAGTAAGGCAAACTACTAGGTACTTATTAATAGGGTATTACCTTGATTTATTTATTATAGAGGCTTTATTACGTTATTGCTCTATTCTAGATTGGTAGAATTAACTCATATTTGATGCCAACAGTACCTGATAACATATAATAATCGATAAAATAATGTGCAAACTGTACTATCTTTATTATCGAGAAGCTGATAAAAATATATCTAACAATCAGGTGACGAAATCGAGGTTGAATTTCACGCGGGGTTTCCCCTAACTTCATGCAACTGCGCATCGTATCTACTCTTATTTTACTCGTCGCAATCTAAAATTCGCATTTGTAGTGTTAATACCTACGTAAATATAGATACTTATTATTTCTAACTAGCAATAAAGAGTAAGTAGATATTAATTTAGCGTAAACATTTTTAATGCAAGCTTTTTAGGTTTGAAATATGGGTTCTTCAAGTTCACACAGTGAAAAAGAACAGGAGCAGTGTCAAGCTCCAAATACTTTCTTACGGAAAGATTTGGTACTTAATGTAATGGAAAGATTGATCAAAGTTTTTGAAAATCATCAAATCAGAAATGCAGCACCACCGCCAACAGTAGATTCTGCTAACAGCTGGACGATTCTCGATGAAAATTACATGTGGGCTACGCCGGCTACGAGCAGTTGGAGCACAACCAATTATGTGTCTCGAGCAGTTTTGGTGGAAGTTAATCCAGATATTATCAAATCTACCCCAGTTCCTCTAAATTTCTCCATATTAACACCATATGGTCAAGAATATCGAAAGATAACAAAACTGATTACAAACAGACAGTTAATTGTTGATAGGATTGAAAAAGTTAACAACATTTTTTTGAATAAGGCATTTAAGTTGAAGAAGGAAGAAAAATTGTCACAGTTTTGTCGTGTTGAGGAACAATTATTATTCCATGGAACTAAACACGCCAACGTTAACAATGTTTGCACTTACAATTTTGATTGGCGCTTACGTGGATCAAATAAGGGGCATAGGTATGGCCAAGGCATTAGTTTTTCCCCAAATGCTAAATACTCTTCTAACTATTCCGATAAACACCGAGGAGATAAAGTTATGATCATTGCAAAAGTGTTAGTAGCTTCAGCATGTTACGGAACCGAAAATATGATTTTGCCACCAGCAGGATTTGATACCACCACAAAAGCCGATGGAATCGTTACAGTCAAGTATGAGGACAGCGAGTATTACCCTGCATATGTAATGTATTATCATTTTGAAATGGAATAATTAATCACATCACCAACAATAAAACCAAAAGAAATTTTGAATGATAATCCAAATATTTTTGTAATTTATTTTAGATGATTAACCATTTTATTGTTTATACCTTTGTCTTTTTATCTTTTATGTATTTCTTATTATCTTTTAATATATGCACTTATTACTTAATAACCGACATCGGACAGGCATTGATTTCTTATTCTAACCAAATGTAGGTATCACTTTTCATGTCAAAAGCCTTACTTGCACTGATCAATGAACTAATACATAATTCATAAAAAAGTATAATTACTGTCATAATAAGGAAAATCTTATTGCGAAATTGAACCGTAAAGTGTAACTTGTGCCTGTATCATTATCTATGTTATGTGATGTAAAAGTATAGCATTACCGCGATGACTATGGTAAGGGTAATATTTCTAAATTAGTCACTTAACTGATTAGGCATTCAGAGTGTAATTTATTGTTAGTGAGTTAGGTACTAGTACTGCATAATCTTATCTTCCATTAAATCAAAATGAAAAATTGTTTCGAGTTAAGTGTTTTTACTTAAATCACTACGAGTGAGTTATTTGATTCGATTGCTTGACTATCGGTGGAGATTATTTTTTGGTCACATTGTTACGAGAACAAAATGACAGAATATTTACCGTTTGCTATATTTACGGGATTTTGGGCTGTTGTAGGTATTGTTTTGCCAATATTTATACCCAAAGGCCCAAATAAGGGGTAAGTACATACTTCTAACAAAGTATCTAGTTATTTGTTACCTAAGGCTATTATTGTTATAGTGTGATTCAATTGATGTTAATACTAACTGCGGTCACGGCTTGGATGTTGTAAGTATAATTCTGTAAAATATTTTTCATAACGTACCTACTTACCTATACTTTCTGACAAAATTATTGTAAAGGGTAATAGATAAAAATAAATAAAATAATAGATACTGATGAGCCCTACATAGTGCGCAGCTATTTATCTTTAATGTTGATAAACCTGATACCATTTTTTGCGTTGAAATTGTATAGGTACCTACCTTTTGCGTTACATTCTATTTAAAATATTTTCCCAACTATTGGTAGGTTGTACAGGTAATTCCGTATTAAACATTAAATTGCTTACAGTTGGCTGGTTTGCTATGTTGCCCAAATGAATCCTCTAATTGGTCCTAGAATGGAAAAATTCAAGTTACTAGTGATGGCAAAGGAGTGGGTTAGTTGAAAAACAATTATTCTGGAGATTACTAAGAGCCGATCTTTCCGAGTTCTAATAAAATGACAAATAGCAACGCTTCAAATATATTTCTTTATTGAGAAATTTTATTTGCCAAATTCCCGCAAGGCATCTTTCCAACACTCAAGTAGCAGTTTGCTACTAGAGAGTTGTGCATTTTACGTTCAAGTGATGCTTCATAAGAAGTTAAGTGACAAAAGGCCTTTATTACATTTTTTGGAAGTAAGATTAGAAAGGATGTCGGATGTAGGAAATTTGGCAAATATATTTTATTAGAAACCTTATTAGGAGTCGGAAAAACCAGCTTTAAGTGAACTTATCTATTTGAATACAATAATTTTCTGTTTCAGGGACATGAGCTTACACAAGGATAAGTGAAGATGTGTTTATAGTTAATATTAATGGTACCCAGAACATAACACGACAAAACAGACACTTGAGATAGTGTGTATTCATAATAAATCAAGTACGTAAGAATAAAAACGTACCTACATAAAAATGTTTGTTTGGTGTTATTTACATAAATATTACATAAAAGCGACGGGGTAATTACATTAAATTTTTGCTTCAAAAATTGATATTCGACAAGCATGTATAAGATGATACAACTAAGGTACCAGTTTTCGTAAAAGCTGCATATCTATCAAACTTCCTAATTATAGTAGGCTGTAACTTTAGATGCACCTAGATTAGATCAAACAAAAGTTTTCGAAATTTGTTATCAAGTAAAAAGTGAGGTGACGCACACTGGTCTTATTTGGAATACTTTGAACCAAATAAGAGCATTTTTCTAAAAAGATTGAAAAAGCATGTCAAATAAAAGGAATAAAATTTTTATTCATCAATTACTGATTGGTAGGTAGGTAATTAGTGATGAAAAAAAAAATAGATACTTATTTTCTTCTCAATTTCAATTAGTAGAGTCGGAGAGGAGAAGAGTACATACATTTCGCAGTCCGAGCAAATGAATCAATTTAGAACGAACAAATGAGTGGTATTGCGTTAGTTTAGTCTGACCCATGTCGCCTTGCACTTAAATTCATTTGATGCCAAAAAGAAAAGCCAAATACAATTTTTCTGTAAAAGAAATAACAATGAATTATTTAAAGAAGTTTTTGCAGCTCAATATAATTTTCGTTATGATTCCGAACGGTTGTAGGAAGAAAACAGAAAGTGACGTAATTACAGACCACAGTAATAATTATTGAAATTATAATAATTACAGGTAGAAAAAAATCCTTAATCTTCACAATTGTATTGGACGGAGACACCATTATATAACAACAAATAAACATATTGCAAAGTTTATTGATCAATTCGAATCATTAAAAATGAATTTTAATCCTACTCTAATGACCGATAGAGGTCGCTATTTCAGATGAAGTTTATGGGTAGAGGGAGGTCTTTTATTTTATAATTCTAGTTCCTCCTTCACATTATCAAAACGATTTTCAGTCATTGTTGATCTTTTTTAGTTTCTGGCTTCAACTTTCTCACTCTCGCCCATACCCACTCAAGACAATAAGTGAAAATAAAAAAATATAATTTAATAGTCAATTCTTTTGTTACAATTTTATCATCAACTTTGAATAGTAAATAAGCCTAACATCTACATTAATGTTGAAAATACTTAAGATGTCTTCTCTTACTAGAGTAGCTATTAATGTGTTTAACTTCCCTGTATTTAACATTCACAGCTTTAAAAAAATATAAAAAAACATGTTATTTAAAAAAGATTCCTTACTGAAGTAATAAAAGTACCAAAACTTAACATCACACTTAAGATTAAAAATATTTAGTGACTATTAACTAATTTTTGATGAAATAATTAAGTAACGTGTTTGGTTTAGCTTTTTTAACTTGACTACTACAAAAGTTCCTCTCACTCTCTCTGAGTCGCTTATAATCATCCCACAGTTCCTTCTGGATTTCTCTCGGAAGTGCCACGAATACATCCTTATCGGCATTAGGAGGACAAAACACGTCCATTTCGGAGGCATCCTTGGAACCCAAACACAGATCAGCTACCCTTAATTTTGAAGGAGACGCAGAATCTTCAAAATCTTCGTAACACCGTTTCTTTGTTACCAAATTCTGCAATTTCATTTTCTTTGGAGACGGGGATGGAGAATCCGCTTCAGAACTGCCACTAGTTAAAGTAGAAGTTGATGGAATAGGGCTGACGTTTTCGACTTGATTCTCGATACTGGTCACTGATTGAACTTCAATATTTTTTCTTAAAAAGGTTGCGATGGAATTTCTGGAATTTGGGGGAGTTTGGAATTTAGTGAACGATAATCCCAGTAATGTTATGTGATATGGTTTGTTGGTGTCAATTATTCGATTAAATAAATGCATTATTATCGCTAAAATTTTAGGGGAATTAACGGGTTTTGAGGTAAATAATGATGTGAGTATATTGCACTGACGGGTTTCTCGTTGGGTTGCTATCTTGCTTTTATCAAACTTTCTTAACGTTAGTTTGATAGTTTTTGGAATCCTCCCATCTTCGTCAACCAGGACCAATAGTCGTTCGAGAAGCTGCAGTAACTTTTCTTCGACTTCACCCCGTGCCGATATTGATTTGCAGCTATCTTCTATTCCAATGCTTTGAGGACGCCCTGAAGCTTTAACAGAACTTGGATCGATGCCATAACTTAAATTATGAATCAATTTTGCTTTATCACCACCAACCAATTGTTCCAAATGCTTCAAACCAACATCTTGCAAGTCTTGTACTGTTGTTACACCAATACCTTCCAACTGTTCGCCCATAGCTCGTCCAATGCCTGGAATATTTGTTGCAGAACCCAAACTCAGCATCAATTCAAAGGCACTGTTGGGAAAAACTACACTTTGCTGGTCGGGTTTATGCTGACTACCAACCATTTTTGCTAGTAACTTATTGTGGGCGACACCTGCACAGCTTGTTAAATTCAATTCGCGTTTAAGTTCGTTTCTTATTTCTTGGGCTATAATAGTGCCTATTGCGAGTCGTTTGCTGCAGCCACACTCGCACTTTTCGCCGTCATCACCACCAAAAACATGTCCGATAACTTCAAATTTTTCTGAAATTTCCCCTAAACGTTTCTCGACCAGCTCGGTGATGTCAACAAAATTCTCGTCGAGTCCCAACCGTTCTACTGATGTAGAAAACTTTTGCATCAAAGTGGTGACTTTGTAGGAGGTTTGTCGGTAGTCATGTAGATCTTCGCCGTTTACTAGCGTTAAGGTCGGGCATAGTTTCTTCGCTTCAGATAGAAGCATGCACTTTTTAACTCCAAACTGACGGGCTATGTAGTTGCTGGTCACAACGATATTTTTCTGTTGAATACCTAAGGGCAAAGCGCGTAACTTCGGATTCTTATTCATTTCAACTTGCGCGTAAAAACAGTCCAGATCTATGTGGATTATTGTTCTTGAATGGTCGTCTAAATATGATGTATCCATGACGGCTTGGTTTGATTTATAACTGAAAATTACGATGTAACAACAAAGAAATAACAAAAGTGAGGTTAGAGCGGTATTTGGTGCGTACTTAATTAATTTGCACTTTGCTTTACAGTTGACAGTTGACATTTGTACGTCACCCAGCCTTGCCAACATTCAGTTCTGTAAATTCCCAGAGAGTTTTCTTCCCTAGATTCAAAAATTTGTTTGTCAGTCGAAAAATTTTATTTAAAATAAAATTACTCGCAATAAGAACGAAAGTCAAATTTCGCTAGATAATATAATAGTTTCCCTAAACCGTTCCAAATTTTCCTAATATGGGGAAATTTCCCTAAAGTTGGCAATGCTGACGTCACCACTTACTTACCATTATGCTCACCATTGGATTAGAAAGACGCGACAAAACATACCATAGAAGAAAAGAAAATAGAACGTCAACTAAGATTTTAGTCAGTGGCGGCTGGTACATGGGCAATCTAATCTGTGTCGGGATTCTGTCCCACCCGTGTCGATACGAGTGGACTCAAACTTGAAGACTACGAGCAAAAATGGAATTCTGTCTCACCTATCGAGTCTATTGTTTTGCGGTCAAAAATGTCGCCAGTTTTTTTTGAGATGAATAGAAGAGCTCAAGAAATTGAGCGCCGCCGAATAAACCAGCAATTGCTAATAAAAAGACTTGAATTACGGGATGCGTTTAATCCATTACAAAATAGAGGAAATAATTTTGAAGAAAAACCGGTACCTACACTAGGATTAAAGATATGTTATCATGCTTGAGATGGTTAGATATAAAAAAACTAGTAGAACTCAAAACCATGGTTTTTATATTCAAGATTAAGAATGGGTTAAGGTCATCGTATTTTAATGATAGACTGAACATTAATAAAGTAATATGTACATAGTTATAATACAAGACATGGGAAAGATTATATCTTATATAAGAGGAACACCAGGTTTGCACAAAATTCGGTGTTGTTCAAAGGTCTAAATATTTATAATACTTTGCCAAAGGCAATAAAAATGTTCAATACCATGGTTGTGTTCAAATCAAACCTTAAAAACATTACTTTTAGGTTAATTTAGGTTTTAAGTACATACTTAATAGGTACCTAATGTTTTTGTTTTTGTTGTTTGTATGGCATTTTTTAATGTTTTGTTAATTTGTATAATCGATACTTGGCTAAATAAAAGATTTATTATTTGCTTTGTCCGGCCATCGCTTGGTAGAATCTTTTTGGTTGGACAAAAATTCAGTGCACCAACTGATAAACCAATTAAATTTTGATATGGAGCACCCACGGTACATGTTCAGAAAATATAAAACGTTACGACATGTGTTTACTTTATTATTTTAATGGATATTCAATTGCGCTTCTACTTACATTTAAAATGGCTTCTTTGGAAAACGAGCAACCAATCACTACACAGCAACTATCTTGCTTTTTGCTCGCCCTTTGGTGGCTACGAATTAAGTTTACGCCCGGTATCGTCTACGTCTCAAAAGTGTTTTAGAATACCGATCTACTCGATGTTCGAGTTGGCTATCGAGTCGTCGAATTCCATTTTCGCTCGTAGCCTTCAGAGTTCGAGTCCACTCGTATCGAGACGGGTGGCACAGAATTCCACCACTGTCGTCAGTTGTCATTTTTGTGTCAGTTTTTAAACATTTGAAGTTTTTTGTCGAGTAATTTGAAAAACGATCTAATTTCTTAAGAGGAACGTTTCCGTCTATCACATGTGGTTTTTTCTCACTGTATGCATGTTGACGTGCCGAGATTAGTTCTCTCATTTTAGATCACTGCATAAAAGGAAATGGAATGAATTAAGTGCAAGTAAATAACCCAGTTAATTTAATGGAGTGACGTCGCGGGCATGCATTGAGTACGCAGCTGGTCCACAGTGATACGCTCCGCCTTAATCCAGGGTAGGCTTGACACCAGGTTGCTATTTTACACGTCGTTACTTCATACTGAATAAACGTAGTAATACAGGCCTGGTTTTCGCGCGCCAGTATGATGACTCAAGACAATATTCATAATGTTTGACGCGAGATCATTTTCAATATTCTGCAGAGTAATTGCACTACATTATTTCGCGCAGCCGTAAAGTGAGGCAGATGGGTATAACCCATTTTATGCGTGTCGAACAGAGAACGACAATAAGCACCAAATTCGTATTTTCAAATTTGCAAAAGCAACACGCATATTTTGAGTAATATAATTAGCCTTCAGTTTAGAATATTCAATAACGAATGGGGGATGGTGAGATTTACAGCAAACTAAAGTCAAATTGGACTATTTATTTAATGTTAAAGTAAACATTTGTATTTTGTTCATATTAACGTGCATGTTAACTTTCTTCAAAGCATCATCCCCCGGAGTCTCTATCGTGACGTATCATATCTTAAAAACAAAAGTTAGATATTTTTTACCTGTTAGGACCGATTTTGGAAATACGAAATGCATTTTCTCTCTTTTCAATACGTGCCCCTGCTAATACAAAAACTCACGTCAATGCATTTTGCTGCCGTTCTACAATCACAGATAATAAAGCGGAGACGTTCTTCTTAATATTATTCTTAAATTTTGTAATTATTGGGTAATAAATCAAAAATGGTTATAAATAGCCATAGGGATGTACATTCAAAAAAGTTTGTTTTTATTTTCTACATCATATCGTTAAAAAATATACAGGGTGTTTTATTTGAAAAAATTATGAAAATTAAATCCAACAAATTATAAATTGAAAAATTAAATCTAGCCACTCTGTATGATTTTTCAGAAGTTAAAATGATTCAATGACAGATGTTTCTTAACTAGTCTTTTCATAATTTTTTCTTAGAACTCGTAATTCTGGACGCAATGCTGGACTTTTCTAAAATATTATTTATACTATCGCAATTAATCTTTTCGGACGTTTCATAGTTTAATGTAAATCCTTTTATTTTACGAACAATTTTACCTGCATTAGTCTAATAACAATAACTCTTTGGACCTGTTGATACCCAGTCAACAATCCATACGCCCTAATTCATCGAACCAATCTCCCAATAGACATCCTGTTTTAACAGTGTTTTTACCATTATCTATACAGGGTGTAAGCAAAAAAATGCATTAATTTTAACCAGTGGAAGAACTCATCAACACATTTTTTTTCTATGTACCATTTTTTTAAAATCAAAGCAACGAAGAACAATAATAATACAATTAATTCATAAGGTAATCTTGTTGACTAGGATTATTTTCTATTTTACCCATTTCAATACCTAGATTTTCTTGTACGGCTTTTCTATATTCTTCTTCTGATTCAAAATTATTTCTCTATTCACTTGTCTCTAACTATATTTTCATATCCTTTAAACAAATAACTCGATTTTTTTTTCAAAATGCCAAACTTTATCAATAGTTATTATTTTGTATTCTTTTTCAATTGCTTTTTTTACCTTGTTTGTACACCAGGTTTCTCTGATAATTCTTTGAGATTCTGTATGAGTACATATATCTTTTTGATTGTTTAATTTTGCACACAATTGACATAGGAATGGAAATGCTAACTTTTTCCCATGAAATTTGGTTTTATTCTTAACAGGTAAAACGGGATGATACAAACCCTTTGGTGGTAGAATTGCACATTTTATTAATCCGTACCATTTTGAATTATACGTAGAAAGTCTGAATATTTTAGTAGGATGTCCAACTGAATAATCACCATAACATTGTACTGTTGGATATGTAAAGGTTCAAACCTTCCTCGTCGCCGAATTTTGAATTAGGACCTGAAGCGGTGCATGCCTAAGAATTTCGCTTCTGATGTGGACATCAATAATTTTCTCCATAGTTTTTAGGAGAAAAGAGGTAAGGCTAATATTCGCTTGCCTAAGCTCAGTAAATAAAACTTCTATTCCAATTTGCTATTTTATATTATATAATTTTTTTAAATAAATATGTTTAATATTTTGCAACTCTATACCGATTTTCATAACAGCAACCGCGATAAAATAATTTATTAGCATAAACATGATTCTTTCACTCCAGCTGAGAATGTAGAAAAGTCCATAGAGCCAGCGCCCGGTCTCGTAATAAGTGTGAAAGAAACTAAAACAAAAACATTTAATAATTTCATTCATGGAGTTGTACTAAATAATATAACTTACATAATGTCGTAAATGATGATCACGACACTTAGACCAACAAAGGCGGATTTGAATGATGGTATTAATTGTTTTGTTAAGACCGTTTCGATGAAAAGAAAAAGTATTATATTGGTGTGAAGTGAGTGATTAATCCACTTTGGAAATACAGCATCTGAAGCCGCTGGAAGTACCCATTCTCGGTTAATCGAATACACGCTCCAGAACATGCCAAAGACGAAAGGTGTCCAAGGAAATATCCAACTCGTAAACACGTATCCTTTTAAAGCCAGAAGTTTTCTTTTAAGTTTGTCATTTGCTGAAGTATATTGCAGCAAATCGAAAATCAAGGCCATAGAAAAGTATATTACTTGCATGACCTAAAAATAATAACAAGTAAACAACGATTTACAAGACTTTCATGCGGTAGGTACCTACTGTTCATTTTTATATTCTAATTAGATTCTTATAAGTTGAGGTTCTTTCTAATTGCTTTAAGTTACAGTTAATTTTTTGAAATTTATGATTATTTATTATGTAAGTAATTTCAATATTTGCTCAAGTTTTAAAAATTACGTCTTCATGACTCTTAATAATCTATATGTAGCATCCACTTGGTGAAATTGTCCATTTCATGAAAAAGAGGTCCACCCTGTACCTATGTTAAAAAATAATTTCCGGTTATAGACTTTTTTCTCTAGTTTATTTGTGTATTTGTATAAATCAAATTTCTAGCTATCATAGAACTCGAGCTATGGAAGTCGGACGCACTATTGCCCCACCCTATACCCAACTACTGTAATACCTATACTATTATCAGTTATAAGTCTCAATTTCTGGAATCAATTGACATTGACATTAGTGCTGCCTTTTTTATTAAACTAATTTTAAGTCGACTGTACGAAAGCGTCTAGGGGTCACCAAATTAAAATAAAATTATTTTTTTCAATATATTGGAAAAAAAATCCAATATATTGAAAATATATTGGATTTTTTTCCAATGGCGTCTCGAGGGTAGGAGTGATCGCAGAAAGCTGAAACTCGGCCTGCGACCCCTGATTGATAATCCTAAGTGGTAAAAAAATTGACGACCCCTCCCTTCACTTTGATTTTTTTTCCTACCAGTGGACTTAGAAAAATCGCGATTACTTGGCGGGAGCGAATCTGGATCCGGGGTCTGGAGGGTTGGGTGGTCACAGAAAGCTGAAACTCGGCCTGCGACCCCTGACTGAAAATCTTAAGTAGCAAAAATATCCTCCACACCCCGGGTCCAGATTCGCCCCTGTCATGTAATCGCGATAAAGTCCACTGGTAGGAGAAAAATAAAAGTGAAGGGAGGGGGTCGTCAATTTTTTTTCCTACTTAAGATTCTCAGTCAGAGGTCGCAGGCCGAGTTTCAGCTTTCTACGACCACTCCAACCCTCCAGATCCCATTTTAAAAAAATCCAATATATTGAAAATAAATCCAATATATTGCATTTATTTCCAATATATTGGATTTTTTTCCAATATATTGGATTTTTTTTCAATATATTGGATTTTTTTTCAATATATTGGATTTTTTTTCAATATATTGGATTGTTTTCCAATATATTGGATTTTTTTCCAATATATTGAATTTTTTTTCAATATATTGGATTTATTTTCAATATATTGGATTTTTTTTTCAATATATTGGAAAAAATAATTTTATTTTAATTTGGTGACCCCTAGACGCTTTCGTACGACTGGTTAAGTACCTAAGTAATTTTAAAAAAACACAGACAAATCTTTCAGAGTACCTAATTAAACTTTTACGAGATTTGCGGATAAGTAAATTTAGATCTCAAAAACAGAACAATAAAGCAAAAAAAATATACTTACAAAATTCCATCCTGTCAAATATCTTGGTCTAAAAGTTTTCATTTCCATAACTTCTTGATCCGTGACTTTACTAAAGTCGAGATCTTCTATAGATTTAATAACATATAAATGATGAGTTAATACGAATGCGTGAAAAATCGGACGCAGGATCGTCATTGTTGGAAGCAAATGTTGTACGAATCGTCAAAAAATATCTGCAATAAACTGTAATAATATTTTTAATTACTAATATTTACAAATTTAATTACAATCAAGCGTGATAAATTATTAGACGCGAAAAGCTCAATTTTAAGGAATGGTGACTCCTCTACCTATGTTTCTGTGTCGTACTTTCTTATTGTTGGTTGTAGAAATTGCTGGAAATAGGTTGGAAGTTAATTTGAGGACACTAGTATACAAGGACTATATATTAGTATTTAGGTATAGATAATAAATCTTAAAGGAAACTGTTCAGTGAATAAATGAAGACTGTTGGTACATTTTCTTATTTAAAACATAACATTGGTGGTATGGTTAAAATTGTATAATTCGTAAATGGCGATTATTCATATTCATTCTTCATATCAGAGTTAGCCAAAAGTGTGATCCCAAGCTTCTTCTGCTCAAACCATTAGACGTAGAGAAAAAATATAAAGTGTGTCTCTAATTTGTTAAAATCCCTAATAGGCCAGTGAATAGAGACACGATAACTAAAAAATTTAACATTAATTCTAAAAATTTTTTAAACTTTGACCGTTGATTGACGTATAATGTGTAACAAATCAAAACGGAACTATAAAATTTTGCAATTCGATTAACGGTCGGCATCATTGTGAAAATTGGAAAAATTTAAATTAAGCGTTATCCGCGACGAGAAAAAATGTAACATAGTTGCAAGCCCGATAGAGTTTTCATTACAAAATTCAAAATGCACACCGAAATTTATAGGAACTTATGAATTAGGCTTAATAATTAATTATCATTAATAACATTTTTTTATCTAATTTTCTATCAAAAATATTAACATGCTTGTAAAACTACAATCAACTTGCTAAAATCGCCTTACAAGACTGTAAATTTGCAACTCTATTCGGTGGCGACATAGTTCATTTTTTATAATTTACAACAAAATCAATAGTCATTTACGTAAAAACGATTCGAAAAAAACGTAACGTGTGTAGATGTCAATTGCAAATGACTGCATTCGTAAATGTTTATTAATGATAATTAATTATTATGCCTAATTCATAAGTTTCTGCAAATTTCGGTGTGCATTTTGAATATTGTAATGAAAACTCTATCGAGTTTGCAACAATGTTATATTTTTTCTCGTTGAGATATCGCTTAATTTAAATTTTTCTGATTTTCACAATGATGCCGACCGATAATCGAGTTGCAAAATTTTATAGTTCCGATTCGATTCGCTACACATTACACGGCAAAGTTTAAAAAATGTTAGAATCAATGTTAAATTTTTTACCTATTCACTGGCCTATAATTTGAGGGCATATTAAAGCATTTTTTTACAAAATTACGTCACCTATTTTTGCTTGCGTCAGTTTTTTTTTTTGCTTTAAATAGCAACGTATTCATATTTTTATCTGGTCCGACGTAGAAAATTATTCTCCACATTGCGTAATTTTTTTTACACCAAGCAAATAAAAAAATTAAAAAAAGTTGCCCTTCACCTAAGCAAATGTGATCTTTTGCTCATAAGCTCCATTTACTCCGAGTTACCTGAAGCAGGGGCAAAGTACACAGTCAACAATACTATTGCAATATGTCCAATAAGGTTGTCTGTGTATTGTGAATCCAATTTTCTGCTACAAGTAACTCGGAGTGGGCGGAGCTTAAGAGTAACGTGTCACCTTTGCTTAGCTAAAATGCAATTTTTTATTTATTTGAAAATAAACGGTTTGATGTAGAAAAAAATGCCGCATTTGTGTAAAAAATAATTACCTACGTCCGTACAAAAAAAAATATTGATTTTAAAAAAAGAAAAGTGATCGCAGTCAAAAGTGACCGGAGCGCTATTTTGTAAAAAATATGTTTTAATATGCCTCCAAACTAGTTATTTGACAAACTGTTTTTTTTTCAAGTCTAATAGTTTAGACAGGACAAGCTTGGTTCTACACTTTTAGCCAATCCTTTAGAACACAACACCTGAGTTTATGTGCTTTTACATTTTATGTAGCCGTGGAACTTTTAATTTAAAACATAATCTAACAGTAATGGTCATGGACCAACAAAGAAAAGAAAATAAATAAGAGTAGCAATCGACACTAATTATTGGGTTTTAGTTAGGGCTCTAATCAAATAGTACACACTATAAATGGTTCATTGATTAAGTAAATGACAATAATATTTATTGTTATTTGCTTATTATTTCCAATTAATAAAAACATAAAGATTAATATTTTTAATACTTGAAAATAATAATATCATTATCCGACCCTAACTGCAAATTTACGTGCTGCTACTTAATAGGAGCGTATAGAAGAAACATGACATATTTTTAGTTAGGTACTCACCCCTCGTATCTGGTGCTGAATACCGAACTGCACTACTCCTCGCCGCTTTTAATTTTGAGAAGAAGTCAGCCACTTGATTTTTGTATATCTTTACCCTATCAAAAGTGTTATCAGAAGTTAATAATTTCTACTAATTAACTACGCTTGTGTATGGACACAAGCGTAGTTAATTAGTAGAAATTATTAATTAACAGAAAAGCTGGAAATTTAAAAGTATAGTTTATAATTCTCCATTGTGAATCTACGTAGCAGGTATGTACAAGTAGTATAGGTACGCAGTTTATTGTCAAATGTTTTTAAATACGAAAAAATATAAACAGTCGTCGAATGATAACTCATAATAATTATTTATCTTTTGGCAGTATTACGTGTCTGTCTAACTGATAACGTTGTCTAGAAGAAATGTAAGTGTCAATAAGTCCCGGATCTCTCAGGTCTTGCGGGGTTATCATAAAAATTGCGTCTGTAGGATACGGATGTACGATAGTAATATTATCAATAGCATCATTAACTTATCTCCTTGATTTTTAAACAACATATAGCTCCAACTATTTAGAACTAATATAAATGTAATTATAAAAAACTTGACAAAAGATGACTAAACCAACATTGAACTCTGATGCAGTAAAACTTGAGACTAGGTATGTATGTGTCGTAGTCATTGGGCGTAATGCGTCATTTCAGGGAATGCCCGGCAATCGCTGTAATTAAGATCGTTAAACTCTCTGTTTTCGGGCAAGGATAACACAGGGAAAGGTGAGGAGGATAAGCAACACCAAATTCATAAATTGCCTATTCTCCTCACCTTTTCCTTGCCCTAAAACAGAGAGTTTAACGATCTTAATTACAGCAACTGCCGGGCATTCCCTGAAATGACGCATTACGCCCAATGACTACGACATATACATACGAGAGGAATTAAAAAAATTAACACTTATTATTATTATTTCCGGAAATTTTTTCGAATACATTTCCAAAACGTATTAATTAGCCCTCGTGTTCCACTCGGGCTAATTAATACGTTTTGGAAATGCATTCAAAAAAATTTAATTAATTAATGCACGAGGGCATATTCGGTAAGAAAATCGCAACGACACGGACATTGGTCCATTATGTCATTATGATGTCATTATTAATAAATAAATGATTTTGATTGGCTGAAATAATTTCCACTTATTAATTTTATGCTAGGTGCAAAAATTTCCAAGAAATTTTTACATTGTCGTAGAAACCACACCGAAATCTATTTTCCAATTGGCTACTTTTCAGTGTCGTGCGATTTTCCATCTAATCATAAAATAAATGATATGCGATTTCTTGATTTTATAATTTAATTTTTTGATATAATCTTCTTCAATGCAGAATGCATTTGTGCCATTTGTCCGTCAACGCATTCATATTTTTAGAAAAAAAGAAAATTATTTGCTTATCGTTCGAACGAGGATTTGAACCCTATGCCTGTCTATGGTAGTCACGGCTCTATCGACCTCGCTAGTCGTTGCGTGTTCGATCTTTGTAGTCAAGCGTCTTTCCGTGATGACATCACTTGCGTGTTGCGCGCGCATTGACGTCAATGAGAAGCCGTTTGACGGCGCTTTAAGTACAGTGTTTAATAAATAAAAAATTGACCATTCAAATTGACTGTTCTCTGCTTCTGTACAATGAAAATAGACAATGTTTAGTTTAATGCTTTTAAATAACGTAATTTTTTGTTTCAGTTAGTTTCATTTGGGGTGTGGTAAAGATGAGAATTTTATTTGCTCGTTCGGGTCTTGGTTTATGTTCAAATGGTTTAGTTAAAATTAGTCAAAGATTTGAAAGAAATGTTATTATGCTTTATGTTATATTATTTGCAATAACTTGTTCTTATTTTATCCTATTTTTGTTTTGTTTCGTAATTTTGAATATATTATTGGTATTAGATATTTTATTTCTTACTTTGCGGGAGTAATGCCACAAATCAAGAATAAGGGAAAATCACGGATATTGTAGAATCGCTGAATGTTATCCGTGATGTACTGGTCGATGATCATGGCTGTGCTAGCGGAAAAGTCGATGAGGTGATCAAGAAGATGGGAAAATACAATCTTGGTGGAAACTAAATACTAAAATTATTGAACTAAAATGGGAGATTAAAGTTTGTTTTCAAAGGTGGACCTATAAGTTGTGATGCAAGTTAGTGGTAATGATGGTTTCTGTAATATTGTAAGATTTCAGGTTGGGGTAGGTACTAGAAGATCCCAGTTACGCTTGTTTATTTAAAAATTTATTGAGTGAGACCTGGCTTAAAGTGACAAGTTGTATTCAATGTATTTCTCATCAGTTATCAAAGTGAATAATTTACAGAGGTATTTACATAGTAGTTAATTGTTTCATCAAATATTTATAATTCAAAAGTTAATTGATAACCTATAAAAGATGAAAGTTATTGAAATAAACGGGTTGATATTTGTACGTTATAGATTCTTCACGGTATAATTATAGCATTAAATACTTCGTCTAGCTGTCGACTATTTAAGTAGAATTAAACCATATGTCCAATTCAGTTGATAACATCTTACTGAAAAACGTCAAAATGACTTCAGCACGTGACACTTTGAGTAAAGCTAAAACAATAACCAAATTTCTAGGATTAAATCCTTTGTGTCAAAACAATTTTACAAAAATTTATGTCGCAACCTATACGTTCTTAACATGCGGATTAACGTATCTATGCATCATCAAAATTGTTAAAGTGTGGAACAATATACAACTATTAATTGAAGCTTTGGAGTCAGTTACTGTTTGTATTCATGTAAGTTGGTTTTATTACTAGGACAAAAATTAGACAAACATTTTAGGTTGGTGGCAAAATGATTTCGTGTATTGCAAACCAAAGCAGATTGCTGAAATTGTTCCAAAGCCGAAATTTGTTCTGGAAGTTGAATAGATTTGGTCCTGGAATGGAAAATCAATGTCAACATATTTACCATTACCTTAACTTACTCGTTAACATATTTCTTTTCATGGGGCATTTAGTTATGTTTTTGTTTTTTGCAAAGTCACTGCTAAGCAACGATGGAGAATTACCGATTCTCATTTTTATACCAGAAAATTGGTCGTTCTTTGCTGTGGGCTTCATCGAATATATCACCGATTTTATCATCGTTGAGGTCATGTTGGTGTGTGATGTAATATTTATCTGTCTTGTCACTGATGGTATTGTTCAGCTAAAGCTATTAAATTATGCCCTTGCCAATATGGATTTTGAAAATGGAATCGAAAATAATAGAGAAAACACTGACAGAGATTTAAATAATTACATAAATCATCACGGATTTGTACTAGAGTAAGTGGCAGTAATGTTAGATAAGACAACACGTAGAAAAGCTAATAAAGTAAGCTAATCGGCGATTACTTAACGCTGGCCTTGAAGTGCCGTTAAACGGCTTCGTTAATCCATATGACGGCACTTCAGTGTGTTAGGGCAAGGAAAAAGACTAAAAAAGTTTTTTTAAGTAGTAATTTTTAATCGTGCTTTAAAAAAAATCTACAGGGCCCTGAAATGACCTTGCGTAGAACTTCTTTTTCCCCAAAAAAAGTATTGTTTAAACGAGGATTTGAACTCGAGGCTTGTCCATCGTACGCCACTGGTTTTCCACGGCTCTATCGACCTCGGTAGTCGTTGCGTGTTCGATCTTTGTAGTCAAGCGTCTTTCCGTGATGACATCACTTGCGTGTTGCGCGCGCATTAACGGCATTTAAATAGAAAGCCGTTCGACGGCACTTTAAGTACAGTAATTATTTAACACACTTGGTCTACTTTTCCTGAAGGGCCACTTAAGTCTGGACAGGCCAAACTGCAAGTGTGTGTAATCAGGCCAACTGTGTAGAACAAAAATAATTAGCCGAACGGATTTCTGTGTGTGCTTGAAATTGGTCTGCACAAACCTACCAAAACTGAGCGTGTGGATGAACGTTCGGCTTACGCCTTAGTTCTACTTTGAATTTGAACCTCTAAGCATGTGTGCAGAAGACAGAAGCAAATAAGTATTTCACTAAAGTTATCGAAGTCAATAAATCTAATCCTCGTTTTTGGAAAGTGAAGTACTACAAAGATTATACAGGGTGTCCCAAAAAAGTGTGCAATATTTTAGCGACGCTTTCTGCAATAAAAAACATAAGGAAAGTTGTCTATAAACATAGGGCTAAAAATTTTTCCTAAGGGAACTACAGCCCTCTAAAGATAAACCTCTGTTAGTGGTTTGCAGTGAATATCTTCAAAGCCAATCAAGGTAAAATAATACCCCTGATAGGTAATAATAATGAATAATGAAAATAATGAAACTTTGCTCAACCATTACTATTTTTGTATGTAACAATAATAAATATCATTTCATTCGCAATACCTGCCGTAGGTATAACAAAATCTTTAAATTGATTTGACTAAGAAACGGTGTACCTTATCGGTATTCAAGAAGGGTACTTTTCTTATGTAGAAAACTTTAGCTATTTAAAATCTCAGGGTTAAAAATTGAAAATGGTACATACAGAAAAGTTAGGGCTATTTTCACTTAGCAGGCTCTGCGCTTGACACACCTCTATATACATTTTTGGAATTATTTTTATTTCTACTGGTTACATACAAAAATAGTAATGGTTGTGCAAAATTTTATTACTTTAACTTGACTGGTTTTGAAGATATTTACTGCAAACCACTAACAGAGGTTTATCTTTAGAGAGCTCTAGTTTTCTTAGAAAGCATTTTTTGTCTTATGTTTATAGACAACTTTATTCATGTTTTTAATTGTAAAAGCCGCCAGCAAAGTTTTGCACACTTTTTTCGAGACACCTTCTATAAACAAGCATAAAAGACTGATTTTACTTTCAGCTTTACTACGCAAGCCACTACTGCTGCCGTGATCAGTAAAAATTCTTTAAAATTTATTATTATTTAAAAAACTGGCAATGTACGTAGGTAGCACTTCTTATAATTTCCATATTTGGATTGACAAAATCAGAGATAGCCAGCAAGTAGGCTAGTAGTCACTATTCAGGCTAAGCCAAAAGTCTGGAACCAAGCTTTACCTGCCTAAACTTTTAGACTTGGAGAAAAAATAAAAACTTTTTGTCAAATGACTAATTTGAGGGCATATTAGAACATATATTTTTACATATCGCCGACCTTTTTGTCTAAGGCAACATTTAATTTCTTCTTCATACAAGCGTGAAGCGTTTTTTCTGCATGAAGCCGTTTATTTTTAAATAATTAATTAAAATAAAGAAATTGTTACAGCTTTTGTTTAGAAATTGGAAAATATTGTACGTACTCATTTTTCGCCCAGTATGCTGTATGCACCCTGACAACTTGTTTTGAACTCTACATCGTCTTTGAAAGGTCAGTTACGTTTTGAAAACAATAATTGGAATTTCTCTGTTTTGATCTTTTCTAGCAAAGAATTGATTTTCTACGATGTCCTAAGAGGTTTTATATACGTCATGACCCTAACTCTGGAATTATCGATGTATTGCGTCACGGCTGAATTACTTTCTACAGAAGTGGGATTTAATTTTATAATTATTGTTAGTAACGAGACATTTATGTAATTTTATGTACAATTTTTAGATCGAACGAGTCAATGTTTCTATTTATGATTCAAACTGGTACCAAAGCAACTCGGTGAATGTTAAGCGAAAAATGGTGCTGTTTCTGCTTAGGACACAAAAGCAAAAAAATCTCCAAGCAGGTGGAATTATTTTCATTAATATGCCTACATTCTTAAACGTTAGTTACGTAAATACATAATTGGTTTAAAGTTAATTCATGAGTAGAGTGCTTTTAGGTTTTTAAAACTGCGTTTTCGTTTTATACCTGCATGAAATCGGTTTCTGGGAAATGAGAAGACACTTGCAGCCAACTAACACAATATATGACGATATATGATTAACTTATCACAATTCAAATTTATAAAAATCTTATTACACAAAGAGAAAAATTTGCATCAAAATAAAGTATAAAAATAAAATAAATATGTGTAACGTAAGTTTTTGCTTTGAGGAAATTATTGTTTTTATATACCGGAGATTTATTTTGAGAGAAAACGGGCATTTTCTGCTAAACTATACACTTCATATAAAATTTTTTTAATGGAAGCTATTGCCCAAAATACAGTCTTCTCAAATATGCTTTTCAACATTTTTATTCACTTGTCATTTAATCAGAAATGATATCAACTTTATTATTTCAAATGGCAACACATTATTTTTTTAGCAATTTCTCGTAGATAATTTAATTCTGAATCCAACGATGTATTACAAAAAGGTTGTTGTATAAGAAGAATTTTGAGAAAAATGACTAAATTTGAAATTGCAATTTGCGGTACAGCCTTAATTGATAATGTGAAAAGTTCTCACGCCAACACACAGGTAAAAAATAAGATAGAGTAAGGCTATGCCACGAAATGTGATTTTACATTCAGTCACTTTTCTCAAAATTTTTCTTATACAACAACCCCTTTGTAATACATTGTTGGATTCAGAATTAAATTATCTACCAGGACTTGGTAAAAAAATAATGTGTTGCCATTTGAAATAATAAAGTTGATATCATTTATGATTAAATGACAAGTAAATGAAAATGTTGAAAAGCATATTTGAGAAGACTGTATTTTGTGCAATAGCTTCCATTAAAAACTTTTTTCATAAAGTGTATAGTTTAGCAGAAAATGCCCGTTTTCTCAAAATGAACATCCGGTATACTACATGTACTACATAGTGTCCCAGAATAGTTATTCTTAATTCCTAATTTTTAGAAGTAATAAGTATAGTTTAACTCAGTTTAACATATTTTATTAATAAATTATTGTTTGGAAATGTTTTCGTATTAAGATGCTTCAGTGTACAAACGAGACTTTGTGTGCATTTTTTATTAAAAAATGAGTGTCTGGAAATATTTACGTATTAAAATAGATGTCCCAGAGGACTGTCCTAATTTTTATCAAATAATATTATGAAACACGTTAGAATACTTTATAAGGTATGTCCGCATTGATAGATAGATAGATTGTATGTACATACCTACATGCGTGGAGTACATACAATTAAGAAAATAGGAAAAAGTTTCCGCCCAATATTCTTATTTTTTATACTTAGCTGGTAGTGAAACAACCAAGGAAACAACTATGGTTACTTCAATTCTACCGACAAAGACACAAGATTCAGGCAAACTATTCATGCGGATTACCTTGGACGATTAGGAAAAAATTGTTCATAATTACAAGGAATTTTGCGGTCAAGAACGTCAGTTTAAACCTTTGTTTTCTTGACTCTGAGGAGTACATCCAAATTTAAGAAAAATTTTAATGCAAAATTTAACAGATCGTAGTACCGTACTGTAGATTGTAGAAGTGAAATGCATGGAGTGTTGCGATTAAGTAACAGTAACAATCTTAAAAGAAGAAAGAAGATCAAATAACAAGAAACAACTCAACTCTTACCACTTAACTTACCATATGAAGAGCAATATATTATTGTGACTTCTAATTTAGTTGGTTTTGATTAAACATTGTAAAATCGGCCATGTTTTTGAATTGCTATTTCTAAATAGCTGAATGGAATACCGAAAAGCCTGCACATGTACTACAACATTAATTTGAATTTGTTCACTACAATCCAATATGTGAAATTGTAAACAACATTGTCATGGAAGTCGCTAGTCAATGTCGCTAGTTTAGCCAAAAGGGGGTGTATCACAAGACAACTTTTTATTAAAAAATTAAAAAAAAAATATTTAAGAAAATTACGTGTTGCTAGTTGTAATATTTTTCATTATACAGACTATTAAAATTGTAGCTCGTGACGTCACATCTCTAGGTTTTGCGCAAAACTCGTTAAGGGGGGTTCTCATAGAATTATTTTATGAATCAGACCTTTATTCTATACTTCAATTTCTTCAATCCTGTCTAGCTCTTATTCTGAAGCCGCCCACATTTTTTGCAACTCAACTAGGTAAGTAGAAATAGAAAAAGCACCAAAAAATTTTGTTTTAGTGAAATTATAGTCTTGGTAGTAATCATACAAATAATTATAAGAAGAAAGAAATATTGACTGCTGAGTGCACACAATACTATATATTTGATACATCTTAAGGTTGTAAAATATTATTAAACATTTTTAGTTCTTAGCATCAAAAATTCATGTCTTAAGTAATTTTTTTTTGAATCTTTTTATTAAACACTAAAGTCTGATTGTATAATACCAACAAACCGTTAACAAGTTATTACACTCTTCTAAGTTTTTTACTAGTTTTACTAGTTTACTAGTTTTACTAGTTATCAGTTGTTATTATTGTAATTGGTATGTGTTTGAAAGACAATTACAATGTTTCAAATTCCTACCTAAAGATTGTTTGTGTAAATGGATGTAAGAAAGATATAAAAAAGTTATCTTTCGTAAATTTCTATATTTTATTTTCACAACATCGCTATAAATACATGAATGCCCGTGTGTATGGCCATGTAGCCAGTTATTATAAATCCAACAGTCCAAAGTATCGCTCTTGTGGGTTGTGGTACTATTAAAATTGTATACACAAACGTGTGCAAGTATCTCACTATAGTAAATACCAACAATAAAATATGAATAAACCACAGGGCCGGATTCGTCCAGAGGTAAGCTAAACTTATCACCATAAATATCGGAATGTTTTCCAAGTCGTTGTGGTGGGCCCTGAAAAGAAGACCAATTAACTGTAAAATTATAAAATAACCTTAACCAAATTACCTTCTCATTCTTTCCACTGTATCATTAGCAACGACTTCACCTTTTAACCATTTGGCGTCCTCCGGGGATATGAAAGCCTAAATTTAAGAAATATGAATTTTTATTGAACTTGATTATCATTTCGGAAATAGCAAACGTATACTCTGTTAGTTAAGTTACAGGTACTAAGAAATTATTTTAATGTTAGGATGCAGTTAATTATGCACGTTTTAACGAATCTTACCTTTGTCCTGAACCGGTAAAGTATGGTTAGTAAAGTAACTCCCATCATTTTTAGAACTAATAATGACACACATAATAAGTAGCTACAAAAAGCCGGATTATCCAACGTTAATATATTTTCTGATGTTGTGGTGTTGTTCATATTGCCAATAATTTAACTGCTGGTCGTCACAACTTTCACTACGCAACTAACACTAAAACCGCAGTGTGTATAGGTAGGATATTCAAGATGAGAAGAAAACATTGACGAAACACCTACCGGCCTTGTGTTGTAAACTTGAACATTGAAACTACAAGTTTACGTTTAAATGCACAACATTAAAACGTAAACAGTCTTAATTACGTATAATACGTAATTAGAAATTTTTGTTGGAGAATAGTTGTAATAATGAACGGTAGTTAATCTCGGAATTATTTCAATTCTTATATTGATGATGTACCTTACCTGTCAAATGTAATAATTTCAAAATAGTTTTTAATCAGTAGTATTAATTACTGTTCAACGTGAGATATCTTTACTTTAGGTATTCTTCAATGAACAGATACAAAAAAATTGATGTACTTAGTTGATTAGATATTACATAAATTGAGATAAAACGCACTTGTTTTCCACTGCCTACTATTAATCTAAATTATTTATGCCCCGTCACCTAATTTTTAAATCGATTTTACTCAAGAACTGTGGACGGTATCAAAAGTAATAAGACAAAACAAACAACTATGAGAAAAAGTCTAAAAAAGATGTGGAATTTCTTTTACAAGATGGTAAAAGAAGTAATTACTCAGTACACCCTAAATTACCAGGAATGAATTGCTAAACATCTTAAGGTGCTAGTCAAAAGTAAGCTGTAACAAATTGTTTCGTAGTGTTTGAGGTAACTACGACCATGTCTCCAGGCAGAGTCAGTAGACCTGCTTTAATGGAGAGCCAAAAATAGCGATAAAGAACGAACGAAAATTAATTCCCACAAGGGTTTGGACCTACCTTATAGTGGAGAATGTGTGATGTAGTCGGCTTCGGGTGTGTGGTGCTCTGGAATCGTAGGAGATCTCGCACAAAACTATAAAAAACCTTAGACCGACTGACTCGAAAAGACGACTGTCTCTTCCAAGGTTCGTAAGAGAAGTGTTGGGTGACTGTGTGAGTGTAAGGGTGGAAGAACTTTTAGATGGATGCTTCCCACACCACCCTCAACACGTCACGTGGGTCCCACCCAGGGGGGAATTGCTACGCGGTCGCGTGCATACAACGAAACTGTTTGTTCTTATACTAAACTAATCTAAAGAAAACAAACTAACTACAAAAAGAAAAAATGAACTAAATATCTAAGTGAAGGTACGGAACACAAATGTTAAAATCCTTATATGTATGATTAATATTCTACAGGGTTAGTCAAAAGTGTGAAACCAATAACTTCTGATTCCTAAACGGTAGGACTTACTAGACTTAAATAAAAAATAAAAAACTGTTTGTCAAATGACTAATTTGAGAGCATCTTAAAGTATATCTTTTGGAAGTGACGCTAACCATTTTTGCCTGCGTTAACTACAAGTCGATGTTATTAAATTTTCTTCGATAAAATAAAAAATGCCAAATATCTAAAAAACTATACATTTTAGGTATAGAAATATTATACATCATTAGAAACGCATTACTATTTTCTACCAATTGATGTATGTAATTAGATTTTATACCAGTTAAAAAAAAATTGACATTTGGCTGTTTTTGTGAGGTCGACGTATGTCGTTCATTAGAAACTTTACTGTTCAATATTTTTGAAATTTTATGAAACCATCTTAATTTTCAACATTATTTCTCACCTACATAAAAAATTCAACATGTTTTTGTCAACTGTTGCTGAGATTTTAATTTTTTAGCTAAATCACTTTTATCTCAAATTTTTCAGGAAAATTAGAATATCTCAAAAAATACTGATTTTTACGTATAGGGACTTATTAACAAAATGATGTTTAAATTATTCATGGGATTCAGAAAAAAATTAAAAATTAGGACATTTTATTGAAAATAACAAAGTTGATGTCAACTTTTGAAATAAGCGGAAGTGCCACCATTTTGAAAATATTTTCAGTGAATAGATCGTACCTTGCTAGGAATATGACCAAACTTTCAGGTCAGTAACTTTTGCCCTTCTCGAGATACTTCTAAGGTACTACTCAGGGCCAGTTTTCCGAAAGGGGAATTTACCTAGAATAACGCTATTCCGGCATAACTCGAGATATATGCGCTTTTACGAAAGTCGAACAGGACAAAGTCCAGGTATAAACTGTGAACCGAGGGTATGTAGACCGGTCTTTAGTTCGGAATAGTTATTCCAATGCTTATCCGACTTTCGTAAAACTGGCCCTCAATGATTCTTAATGATGCATACCTACAATGTAATGAAACGGTATCGACTTGCTTTAACATTTCTAAGAAAACGAGCTAGCTTATTGGAAAATATATTTACAAAATAAATATAAAATTTTTTGTCACCCTACTTATTTACTAACATATTTTTAAGACCACAATCCAACTTTTTTTGTCTACTGCAATACGTTGTGTTGGATTATGCCTTTACACCAATAAATGTGTGTAATTACCTATTTACAGAGATATGTAGGCATATAAAATATAAGTACAAATCCACAGAAAATTTCAGCTAAACATCTTACGGCTTACAGATGTAAATTACAGCTTGTCTATTTTTGACGGCGTTACTCTATAAAAATAAATTACTACTTACAAATCTATTTTGATATTAGGTACAGTAACAACATTTTTAGGACACAAAATTTCTATAATATAACTACAAGCTGTCTTAATTACTCTTAATGGGAGTTCTTGTTCGTAAAGTTACAAGCTTTTAGTCACTTAACATCACTGTTGTAAAATCACAGAAAATACACGATTCTTCAGACAAAAGTATCGTCAGCATTGTTGGTTTTGTAAGATTGACACTGACCATTCGATCGCGCCAACAGAGGAATCGGATGTGAATTGTTTGAAGACGGCAAAATTGTTGTAGCATGTCGTCGAGCTCTCTTTTTGCAAATGCCACATCTGCATAGCAAAAACAAAATGAGATTACAAAGTTAATCAATTACGTTTAACCACATAAATTTATTCACAATTTCTTTAGGACAATAAATTAAATTTAATACCATTCTTTCATTGTCAACAAGAAATGTTAAACACTGTTTGTTGAAAATAGTAAAAAATGTATTTTAAAATTGTCTCCATTTACAGTCAGCTGTACAAGACCTTAAAACTTTGTGGTTAATTCAATAATTATTTGGTGGACCCTATATTATTGATGGAAAACATTTGCCTAACTTACCTAGAAAGTAGAATGAAGAAGTCTTTTCGGTACTGCGCAGTCATGATAGCGTAGAGATATGGATTAGCGCACGAATTAATAGGATAGAAAAATACCAAGAGTATCTTTGATTTCGTGACTCCAATCAATGGATACCCTGCCAGCGCAGTGATGCTAAAGAACGAAATAGGAGCCCATGTGGCAAAATCGGTAAATATCAAAAGCGCCATCTTCTTCGCGATCGTCATTTCACCCTTGGTGGTTGAGCGTCGGGTTTCGTACCCCAAACTGAGGTAAATTTGGGCGTAACAGAAAACTATCAGCGCGAACGCTATACCGTTTACGATGATAATGGAAAATAGATACGCCCTATCAACGACTCGGTTCACTTCCATGGGAAGACATATGCTGGAAAAGTTGTAATAGTTTTAAACTGTTTGAATAAAATTTGTTCTTACCTGGTGCTACTGTAGTTGCTGACACCTGCAAGAGGAAGAGCTGCCACAAAAACTGAGTAGAGCCACCCTCCTAGCATGGTTTTGGCAGCTGCACCTATACGAATTCGCTTGGTTAAGTGAATGGCGTAGGTTATCGCAAACCAACGTTCAACTGTCACTACTGCTAACGTGAATATCGACAAATGACTGGCAAAAACCGTTAAGAAGCCGGCCAACTTGCAACCCAAACCTAAAAAATAAGAACTAATTTAACTTCTGATTCAGAAATACTGTAAAAGTTAGATAAATCATTGCATTTCTAACTAGAGGCAAGTATAAACCACATGAGGTATGGTAAGGAAGAGAAAATATGAATGAAAAAAGTGTATGTTTCAGCAGGATAGACAATTATAAATGTTACATAATATGTTAGAGGCTCAATTCCAAATAACAAATTGTTTGGTTAAACAAAATCAAGGCTTTCGTTTTAGTTTTTTGTAGTGTGTTGGAACATTTGATAGATAAATTAATATTTTAGATTACATGACAACATATAAAGTTGAAAAATAAGCTTAGCATAGAAAGTTTAATGCTCCTATACTAACACAGTTACAATATAAATGCAATTACAATGCAATATAATTTACCTTAACAAAAGTTAAACAAAAAATATAATTAAATCGGCTGTAGTTCATGGAGTCAAATTAAAGCTCTAGAAATTATTATGCAGGGTGGGGCAATAGTGCATCCGACTTCGATAGCTTGAGTTTTATGATAGATAGAAACTTAATTTAAAAACACAAATTATCTAGAAAAGAAAATCTATAATCGGAAATTATTTCTGAACATACGAACATACAGAGTGAGCCAAGACGATTATACAAAGGGCAAGTGTTTTTTTTTTAAATAAAATGTTGTGTGTAAAAAAAATTTTTCGAAGCCTTTTCCTATACCTGCTCTTTTTACTCAAATATTATTGCTCAATATTTCCAAGCCACTTGAATGTAGCGATTTTTTTTGTTCAAATAATGGCACCTCCAGATGCATGTTGAAAAAATTACTGCAGTCACAATTACAAATTCTAAGAAAGAATTATGTACAGACTAGTTAGGAAACATTTGTAAAATGTCTTTGAATCGTTTTAACTTTTGAAAAATTATACAGGGTGGCTAAATTAAATTTTTCAATTTAGAACTTTTTGAATTTAATTTTCTCCATTTTTTTAAATTGAACTTCCTGTATATTTTTTAACGATATGATGTAATATCTAAAAGCAAACATTTTTTGTATGGACACCCCTATGACTATTTGTAACCATTTTTGATTTATTGACCAATAATTACAAAATTCAAGAATAATCCTAAAAAATTAGTTCGTTTTCCAAATAACTAGACAAAAGACTTTAAATGTTTCAAAATTGACACAAATGACAACTGACGACAGGTAACTGTGATAAATGTGTATTTCTTGTCGAATAAAAGCAAAAAATGATCAAGATACAAACATAAAGTGAACTTAATAAAACAACTTTGTTGTTTTTATTGGCAAAACATCTGGAGCATTTATTACAATTTTATCTGTCAAGTTATTTGAACAACAATCTAATTTTTTAGAATTATTCTTGAATTTTATAATTATTGGTTGATAAATCGAAAATGGTTACAAATAGCTATAGAAGTGTACATACAAAAAATGTTTGTTTCTATGTTCTACATCACCTCGTCAAAAAATATACAGGTGTTCCATTTGAAAAAATTCAGAAAATTAAATTCAAAAAGTTCTAAATTAAGAAATTAAATTTAGCTACCCTGCATAATTTTTCAAAAGTAAAAACGATTCAAAGACATCCCACAGATGTTTCCTAACTTGTACTTACATAATTCTTTCTTAAAACTTATAATTGTGACTGTAGTGATTTTTTAACATGCATCTGCAGATGCCATTATTTGAAAAAAATGTCACTTGCCCCTGTATAATCCTCTTGGCACACTTTATATGTTCAGGTAGGTACATTCTACCTACAAATAACTAAAGACTAACCATCAACATAACTACAAATATTACAGATATTTTTTATAAATTATACGAAATTACTTGTAATCATTAATTAACCATTAAATATTGCAGATGATTAGCTAAAATCACACACCAAACAAGTAATTAGTCTGTAAACTGTCAAGCGTTTAGCAAAGTTTAAAACGTTTTCTTTGTAGCTTTTGCATTGCATTTGAGAGATAAAATTTCCAGCTAAAGTTTTTTCTATAGTAAATACTGAGTTACTTTGTTGACTGATAATCTTCCGTTCCAAATATTCTGTAGCACTTCTTTTCTGGACCGCAGTATTAATACTTTTTTTTGCACATTGTTTGGCACTTTATTGCTTCCGCGCTTGTAATATGCCGTCGTTTTTTATAACGTCTAGTTTAGTCTTTTCGGTTTATGGTAGTCTTCTTCTTTGCCAGTCGGTTCTGGCGTTGTTTTGATTAGTTTCGGTTTGATTATGTTTTTGGTTAGTGCCATTATCGCTTCATGAATGTCAGAATGTCACGTGTCAAACGATGGTTTACTGCTCGTTGACATTTTGATGAAAAATTTCAACGCTATCCATTCTTCTCTACGTATTTAAAAGTTTGTTAATTCTTATAAAATACATAGTACTAAGTATCTACAACAAAGAATTAATTGTTGGCCACGTAACGTGGTAATAAAATTAAAAAGAGTGTTATTGCTTCGTTAACGCCTCGTTAGCGTTATGCAACAGAGTTGCTACTTTTATTTTCTAGTTGACATAGCTTGTGAAAAAAGATACATAAACGTCAAACTATAACTTCAATATTATAATTTGTCGAAGATTGGAAATTCTGATTATCTTCTTTGTTGTGTTTGTTGCTTTTGTGCTCTTTCCTTTTATAATAAACACTCAGCTGAGATAAATCCAGTTTTCATCCTTAAGGACTCACCTTGTGTACTCGTTAGACACACAGCAAGTAATAATAGCCTAATTTTTCGTTGAGTATTCAGCGTAATCAGGTGTTAGGCATAAAGATCTCACTTATTTAAAAAGTTATAATCGCGGCCAAATTTCAAGAAAGTTAACTAATATTAAGGCGTGACTCAATAGGAGTAGCACATTTTCTAATTTGTTTTAAGCAACCCTTCGAATAGTTAAGTGATATCCTCATGGCGTTGCATTGTGTTTGAGGGTTAAGTGTAAAATATTGACCCTGTCATTATTAGATATTGAAATATTCTTTACTATCTGTATACAGAAGGGTAATGTAATTATGTATTAATTTTCTGATACGGAAAATTATCAACAGTTTTGTCATCTTATGCACAATATGTCTCACGATACTTATAAAATAAGTTTAGTGAATGCGAATTTTTTTATTCCAACTTCATCATCACCTCATGCACGACCGACTCGTATCGTAATCTTCGTTGAATATAACATTCCCGATGTTAAAACGGTGTTTGAAAAAAAAAGTTGATATTCTCAAGCAGAGATCTATACATAAGTATAAGTTAACTTTGAAAATATATTTATTGCGTTCGTGTTATGAATTGTGCCTTCTGATTTCACGTTCGCCATAAGATATTTATTTCTGTTCCAAATTGAATTTTTACTAACGGTATGAATTCCTGATATTCAAGACATGAATAGAATATAAAATATGTAATAATGCACATTTCTGCGGTACATTTATGTATAATATTAAAAATAATTTTATCAATTATTTTGAGGGAAAATATAACCACCTACATATTTATGTAGATGATTACCTACGATTACACTTCGTAGGTATAATATTTATTATACTAACGAAGTGTCACATAGACAGTTGTAATTTACTTATACCCAGTAAGGCATTACTAATTTGAGACCGCAATTCTAGTTGACATCCTTCAGCAAACTGAAATAGCTCTCCTTTGATTAACGTGTTTGTTGTTCAAAGACCAAACTAATTTAAGGATTGTTGAATGTGTGAAATTCTGCACCATCCGCCACACTACTTTTAACCGCATTAGTAGTCAATTTTCAATACTTAATCTAATAAAGTACTATTAAAATAAAAATCTTACCGTATTGCCAGTCAAACGCGAAGTTAAAGTAGGTACCAACGGAATGCAGATCCATGCTGGCTATCAACAACAAATAAAGTCCCATACAAAAATCCGCAAAGGCCAAGTTGCACATTAGAAACCTTGATACGGTCACTTCTCCGCCACTGAAGAATACCACAATAATTACGGCCAAATTCCCCACCACTGCTAATACCACCACAAACCACACGGACACACGTAACCACGAAAAGCCCATAATATCCTCGCAAGGGTTGAGTGCGTTCGACTCGGGGTAGCACTTCACGGATGGTGTCCTGTAGACAGAGAAATTCGTTTACATGCAGATAGTAAAGACCGCAAATGGCGGAGGCGCCGGGTAAATTCAAGTTCAGAAACGTTGCCGAATTATATTTAAGTTTAGTTTCATCCATTAATGTGCTTAAGTAACGTTACAATTTAAATGTAAAAAGTCCACCAGTAAGGAGGGTGTGGCAGGTTGTTACATTGAAATTCTCCAATTTGGTTGTTAAGCCCTGTGTATTCGACCTAAATAAAACCAATATTTAAGAGTTACCCATATCCCATATGTGAACATGTCCAGTTAGAATGGAAACCGAAATAGTTGCAACAAATTGTTTACATTTTACCTTTAACTTTACTAATTATTTTTAAATTTTTTCAGACATAGCAAGAAAATTTAATGAAAATCTTACTAATTACAACCACGACTAAATTTCTCAAGTTTTAAAATTGCAAATTTTTATTTAAAATTGGTCCAAAAAAAAAATGGTATAAAGAAGTGGTCATAAGCCAATTATGGCACGCGTTTATTACAAAACCCGCCGCTGCGGCTTGTTTTCTAAACTTGAACACGTGTCATAAAATATGCTTATTATGTCATTTGTTCTTTAATGTACCATTTTAAAACTATACTGCCCAGAAATTTCTTTGTAACAACTCACTCCTATGCTGCAGCATAGCAATGCGCTCTATACAGCGTGATTCACGTCGCCCGTGCATTAGAACTTTTTTAACTTCCAGTTGGATTAGAAATTTGAAACTTGGGAGGCAGTCATAATCTGTCATGTTTATTCTATCTAAAATATTTTGAGTTCTCTAATTATACAGGATGTGCCAAAAGTCGGTATCAACTTTCTTATTTTAAATGGAAACGTACCATTTTTTCTACATGGTTCGATTGGTCTTCCAACTTTGAGTTTTCATAACACTTATGTAAACTTACCTGACAATTTTTGTTATTATGTTAATTTATGTGAAAAAAATGGTCGATGTGGCAGCTTACGAAGAAATTCATATCTGGCAGACGGTTTAGAATTTATGAAAGCCAATTTGTAAAGTATTTAGTTTGAAGTCCAGACTAACTTCTGATATCTTAATAGTGGTTCCAAGTGGTTCCAAATATCGGAACCAAAAATGATCAAAAAGTAATTTTTTTCAAATGGCATACCTACTTGAAAAACCAAAAAATTTCTCAGCAAGATTGATGAAATTTCTAGATTTTAATTTTTAATTTGAATGGAAATGAAGTGAGGTATGCTTAAGTAACTCATTCCAAAATACAATTTTTTATCGAATGGTGCAAAGAAAATCAATAGGTGCTATTTGAAAAAAAATACTTTTTGACCATTTTTGGGTGCGATATTTGAAAACTATCTGCGCCCATGTGGTACAAAATGGAACCATCATTAAGATATCTGAAGTTAGTCTGGACTTCGAACTAACTACTTTACAAACTGGCTTTTATAAGTTCTGAACCGTCTGCCAGATACGAATTTCTTCGTAAGTTACCACATCGTTTTTTTTACATAAATTAACATATTGTTAAAAATTGTCAGATAAGTTCGCTAACAAGTGTTATGAAAACCCAGAGTTGGAATACCAATCGAACCATGTAGAGAAAAAGGTAAATTTTCATTAAAAATAAAAAAGTCGATGCCGGCTTTTGGCACATCCTGTATAGCTAGAAAGTTCAAAATATTTTAAATAGAATTAGCATGACCGATTATGACTGCCTCCCAAACATTTCTAATCCAACTGAAAGTTGAAAAACTTCTAATGCACGGGCTACGTGAATCACTCTGTATTGTGGCACATTGTTACATTGCGTATTGGCGTGCTGAAATGCAAATAACTCTTTTATGTACACAAGCTAAAGATGGGTCATCATTTCTGTAAATTTTTTTTTTATCTGGTTGGTAAATATTTATAAAAAAAATTAGTTCTGAACAACCTGCCCCATTCTTCACTATGCGGTGCAAACAGCAAACTAAAAACGTTAACAGAAGATAAACTTCTCATATCATCATCATAGTTAATACAATATTAAATAGAAGTTTCCAAATTTGTAGAAAAAGCGCGATGATAATTAATTATTGTTTAAACTGTAGAGATGAGAAATAAAAATTTTAGTAAAAAAATAATTTTACAAATTTTCAACTGAGGGATGTACCTAATAAGTTAAGTTATATCAATTTTTAAATACAAGAAAATGCCATTTACCTGATTGTAAAATTTCCACAAAAGGCAGTGACGTTGGTATGTTTAGTGATTTCTGCCGAATTTGCGAAGAAAGTGCCAAAGTCGTCGTCTCGCGACTCTTCTGGAAGTTTGGCACCTTCAAACCCTATAGACTTTCCACGGTTCGGCTGTAAATCTGCGGTGTTATCGCTGTTGTTGTGTCGCTCTTCGTGATGATCTATATTAGAATGGAAATCGTGCGGGTTGAAAGTTCTTCCTTCGTACTTCAGACTAAGCGAACAAAACACTTTATTTACACTTCAGGTGGGAAAATTCCGCAGTATGATAGATGAGTGCCGTGAAAATCTCCAATTTCTCATAAGCAAGTGATCTTCTGTTCATGAAATTTACGGTTGAGATGATCATTTGTCATTCTCTTTTGTCCTTGATTCGCGGTGCCTCAGTAAAAAAACTAATTCAAAACGCAAATAACAAGCCAAATACAATAAAATGTAATTTTGGGCGCGTGCAATATTTGCTTTGGACTTTTTATTTCTCTGCGGAATGGCAAGCTCACGGGGAAAACTCATAAGAACTTAACAGAAACATAATCGAACAATTCCAATTCCCAAAACCTCAAGCAATAATCTTTAGATGTGCTTTCACAAAAACTGACTTTATTCTTGAAAAATGCGATCTTTTACCGATTCGTTTAATAACGTTTAACACACAAAGAACTTTAAAATATATATCTATAAAAGTGGATAACCATCATTATTAAGCATTTCTTTAAAAATCAAATTTAGAGTGTCCTGTGACTTTTTAACACTTACTACGAGACGGCCCTAAGACTAACTGGAGGCAAACCCTACAGTGGCCGAGTGTAAAATAATATACATTTTTATTTTTTGCATAAAAATAATTGACCAAAAATAAAAATTTGCCACTGGCAATTAATTATTATTAAAAATATAATGAGAATTGATCAATGATCAGTCTGAAGTTGAGAAAAATCGGTGGACAAAAATCGGACTTGCGTTGGCATGACTAAAAAAACACGATTGTTTATATGTATAACAACAATAATAATAATATCTTTTTTATGACAAATCAATTTTTAGAGTCATCCCAAATTCATAATGATTTTTCAAATATACTTATTACTATTATTACCTATATTATTAATATATTGAAATTTTGATTCAATTTTGTTTAAAAATAAAAAAAGTTAGAACGAGATTGCCGTAGCATGTCGTGGAGAGTGTGTAGCAACTTTTTATACTTTACTTTAGAAGTAATAAGAGAACAGTAATAATATCATCATTCAGACAAATCTAACACACATTGAAAACTCACTTGCTAAAAAAATCAGTTTTGGACCTCTTTCTTCTCCTGTTGGCTGCAAATTGTCCAGTATCAATAGAAAACGCTCCTTCTTGGCAGGCTTTTTTGATTTTTTCCTCATGTTGAGCGTGCCTCTGGGGATCATGTTGTTCAGGATATTTGAAAGCGCAACAGTGAAAAGGATGCGTCAAGCGGGCCACCTTCAAATTCTGTAAACGAACGATAAGGCAATTCTTTGACGAGCTTTGAGAACTAGAGTAAATAAATCTAATGATATTTACCTCTAAATCGTATATACTGGGAATTACTTTCATTGATGGCGTCTCTTCGATGCGAAGGGTTTCCAACTCGTTCAGACCGATTACGGGCAGATTCTCTATGGCCGTCATAGACAAATCTCTGGAACCAATCAACTGCTGCCGTTTAAAAAGGATAGAGAAAAGTTGCCTTATTTAGGATGAGGATGAGCTAATTTCGAACTCCGTACCAAAAAATCGGGCTTACTATGTAGCTAAGTAGCTACTAATGTTAAAGTTATTATATGTTCAATTAATTCTTATAAAGTGTAGGCATTAACTATTAATCCAAAGTTAAGCAAATTTTCTCTGTTAATAAACCAGGCTTTGTATACATGTAGGCGTCCTTAAAATATTTAACGACATTCTTAAGAAGCACAGTCAAAGTTTGAATAAGTAGCAGCCCTTGCTCTCCATGACGTCACTAATTTATAAAATCATACACAAAACGATCTCTATATTCATAAATATTTCTCATGGAACACCATTGATCTTACAAAAAAGACATCTAAAGTAATTTTTTTTACGTTAGTACCCTTCTAGAAAATTACAGAAGTGTAAAAATGACGTCATCATAAATGTGTTCAATCTCAATTACTGTTCGAAAAAATTCGAAGAAGAATTAACAAACATTTTTCGAAATATTTCTGCTTTTATATTATCTACAGCTACCGGAAGAATTTATTGTGATATTTTTACTTAATGTAACCGGGACTCCTTTCAAAGTTTGATTTGGAAAAGTTTTTATGATGTCTTAGAACTGCAGCACGTAAAGTTTGCTAGCAAGATGAAAGTCATACATTGACAAAAATTTCCAGTTCTGTTTTGAAGAGTTGTCCTTCAGATTCTTCCGGTAGCTGTACCGCTGTAAAAATTGTTACTTCCGTGAAAACCTTAAATCAGTTTATTTCTTTAAACATACTTACAATTCTCTCAAACTCTGTAGTCCATCAAATGCAAACGGCTCCAATTTCGTTAGGCGTCTATTGGCTTGTAGATTCCTCAAGAAATAATAATAATTAATCAGAATAAATTAGTTTCGACAAGTTGGATTAGCTGAAAGAAGAGATGAAACAATTAATTCAGCTCTGTATTTATGCGATAGACAGTTTTACTTCTTTGCATCACACTTTCTATGTAGGTAGCTACATATCTACAATAACGTCCTGTATGAAATCAAATTAGTGATTTACAATCCTGGTATGCCTTCTTGTCAAAAATTATTATTTTAGTGTGAAAAAATATCTGTTCACATATCCGTAATTTTTTTTTAACAATTATTATACAGGGTAGGGCAATAGTGCGTCCGACTTCGATAGCTTGAGTTCTATGATAGATAAAAACTTGATTTAAGAACACCAACAAATTAGTAAAAAAATTATAACCGGAAATTATTTCTGAACATACAGAGTGAGCCAAGACGATTATACAGAGGCCAGTGACATTTTTTTAAATAAAATGTTGTGTGTAAAAGAAGACTTTTCGGAGCCTTTTCCTAGACTCTTTTCACTTTAATATTGTTGTTGACTATTTTCAAACAACTTAAATGTAGCAATTTTTTTGTTAAAATAATTATATTACTAAAAATGTGCGTGTTTTTTTGCAAATTTACAAATTTAGAGCTTAATTGTCGTTCTCTGTTTGACAGTCATAAAATGGGTTATACCCATCTGCCTCACTTTACGGCTGCTCGAAATGATGTAGTGCAATTACTCTGCAGAATATTAGAAATGATTTCGCGTCAAATTTTATGAATATTGTCTTGAGTTATTATACTGGAGTGCAAAAACCAGACCTGTTATTCAGTATGAAGTGTAACAACGTGTGAAACAGTAACTTGGTAAATACGACACTGGATTTAGGCGGAGCGTACCACTGTGGACCAGCTGCGTATTCAATGCATGCGCGCGGAGTCATTCCATTAAATTAACTGGGTTCTTTACTTGCACTTGACGCATTCCATTTCCTTTTATGCAGTGATCTAAAATGAGAGAACTAATCTCTGCACGTCAAAATGCATACAGTGAGAAAAAACGCATGTGATAGCAAAGTCGTTGCTCTTAACACCCATAACTATTTGTGTCACCTTTTTCGTTACATTGTCCCATCTAATCGAACTCACACCTACCTACTTAACACGCAGTGCTAAAACATTCGCTTCAATAATCGTTGAACCTTGTGGAATGATGAAAAGTTTTTGGTAACTGTTTGGGGTAGTGGCCTACTATAAAATTGATTAAAATTTTGTAAAAAAAAGTGTACACAATAAAATGTTCAGTGGTTAATTGATAACGGTCGGTGGTTATTGTTGCACTCTCGTTTGCGTAATTATTTTTTTAGATTAGTGAACCAATTTTGAAGATTTAAAGCAACTCATAGAAATGAAAAAAAGTTGTTCTGATACATCTATTTGGAATCCTTTTTTGAATTATTACAAACCAACTTGTCCTCGATATCGTATGGGAATTTGTAACTTTAGGTAACAAAAATACTTGCAATTGGTTCACAGTTTAATGACTAATTTTTAAAACTCCCTTGTAGATCTTGGTTCGGGTTTTCTCCGGTCTTTTTTACATTGAATTATTATCGCGATGCATCTGAAGTGTGAAGTTCTTTCGAAATCTAATTAGCTTCGCATTACGAGAATAGCTTGTCACGTAAACCGAGTAATTGCCTTGTCCCATTAGAACTGGATTGCCTTAATTGAAATTTTCCGTAATTAAAATAATTCCAGTCAAGCGTTCGCGAAAAGTCAATAGAAAGACGTGATTTCACAGTACAAACTGTTGTTCTTACTTCCGCCCAATAACGAAATATAAAATGTTAAAAGATCGGCTTTACTTCTACAACAGTAATAATTTCAATACAAATTAATTTTTTAAGTATCCAGAGTTATGACCATTCTAGTCTCCACATTTCAGTTAGATTCTTGTACATACCTAATGTAGAAAGTAATCAGTAATGTTGAGGATTTGTGACTAATATCTTTTTAAACAATAGTACATATTAAGTTAGTAGCAAATAAGCAAAAATTTTAATTAATTAATAGATATTAATTAATAGATTAATAAATATATATTAATAAATATATATTTAAATAAATATATTAATAAATTAATAGAATTAATAGATAATAGATATTAATTAATTACATAAATATTTTAAAGAGGTTATCAGGAATAGAAAATAATGTATGTCAATTAAATAACTATCTAACGGTTTTTTGGCTCTTTTACTTTAAGATATCGTTCTCATAATCGATTATCGTTTCAATAAAAAACTAGGTTTAGGATGCGTGACATGCATCCTTCAGGATCGGTTATGGTGATCGACAGGCTGTGCAATAATTCATTTTATAAGCTATTTTTATTCAACATGGTGACGTTTTCTTGAACGTTTTTGTCATCACAATTAACTACTTTCATAAAAGATGAACTGACAAAAGTGGGCATTTTTTTCCTATTAGCCTGTATTCCACTAGGGTATGACCGACTTGAGTCATTGCCGTCTTATAAATCAGGCATATAATAAAAGAAAAAAAGGTCTTCATGCAAGTAATTTTTGTGAACATCTATTCATGTTTTTGGTAGATATCTCAAAGCAAATCTAAAGCAAATAACTTAAAGAATACTTACAACTTGGCTATTTGAGATCCATTGAAGGCGTAATCTTCGACTATTGTAATCTGGTTGTAATTCAGTGTCCTGAAAAGCAAAATAATTAATATTACTAAATTATAACATTGCAGAATAATAATTGTTATGCGTAATAAAACAGCGGGGTGCTAGATTATTTGCACTTATACATACAATTTGTGACAGCAAAAATATTTAAAATGCCGGAAGAATTAGTTTTTCACGCTACCCGGTTCCTGTATAGCATTATTACTTTAAGTCGTCGGTCGTAAGAAAGTATCATATACATAGGTAAAAGTTTAAAATCGAGCTATAGGTACCTAAATGAAATGTTTCGTAGACTTATACATTCGAAATTCCAATTCAACAAAAAATAATCTAAAAATTACATAATCTCCATAGAAGTGCCAGTATTCTCAGAGGAATTTTTTCAACCGGATTGCTTTCGAGGCGTCGCTTTCTTGTATGGATGAGTAACGAATATAAACAAGCAAATAAAACCATTCCCTGCGCGCTTGTCCTTTCGCAACAAAATTAGAGCTGATTCCTTTGCTTTGCCGCGCTCCCAACATGCGGATGTGAATAGCTACTTGTCTTTTTATTAAAATTTCACGTAAGTAATTGCAGCAAAACAGCCAGAAAGCATGATTCCGAAATAAAAATAGCAAAACAAAGTCAAACCATGCTCCTCATATTTAAGAGCAACAACTTCGATTCCTACATTTCATAAATCTTAAGAGCAACGACTTCGCTATCACGTTTTTTTCTCATTGTATGCATTTTAACATGCAGAGATTAGTTCTCTCATTTTAGATCACTGCATAAAAGGAAATGGAATGAGCCAAGTGCAAGTAAGTAACCCAGTTAATTTAATTGAATGATGCCGCGCGCATGCATTGAATACGCAGCTGGTCCACAGTGGTACGCTCCGCCTTAATCCAGTGTCGTATTTACCAGGTTATTATTTCACACGTTGTTACTTCATACTGAATAAAGGTATTAATACAGACCTGGTTTTTGCGCGCCAATATAATAATATGATACCTCAAGACAATATTCATTATGTTTGACGCAAGACCATTTCTAGTACTCTGCAGATTAATTGCACTACGTTATTTCGCGCAGCCGTAAAGTGAGGCAGATGAGTATAACCCATTTTATGAGTGTCAAATTGAAAACGACAATAAGCACCAAAATTGTATTTTCAAATTTGCAAAAAGAACACGCATATTTTTAGTAAAATAATTAAGTTACAAAGATTCGATAACGAATGGCGGATGATGAGGTTACAGCAAACTGAAGTCAAATTGGGCTATTTATTTATGTTTTTTTTTTCTCTTTCTGGGGGGCCCGGCTGAACGCCGAACCGCAAACACTGAGGCCAGATAGGCCCATTGTGTGTCCCAGTTTATGTTAAAGTAAACATTTGTTTTTTGTTCACATTAACGTGCATGTTAACTTTGTTCAAAGCATCTAGCGCTGGAGTCTCTATCGTTACGTATCAGATTTTAAAAACAAAAGTCAGATATTTTTGACGTGGATTGAGCTTTTTTGGAAATACTCTTTTCAATACGTGCCCCTGCTAATAAAAAAGATCACGTCAATGCATTTTACTGACGTTTCTACAATCACAAATGATACAGCAAAGACGTTCCTCTTAAATAGTTCAATAGCGCATTCGATTTTTGCAAACAATTTTCAATACATTTTTGCTTTGGAATCACGCTATAAGTAAAAAGACTGCTACAGAACCGCATTAATTAATGCTTGTTTTTAGCGGTTTGGTTCTGTTTAGACAAAGAAACTTTGAATAGACAAGGACATGCAATCTAAAGTCATTCATTGCCTCATTAGTTTTGTTTTTATCTTTTAGCTATAGACTCTGCTTAATTTTAATTTTTTTAGTACGAACTGCCGAAATAGTCACAGCAGATTCTATTTTCTTTTCGGAAACTGAAGAAATAGTAGTTAACCTGCCACTTCTTAACTGAAAACCAGAAGAAACTGCAAGAATGATTATAGAAAATAATGTGGTATAATAAGAGTTGACAAGTAGTATTATTTGAAACAATATATGGCAGCGATAAGCAATATAACATTTTGAAAACAAATTTTCTAAATTCAAACAAGAAAAAGTGTTGTATTTAAAACTTGGCAACACTAAATTAATCGGGCAACACTGTTCTTCAAGCATAGAAATAAGTAAGATTCAGCTTGCTCAAGGGATGAAAAAGTAGAAAAGTACATGGAAAAGACAAAGTATTGGCTGACATGCTTAAATATGAAGGAGAAAATTTAAACATGGAACATTGCAACGCAGCGAAGCGTATAATAAGATATTTAAGGTACACGAGATTACTATTAGAAATACGAAACAAAAAGTCGAAATTTAATTGAGTTTGTTGGTACATACCAACTGGGGTGGAAACTTAGATGACTTCAAGTAGTGAAGCAAAATATATAGCTTTTAAGTGAAGCAAATAAAAAAACAGTATACCTTCAACATTTTGTAGCTGAAATTGGGATTATAAAACTAAATTTATCGCCAATATTAACCTAATGTGATAATCAAGGTGGGCAGAAATTAGTTTTAAACCCTGTGTACGATTGAAACAGCAGCGGAACCGGAACTGCGTTGGAGTCCTGGCTACAGGGAGAGCGCAAGCAGGTGTGTCACTTTAGAATGTGGGTCACTTGAGAATCTTTGATAAAGCAAATAAACTTGAATCAGTTGTGCATTCTTAGAAAGAAAATACTTTTCACGTTATCTAAAGGAATCCAATTAAAACTGAGAATTAATTTAGTTTCTGTGAAAAATACAGGCAAAATATAAAAAAAAAAATAAGAATAAAAGAATTATTAAGATAAGTACATTTTTTGATAAAGCCAAGAATAAATTTTTATTAATGATAAAAAAAATTGAAGTTTTTGTGTCCCTATCATTATAGGACTTTAGATATCTAAAGTACTACTGTCGGTGATTACCTACTTAATGAAGATTTTTTGGTCTAGAAACTGTTAGTAAAGAAGTTCAAATTTTTATTTCTTAAACACATGGTCGGCTGCAACAAGACAAGTTGACTTAATGCCACAAAAAAACCTACACAAAGTGTATCCTGGCGTCTTAACTTCACAATATATTTTTTTTATTATTGTCGTTCACACAAGACAACCAACAAGAACTTACAGAACTCACCGAATAAAAGAAGCAGTAGCGGCTTTAATGCTTTTTTTTAATGATTATGGTAAGCGTTAATTGCAACTAAGAAAAAGTAACAGACTCACACTTATGTGGGTGCCAGGGCGCCAAGGTATAGAGGGAAATGGAAGAGTCGATGATCTAGGCTAAGCAAACGCAGCACGGAGCCTAGCTATAAAACCAAAACCTTTCTGTGGGATAAGCAAAAGCCACAGAAGGGCCAAAATTTAAAGATGGAAAAAAAATGTTAAAATAGCATGCTAGACAAAGACAGACATCTAAAGAAGTTTATAAACTAGGTAGTCACCAAAGAATGCTATAAGCTTCTGGAACTATTCAGGAACGAACTGAGGGTTATTACCTACTGGTCTTCTTACTGGACACTTCCCACTAAGATACCTTCTCAAGAAACTGAGAAAGATAGTAAGATATTCAGACTATATGTGGATACTGTTCATATACAGGGTGGGGCAATAGTGCGTCCGACTTTGATAGCTTGAGCTCTATGATAGTTAGAAACTTGATTTAAGAACACAAAGTAAACTAGGAAAAAAATCTATAACCGGAAATTATTTCTGAACATACAGGGTGAGCCAAGACCATTATTCAGGAGCAAGTGACATTTTTTTAAATACAATGCTGTGTGTAAAAGAAGATTTTACGGAGCTTTTTTCTAGACTCTTTTCACTCCAATATTATTACTGACTATTTCTAAGCCACTTGAATGTAGATTTTTTTTGTTAAAATAATGGCATCTGCAGGTGATGTTAAAAAAATTACTGCACCCAGAATTACGAGTTATAAAAAAAAAATATGTAAAAACTAGTTAAGAAACATCTGTGGAATGTCTTTGAATTGTTTTTACTTTTTTAATTATACAGGGTGGCTAAATTTAATTTTCTTTATTTTTTCAAATAGATATTTTTTAACGATATGATGTAGAAACTAAAAACAAGCCTTTTTGTATGTGCAAAGTTTTTTTCCTATATTGTAGTTTTTTATGCAAGCAGCTCGACCAATTGGCTTTACAAGATTGTGATGTTGCTGCAAAAACTTGCATTACCTGGACCAAAGCTATAAAATATATTTTTTAACTTTTGACAAGGTCATGTATGGCAATTTACTTTTAATCAATATTACGCTACGCAGGTCATAAATCTTAGTATTAATCACATTTCGAATTTTCTCCCGAAAAAATGACAGGTTCGATCGTAAAGTAACAGTTTGGCTCGCAACTTTGTAGCACCAAAATAAAGAAAATACCGTGGCAACGGCAGTTGCAACAAGATTGCAAGTAGACATGTAATCAGCCCCTAAGATACCTACCGTAAAAATTTGAACTACCTAATAGGAAGTTATAGAAAGCAAAGTAAAACTAAGGCTGTCCAGAAAAGAATTAAAAATTGGGGTATTTTATTTAAAATAACAAAGTTAATGTCCATCATGAAAGTATTTTTACTGATTAAATAAATACTACCTCCCTAATGCCCGGTTTCACAAACACACATTAAGTAATGGTTCATTAACGGTTGATTAATTTTTTTCTAATTTTTTTACTACTTATGATTGGCCATAATTCATTATTGCAATTTGTAGGGTGTTTGATAGACATTACCATTGCAACCTCTAATATTTCTAAAAACCCGCGGATAACCCTACAAAAAATTTCAACGGTTCTTTAACGAACGATTGAACCAACATTACGTTAATGTTCGTTTGTGAAACTAGACATAAAACTATGGCTAAATTTTCAGGTCAATAGCTTTTTACTTTCTAATGGACAGTCAAAATAGATCACCCTGTATATTATTATTATGAGTATTATTACTATTATGTATGTGCTACCCAAAGAAAAAATTACTAAAGAAGACATACTTACACTTGTTGGGCTTTAATGTTCACTGAGTTGGCTGGTAATTTCTCAATCTGATTTAAATCCAAGTCTCTGCAAAGAATAATTGAGTTATTCGTATTTACAAAATAAATGTTCAATCACGAACTGGTTACTGTAGTAACAGAAATAAGGTCACAATATTAAATTTTAACTTACTAAAGGAAGACAAGCACCTGGCACGTGTTGTTTTTAAAATGATTTCAGATTCAATAAGTATTTATTTACTCGCCTTAGCAACAACTCCGACTTTCTGTTCCTGCGGGGTTTTATTTTTCAATTGAAATCTTCCGCAACACTCAAAACAATTCAATCAATTCTGGTAAATTGAAGCTTCAATCTTGATTTATGTTATAGCAATATTCCGGTAAATAACCTCAGTATAGAAAATACTTTTTTATTTTTACTATCAATCAAAACTGTTGAAAAACGGATAGTTTTTAGTCACGCATGTAAATATTTTGACGTGAGCTAATAAAATAACGTAATGAAAATGAATTTATGGTTAGCATTACCCATCGCTTGCTGCAATTCGCGTATAAACTCAGAGTGTTGCTCTATTCTCGTTATTTGATGGTAGGCAGTTTCTATAAACGCAATTTTAAAATTATTCAGCAACAACTTTATCCGCAAATTTCTTATAATCGATAAAAAATAGAAATCTGTATCTGTATCTGTATCTCAAGCGGAATTAATATTTTAACACTAATAATGGATTTTCTCTAAGCTTCTCATATTAGCTTTTTAGAACAAGCATATTCATGTAATGAAGTTTCTGTGATACACCAGGTGATCACAAAATCAATCTGTAATTTCAGCGATATTTATTCTGCTGCCGGTGTCACCAAATGTGACTCCACCTACTTTAATTAAATTCAACATTATTGCACTTTTAGTCTACTGAAATTAGAAATTTAATTTCTCTCTCCCATACGTATACCATGTAGAGCTGTATCATTTTAGTTCCAAAATAATGCGCTGGCGGAGAGGGTAAATTGATATATTATATTATATTTGACCGTGTGTTTAATTGCAGCTCTTGAAATTTTAATAAATAAAAGATTGTGGAAAATCGCAGAAAATAAAGTTTCAACACCAATTTATTGTTAATAATTTTGTAGTTTTGTTCACACATTTTTGGTGTTTCCATGGCACACTTCTAGTTCTTAAAAAAAGTCAACTTAAATTTGTCCAACAATATAATTATTTTGTTTTGTGAATATTATACCACAGTCAACTTGTTAGACATAATTGTGTTGTAAAAAAAAATACTTAAAGTTTGCGGAAGTTTTGTTCGTACAAATTGACTCTCTCGGATGTGAAGAAGAAAATGTAAAAAGATTCTTAAAAATGGGCGGTCAATTTTCTTGTCACTTTTTACTTTTTTTTTCCTCAATATGTTCTTTTTCAATCTAAATAGTTATTCGAGAACTAGACAATCGTGTTTAAAATGTATGGTTAAGATATTTTTGATTTTAGTGGTGTTATTACTGAGATTTGTACGAAATTAAATCATTTTTTGATTTAACAATAAAGATAATATTAACAGTAGTTGTCTGAGCCACCTTTCCTTTCTTTTCCCTTTCTTGCTGTATTTTTTTTCCTTCATCACATCCACGAGAAAGAAACAAAATTGCCGCAAAATTGATTAGAACGATTACGTTATATACAAGGCGGGGCAATAGTGCGTCCGACTTTGATAGCTTGAGTTCTATGATAGGTAGAAATTTGATTTAGAAACACAAATAAACTAGAGAAAGAAGTCTATAACCGGAAATTATTTTTGAACATACAGGGAGAGCCAAGACAATTATACTAGGGCAAGTAACATTTTTTTAAATGGAATGGAATGTTGTGTGTAAAAGAAGATTTTTCGGAGCTTTCTCCTAGACTCTTTTTAATCCAATATTATTGCGGATTATTTCCAAACCACTTGGATGTAGCAATTTTTTTTGTTCAAATAATGGTATCAGCAGATGCATGTTAAAAAAATTACTACAATCACAATTATGAGTTCTAAGAAAGAATTATGTAAAGACTAGTTAGGAAACATCTGTGGAATGTCTTTGATCTATTTTAATTTTTAAAAAATTATACAGGGTGGCTAGATTTAATTTTTTAATTTAAAACTTTTTGAATTTAATTTTCTCCATTTTTTCAAATGGAACACCCTGTATATTTTTTAACGATATGATGTAGAAATAAAAAACCAATATTTTTTGTATATACACCCCTATGACTATTTGTAACCATTTTCGATTTATCAACAATAATTACAAAATTTATGAATGATCCTAAAAAATTAGATTGTTTTTCAAATAAGTCGACAGATAAAATTGTAATAAGTGCCCCAAATGTTTTGTTTATAAAAACAGCATAAGTTTTTTCAGTAAGTTCCCTTTATGTTTGTATTTTGATCGTTTTTTATTTATTTATTTATTTATTTATTTATTTATTTATTTATTTATTTATTTATTTATTTATTTATTTATTTATTTATTTATTTATTTATTTATTTATTTATTTATTTATTTATTTATTTATTTATTTATTTATTTATTTATTTATTTATTTATTTATTTATTTATTTATTTATTTATTTATTTATTTATTTATTTATTTATTTATTTATTTATTTATTTATTTATTTATTTATTTATTTATTTATTTATTTATTTATTTATTTATTTATTTATTTATTTATTTATTTATTTATTTATTTATTTATTTATTTATTTATTTATTTATTTATTTATTTATTTATTTATTTATTTATTTATTTATTTATTTATTTATTTATTTATTTATTTATTTATTTATTTATTTATTTATTTATTTATTTATTTATTTATTTATTTATCTGTTGGGTATTGTAAATAAATTATTATTATGTATTATTATTATTATTTTTTGTTTTTTATATTATCCGACAAGCAATACACATTTATTGCAGTTAAATGTCGTCAGTTGTCATTTGTGTCAATTTTGAGAACCTGTATAATTTTTCAAAAGTAAAAACGATTCAAAAACATTCCACAGATGTTTCCTAACTAGTCTTTACATAATTTTTTCTTAGAACTCGTAATTGTGACTGCAATGATTTTTTTAACATACATCTACGGATGTCATTATTTGAACAAAAAAAATTGCTACATCGAAGTGGTTTAGATATAGTCAGCAATAATATTGGAGTGAAGGGAGTCAAGGAAAAAGCTCCGAAAAATCTTCTTTTACACACAACATTTCATTTAAAAAAATTTTACTTGCCCCTGTATAATCGTCTTGGCTGATCCTGTATGTTCAAAAATAATTTCCGGTTGTAGATTTTGTTTTAGTTTATTTTTGTTGCTAAATCAAGTTTCTAACAATCATAGAACTCAAGCTATCAAAGTCGGACACATTATTGCACCCTGAATACTAATATGTAGGTGTGTTATTTTTTTTTTTAATTCAATAAACTCAATTACCAAAGAAATAAGCCACAATAAGGTACAATAAGATACAAATACAAAAATACTTACAACAGATGCATGATGTTCTCCGGAGGTAGATGGGATAAGTCTGGCATTTCACACAATCCCGTTTGCACGATCCGCCTAAAACAAACAAGTCGTCAATTCCTCTATTCAAACTATAATATAAAAAATACTGTAACATGAAGGTTTGAAGTATTTTCTTTACACTAGACCGGAATAAATGGAGATTCCAGAAAAAAAGAAAGGTTTTATTGACCGAAAAATTGCTACCAAAATCAATCAAAAGCGAAAAAATATGTAACCAAAAATACTGCGCAGACACAAGTAAACACGCGTCATATTCCAGGTTTCACAGTCATAAAAACCATGATAGATGATGTTTTCGAGAAATTCAAAACCCGATATTTGCCATTACGAATATGTTTGCTCTTATATCGAAGCTCGAGTTATGAACACTTCAGATCCGAGCAATTTGATATTATTAGACTTCATTCATCTCATGTGATCTCGCCAAAGCGTGCTTGTAATAATTTTACTTTCGCGTAACCAACTCCCCTTGTAATCTCGAAACGTCGCCTAGGGATTATCTCCGACATTGTACTATCCCGGCGCATCCGCCAAAATACGCGGCCCTCTCGTTTTGTGCGATAACTCCCGACTCAAGAGTGACAAAATGCCGCACGGGTCAAGGATCATCTTAATTGGATCGCACGCATAATTTCAGGTAGATGCTGAAATTCCACGCCAAAACGTAATCTACCAGCTGCATGCTGTGGAATTGTTAAAACACTGCGTAATTGGAGGTACTTACAGGGAGTAGAATTTCGTTGAAGTGACGCCGACCAGCAAACCGCTGAGGAACTTTAGTTGAGGAGCATGCGATATGTATCTAGAAAATATTTAGCAGAGATTACTTTTATTATTAATTTATTTTATCAAATATTTGCTTACAGCGTTCTTAAATTTGGAATGTCGCCAAAAGCTCCAGACTCGATAACCCTTAAAAATGGTAAGTTTCCCAAAGTTCTGAAAGGAAAAATTAACAAACAATTATGGTAAAATTTTGTGATTAATTTTTTTTTTTTATGCAAGACGCTGTCTGTTAGAGATTAGTTTGATCGTGGTGTGGTTACCTTACTTGTTTTTAGTTTGATTTGACCACTCAATACGGTCACTTTGCATTTAGTATGAATAAAATCAGCTATTCAAAATACTTTATCAAACATAATATTAATTAATTCTTATGTTTGATTATAGCGAGCAACGTTTAAATAAATGCCCATCTATACGCGTTCTTTACAAGCGTATCGTCCCAAAAAAGTCTTAATATTTATACTTACACGTCTTTTAGGGTTTCTTTGTAAACCTGCAGGCTCTTCTTCTTGATGTATTTAATATCTGAATCTGTGATGGTGAGCTTATTTAAGTTTTCATTCAGATCTGTCGGGATGTGCATTAGTTCCTTTCCGAAACACCTACAGTCGACTTCCTCTCCTAAATCGTCCGTTGTGTTGTAGCAATCGCATGTGTAAGGTTCGTTCGTTTTAGGCTCCACTTTCGATACAAAAACTGTCTGCACCGTAGTCAAATCATCCATTTTTTCAGTAGATTTCTGAATGTTTTGAATAAAGATTAATACAACCATCAAAACCCAAGACATGATCTGAAAAATTAATTAGATATTTTTAGTTACTACCTTGAACGGGTGTTTAATGTAACAATTTGAACAATTATCGTGAAGAAATAGGTAGTCTTATACAATGTTACTTATAAGCACTCACGTGAATTTTCTACTGTTTGCGTTCTTGGCAACGAGCTCGATAACCTAAGAAATTTCGAATCGAAGCTTCTAATTAGACTAAAAATAGTAATTAATTAGCAGATGGTTTCCAATGTGAACATGGCGATTTAATTTTAAAGACGCCTTAATAGTTGTATTAAACGAGTAAAGTGTTTACTGTCATGTTAGTGTCCGGTCAATACCTACGTTGAAAATTTAATAATTCTTTTTATAACAACATTTTTTCGCCAATCTAGTAGGTAAAATAACATAATTACAGCGTTTTGTCCTAAAAACGCTTTGCGTTCTTAACACTTCTAAAGAATTCAGAACTTTCATAAATATACATATATTAAAAGTAGGTACATGAACACCTTTAAGAATATTTTAAAAATTTTACATCGCTAACACTGTTTGCCAAGAAATCGACACCTTAGCAATGGTGGACTGAATTAAGTAATAAATTTGTTATTACCTGGACAACAACAAACATACATAGAAGTGCGAGGTTAATTGCTACAACTGTCTAGTTTCTTAAATCTAATTTTGTAGTTTTGTTTTAATAGAACTTTGCTAAAATATTACAAATACAATTTACAGTTGTTGTCTACAAATTACCTACGTCATCTACATCTACTTAGAATTCTGAGACAAGTAAAACACTACTTTATTAAATTAACAAGCAAACCAGTAATTTGGTGATAGTTCATTTTCAAAATCTATTATGGTGTTGTCCTGCAGTATTTGCAGCGTATAATAAAATGTAGGACTAAATATTACGTTTTGATGAATAATAGAATTGGTATTATAATGCCCAAATAAACATTATAACTGTTAATTTCCTCATTGTTATTATTATTTCATTTCATGTCTCAATTTTCTCAAAAAATTAAAATGTAAACGGAAAAGTAATAGCAGCCATCGATCTTCAGGCCAATTTGCGGAATAACTCCGATATAGATTTATTCAGATTCTGCTAGACTTCGAGAGAAAACATCTGGACCACGATAATCCGGACCCACGATACATACACATCGGACGGATTGTGACCTTACATTATGTATCTTTAAATAGTCTCACTTTAAATAAAATCCTAAAATCAAAGCAACATTTTTGTTTAGTTTGTACCTATCCAATTATTGCTCTTAAACTGTTACAAATTCTGAACATCTGATTGAATGGCTAGACACATGAGATACTTTTGAAATTTTTATTTATGGTTTATCAATTGCCATCAAGAATAATTGAAGGAAGGAGTTATTTTTTATATTAAAACATTTGTTATTTTCAATCTTAAAGTTGGGATAGAAAGTAACAATATTTGGGGAAAGTAGTAACAAAAAAATAACTGAGATATTTATGTCACAGCCTGCTTCGTAAATTTAATTGCATTGTCGCCTGAAGGAGCAGAATGCGATTTTATTAAAACAAAACAATTTAAGAATCCACAAGCAATACATTATTGTGAAAATAAATAAAGATATTTTTAAAGTTTATTAATTCGCCTGCCATGATCCATAAGAAAAACAAATGTTCTTAAAAAGTAGAAATTGTAGAAAAATTTGAGTAACATGTAAAAGTGCCGACATTTTTCCTACCAGTTGAGCCATTATTAACTAAAATTATAAAAAGAATTTTTCAGTTTTTGTATTTAATTTTATCAAAGTCGCTGATCGTCAAATATGCTTATAATTTTCATCGTGGATACACTGGACAACATTTCAGTAAATCTGTTTCCAAAAGCAAGCTTTTTCAACGATAATTTATTAGTAATAAATTCATTTTTATTTTTTGCTAAAATCAAATTTGTTTTAATTTTACTGAAGGGTCGATTTTAGTTAGAACTTGCAATTTTGCGGCAAAAACTAATGGGATTGCCTTTTTCCTATATTACAGTAGTTTATGAGGGCAGCTCTATTAATCGGCGAATCGACCTTGACTCCCCGCACAAGATTGCAATTTTGCGGCAAATATTTGCACTACCTCAGGTCGATGCTATAAAATATTTTTTACCTATTGATGATTTCTATGATCATTTGTGGTTATTTACTTCAAAACTCGATTACACCAATCATAAATCTTAATGTAAATCATAAATTTTGAAAATGACAGTTTCGCTTGGATCTTTGCGGCACCGAGATAGGGAAAGTAGCGTGGCAACGGATTTACCGCAAAATTCTAAAGGACTCAATACAACTGGCAAAATTAGCATCTGTGTTATCGTTATAGAAAATTGCAAAATTTTATCATTCTATCTGTAAATCTTTAAAGTTGCTAATAATTTTGTTAATATATTTTGTACTATTTTAAATTTAAATCAACAGTGAAATTATCTGTAAGAAGTTCAGCTATACATATGTTTGGTAGTTCTTTTTTGCAGTTTATGTAGTTCTGTTGCGCTATTTATTTTATTATTATTAACACAAAAATAATCTATTTTATTCTAAATGACATAAAAGTTTGTACTTGTACTTATTATGTTTAACAAATTAATTGTGGAAAGTGTTTATTGATAAACACTAATATCTTCTCGTATCTTCTTCTAGTTTGAAAGTGTTTGGTTTGGTCAGCAGTCAGCAGAAGTGTAGATGATATACAAGGTGTATCTAAAATGTGTATTCAAAGATATAATAATGAAATATTGATCGATTACTTTTTCTTTTATGCGCAATAAAAGACGATAAATAAAGTTTCAAACTTTTTTTTAATTGGTAAACTTACCCATTAACTTTTTTTGTTTACAGATTTTTTCAGTTGTTGACATAAAATTATAAAATTTCCACGGATAAAAGATTGCTTTGTTAAACATCAATAGAGAATTAGGTTTACCGCTATAGAGTAAAATTTATTTGAAGATTTTTTGTAGCAAAAATTAATTTAATTTTTTTCTTTATTAGAGTAGGCATAAGTTAAAACATTATTAAGGCAGATCAAAATATGACAAATCCCTTAACAAAATTTTTTCCTAAAACATTCATGGAAAAAGCTACAGATCCCTAAAGGACGTTTCTAAATAAGCTAACTGTTAATTACAAAATTGGATGTTTTGGGAAAAAATCTTTGTTAAAGTAATCATCATATTTTGATCTGTCTTAATAAGGTTTGAGGTTTACCTACTCAAATAAAGAAAGAAAAATTAAATTAAATTGATTTTTACTGCCAAAAATTTTCAAATGAATTTTACTCAACAGCAGTGTATTGATATTTAGCAAGACAACCGCTTATCTGTAAAAATGCGTAACATTTTATAATTTTATGTCAAAAACTAAAAGAAAATCACATACAAAAAAGTTAATTCGTATTTTTATCAATCAACTCTCAATTTTACTCCTCTTTAATTGAAATTATTTGTTTCGTCTTACTGGGCATAAAAACATAGTGATCATTGAAAATATTATTATTGTATTTGAAACGGTTTCAGTAAAAAAAGTCTTTGTGATTATCTATTGCTTGAAAAAAAAATCATATTTTTTATTTGTTATAAAAGTAACTATCTCTACTTTAGATGACAAGCACATGAAACAAGTATAGGTATATGCAGAATAGATTGACACTTTTATTGCACTAAAATGTATTTATCTCCAAACTACAAAATAAATTTTCTGTCGTCTGTTTAACACTGCGTACTGAATAATAACTAAACGTTCGTACGTCTTGCAAAGTTTGTTTCCTTCATTGTAACAGCGGAAAGAAGTGAGCGGCGGAAGGCCGCCAAAGGCCGTCGAGCGGCAGCCGATCAGCTGATGAACAGGGCCCTTAAGTAAGAAAACTATTTTCAAGACCAACTAAAATTTTATTTAAAAATGATACAATTTGTTAATTTCCGAAATAATTGCCTGACGTATTCTGCGTCAATCATAATCTTTAAACAAAACATACATTAGCGCCATGATTTAGTTTCAATCACCTATGTACTAAGGTACACTGCCTTACATTTTCAATTTAATGCCATTTTTTATTTCTTTTTTAAAACATTGTATGGCCATTTTAAATTAAATATTTTTGCGATAATTGTGTGCAAAAATAAAATTTTCGGTAACATAACTTTTCGTTCAATCGCTTTATTGCAAGCTTCTTTAGTGAACAAGTTTTCTGACACTTCTATTTATTGCCTATCTAATGAGACCATTCCATGTGCTAATATTAAAACCCCACTTGACTTTTAGCAATAAAGTTTTCTGTGCAGTCCTCAATAAATTATTATTTTATCTTAAATTATTATTTTATCTAGTCTAGATATTGGCTGATAAGAGTGTGCTGTTGTGGCAACTACAGAACTTGTCGTTCTTCTTCGCCACTAGGCTTATTGATATTGTACAACTTAATCATACGTATCGGAGCATTGAATTGATTTGAAGCAAAATTAATTACTACCGACCCGAATCCACCTTCTGCGTTCCGTAGTGCTGTTCTTTTGAGATTTTACCTTTCAATTAGATAAGCAATGGATGATGTTTCAAATCTCCAGATTTTGTCTGAAGCTCAGCGTGTAAAAAGTTCTAAATATTATGAAGTTTTATTTTTCAAACATTCTGGCGGACATGTTGGATGTTGGTCCCAACAACAAGTAGAGAATTAAAGTTAAATAACAGCTTAAAATCTTTTATTTATATTATGTATTAAGCATATTATTTAGATATTAAAATTTTCATGTTTATATTTTTTTTTCTTTGACGTGGTGACGTCCGGCGCAAACGTCTATAAACCCGCTATAACCATAGTGACTGGATAGAAAATAGGAAATAAAACTAACTATACAAAATAATATAATGCCATAAATTACTCATTTGATAAATGACCTCCTACATGTTTTTCATGTTTGGAAACAAATAATGGTGTGAAGAATCTAAATTTAAAGAATCGGGGGTTGGAAAATCAATTCCACGCATAGTTCTTCTTTTGAGGCCACAATTTAGGACGGAGGAGCTGACGTATAATTATTATCATTCTGATAAAAAGACACTTTTTGGTCCTGTGCATTTGTTTTGATTGATCTAGTTTATAATTAAGCTCTTTGTAAGGTATTCAATCCAATCAATCAAATTCAACCATAATAATGTCTTTTGAGTAACAAAAAACCTACCACAACATTGTGATTTTCTTTGTCATCTCTTTCTCTGATGTATAGTGATGTATCATCTGCGGTCATAGATCTAATGAATATACAGAATGTCCTAGAAAAAATGTGAAATATTTTACCGACGCCTTCTACAATAAAAAACATAAAGAAAGTTGTTTATAAACATAGGGCTAAAAATTCTTCCTAAGGGAAGTAGAGCTCTCTAAAGGTAAACCTCTGTTAGTAGTTTGGAGTGAATATCTTCAAAGCCAATCAAGGTAAAATAATGATAATAATAATACCTACCCATAATGATAGGTAATAATGATAAATAATGAATAATAAAATTTTGCCCAAACATTACTATTTTTGTATGTAACAATAATAAATGTCATTTCATTCGCAATACCTTCCATGTAACAAAATCTTTAAATTGATTTGGCTAAGAAACGGTGTACCCTGTCGGTATTCAACAAGGATACCTTTCTTATGTAGAAAACTCTAGATATTTAAAATCTCAGGGTTAAAAAATGAGACATGCAGAAAAATTAGAGCTGTTTTCACTTAGCAGGCTCTGCGCTTGAGACACCCCTGTATACATTTTTTGAATTATTTTTATTTCTACTAGTTACATACAAAGATAGTAATGGTTGTGCAAAATTTTATTATTTTAACTTGACTGGTTTTGAAGATATTCACTACAAACCACTAACAAAGATTTACCTTAAGAGAGCCTTAGTTTTCTTAGAAAGAATGTTTTGTCTTATGTTTATAGACAACTTTCTTCATGTTTTTAATTGTAGAAGTTGCTAGCAAAGCATTGCACACTTTTTTCGGGACAGCCTGTAGAATTGCTTGGGTTTTTGTTAAAAGCCATTTAAAACACTCCCAAGAAATTTGGTGCTAAAATCGATTTTATTCCAAATTAAGCAACTAAATCACCAATTGTTTTGCACAGACTTTACTTAACTTCGATTCTTCAGGTAAAGTGTATTGGGTTTTTGTTTTAGATAATTGAGATATTCAAAACCTCAGTTATCTTCTACCTCTAATCTGTCAAAATCGTCATATCAGAGATTTTATCAATGTTTTCAGTCGTCACTGCCGTTAATGACTGTCCACCGCACATATCATTCTCTAAACTAAACAGCTACTATATTGTTAAAACCTCTTAACGTCCGCTTTTAGCAAAAATAAAAACTTTCTTAACCATGATGAGTATGGAGGTGCAAATTAAACCAAAGTATTAACAATCTATTCTGTTTTTAAACAACTCATTCAATTCATTTAATTACTAGCTGTATTTCGAAAATTATTTAACAGTTTGAATTAAAATTTTAAGTAAAGTTATCAATTGTGTTAAATTGTGTTCAAAGACCAAACATTATAATGGCGAAGGCAGATACTAGAATCAAGCACCAAGTCTATGAAATTCTCCTTGTAACATACACAAATAGGTATGATAAAAGTGACTTGACTTCTACAGTTACTTCATTATAACAAAGACAAAAAAGCAATAATGTACAATATATTACGCAAACAATACAAAAATAGCACGTTTAGAAGTATCGCAGAGAATTGACATTGCAGTTTGTTAGGCACTAATTTGTCATCTATAACTATTGTTTAATCAGCTCCTGTCGTTACCTGTTTGTCAATAGCACAAATTAGCGTAATAATAACGTCAAATAAAACACCACCACATCACTAATGGAAAAATCAGTTGCGAAGTATATTCGTAGTCAGTAAATATTTACCCACGATTTACCGTGTTGCTTCTTGAGGAATTCTGAACGATAAATAATAGATTTAACTTATTGACAATCGTCGAAATCGTTAAGGCTGAAGAATCCAAATTACTTTTGAAAGATAAGCTTTATAGATAAGATCATATCGGGTGGAAAATTTCCAAACAACAATCTTACAAAATTGCACAAACAACCACTCTTATAGCGTTAAAAATTAATTTCTCTTAGTTTGAAACTATTAAAGTATTGGGCATTTATTATTAATATTGATATAATATAACTATATATAACAAGATTTTTGCAGATTAGGTACATATACATATATTTGAGACTTACTAAACACGCGAGCTGAGAATTATCAAGGCCTAAACGCGCCAAGGGCTCAGTTTTCGTTTTTGATTATTGCGATAACAGTGTCACTGCTGGAATTAAATCAATTAAAGATAGCTACATTATGTTTACTATTGAAAAGTGGGATGTTTTAGGTTCAGTTCTAACGTAAAAAAATTAGAAACTACAACTATTTATTCAATAGGTAAAAAAAAAAAGTTTTGGACTTTTTATTCCAAAATCAGATACACCTTGACCAGGATTATAAAGTGATGATAGTCGTTGTTTGCCCGGTTACATGACTTGAATGTTTATAAATAACTCGGATTTGATCAGAAACATGTAAGTACTAATATTGACATTTCATTTTGGAGATCTATAAACAGTAGAGTTGTAAATTGTCGCGACTAACACAACCTAATTCAGGGGCGAATTGGATCGTGATAATTAGCGCACTAAAATACTCATTCCCTTCGAGTTCTATCGCTAATCTGTCAAGTTTCAATCAAACAAACGTTAACGAATTGTGAGAGAACCTTAATGGAATTAAACAGGTGCTCGAATTTTTGTCGCATTTTCAAGATCAATTAATAAGTCAATAAAGATAAAATGATAACGGGAATTTATGCTGCTTTAGGGCAGCACGCCTCAGATATCTCACTTATGGGATATTATTAAATAGCGACTTTCAACAGATATTATTTAGATAAGGGTGCTATAATTTTTGTTGTGGCAGGAGAAGCAGGGTCGATAACGCGGGGTCTAAAAATTTGAATTTGTTGTTGCTGGATGTCATGTTGGTTTAGCTTTTAGTGAGACCAATCTAATTGAGGCAATTATCTTATTAAGCGTTCAGTGTTTTGTAAGAATCTTCCATTACTTTCTTAATTACTCTAAACGATGGGTTGTAAATATTTAAACAGATCATTTAACCGAAATGTTAAACGGAATTTCGTTGCCATTTAAAGCAACGTTGGACAATAAGGTTCACTTTAGTATCTACGAAGCGAAGCTATGCTAATTTCTATTACCGAATATCATAAAACATGACAATTTCTTACCGAAAGCTTTTTTAGTTTTTAGTCTGTACCTATAGGTATATCGACACCCACAAATGTTTGTCAAAAACAAATGTAAAGAATAATAAAGAATTAGTCTTTGATATTAAGAACAAAGTTAACATTAAAAAAAAGCAGTGATAATAAACTTCCAAAATTAAGGATGGGTATCACGTTTACTCAAATTGGACATTAAAGAATTTAAATTGAATGCATGTTTTGTATCCTAGTGTTAAAACACTTGAGGTGAACTTTTATGAACTTGGGTTCACCAACTTAGACTCCCCACCTAAGTATGTACACCAATAATGCCTAACACGCATATAACTTCCCAGATTTGACCTCCTGCGACTTCAATCTATTCCCAAACTTAAAGGCTTGAAGGAAAATGGAAAGGGTAATGGTAAAATAATCGATACTGTAAATGGCTACTTAGAGCAATTATTATCTAAGAGCATCAGTGAGTGGTAAAGGGATTGAAAATTTTAAATAAAAGAGAATTATAAAAATTAAATAGAAAAAACAACGTTGGGGTTTGTCTTAAAATCAATCTTTATAATAACACTTCTAAATAAATAATAAAACTAATTTAAAATATAAAGTATTAATACTTTTTTCTCAAATTATTTAATTGATGATTATACCACTTTTGGTCCATCCACCATCTCTTTTTTTTTATTTTTTTACTCAAAACTAGCTCTTTAGTGTTTAATCTACAGCCAAGTATTTTTTAATAACATTTGCCGTTCCACATTTATTAAAAAAGTAAAAACAACAAGAAACCTTTGTTGGCTCACAAAAGAAAAGTTTTATTTAGTTCTCTAGAATTTTTGAAGGATCATGGAATGGGATATATTAAGTTCATCTTGAAAATTTTGACCTTCTTCCTGTTGCTAAACCAATCGATTGCAATAAATAAAAGTTTATGTTTGATCAAAGAAACAATGCTCCATCATCTTGACAATGTTTGCACGTTAACAGAGGTAATTACCAAATATGAAAATTTAACATTAAATTGATATTGCATGCAAATTTGACCTGCAACAACTTTTATTTATTTCCATGCTTAAAAAATTAATTTGGAAGAAAGACATTTTAAAGATTTTGTTATTTTGTCCTTTTAGAACAGTACAGTAGCATTCAAATATTTCAGAACATTTAGAAAAATATTTTGAGATTACGATAAAGAATATATGATTTAACGTGAATAAAATAGTACATTGAAGAACGAGTGGCATAAGGCACATTTTATAGCACGAGTGCAAGTCGAGTGCCATAATTTCCCTTACAAACGAGTTCTTTATACTATTTTTTCTACTTTGAACCAATTTTAAATAAAAATTTGCAATTTTATTTGGTGGTGATTGGTATGTTACTCGATAGATAAAATTGTAATAAGTGCTCCAAATGTTTTGCCTATAAAAACAGCATAAGTTTTTTTTATTAAGTTTACTTTATATTTGCATCTTAATAATTTTTTGATTTTTATAGTATCCGACAAGCAATACATATTTATCGCAGTTACCTGTCGTCAGTTATCATTTTTGTGTCAATTTTGAAATATTTGAAGTTTTTTGTCGAGTTATTTAGAAAACGATCTAACTTTTCAAGATTATTCTTAAATTTTGTAATTATTGGTCGATAAATCGAAAATGGTTACAAATAGCCATAGGGGTGTACATACAAAAATGCTTGTTTTTAGTTTTTACATCATATCGTTAAATAATATACAGGAAGTTTTATTTGAAAAAATGGAGAAAATTAACTTCAAAAAGTTCTAAATTGAAAAATTAAATTTAGCCGCCCTGTATGATTTTTCAAAAGTAAAAACGATTCAAAGAAGTCCCACAGATGGTTCCTAACTAGTCTTTACGTAATTTTTTCTTAGAACTCGTAATTGTGACTGTAGTGATTTTATTAACATGCATCTGCAGATGCCATTATTTGAACATCCAAGTGGTTTGGAAATAGTCAGCAATAATATTGGAGTGAAAAGAGTCCAGGAAAAGGCTCTAAAAAATCTTCTTTTACACAGATCAATCCATTTAAAAAAATATTACTTAATGCCCCTGTATAATCGTCTTGGCTCACCCTGTATATTACGTATAGATTTTTTTTTAGTTTATTTGCGTTCTTAAAACAAATTTCTAGCTATAATAAAACTCGAGCTATCGAAGTCGGACGCACTTTTGCTCTACCCTGTATACTTATAATATTCGATAAGAAAGAAAAGAAGTAAGATAGAATAAAATTCGCGCAATATCTGAACCTGAATCCTCTCACGTATTTGGTAGGTGCAGAAAGAATGAGCAAGCGAGTGTTTCTTCGGAATCATAAAGTGGCTGCATCATAGAAGCGTTTACGGCGCGGCGCTTCGGACGCATCAAGTAGCAAAAGTTCAAATTAATTTTTTTCCTGTCAAAAACATTGAAGATAGTAAAATTTTACAAGTAAAGATTGTGAAGAATTAACGTATCGTAATTATTTTAAAAAATAAAAGCGTTAAAGCTAAGCGTTAAAAAAATATGACGTATTTAACGCAAGAGTGATCACTGTTAGGTATCTTCTAGATCTAGAGGTATTCAAGGTAACAAAAATTTTCTGCCTTTTGTATGTTTATACTTATATGGTAAATATCAGTAGAATCGGTTGAGGCAATCTTAAGTTATTAAGTCGTCTAAAATCTTCGGACAAAAATCGGGTTTTTGTTTTAAATACATACATAGATAGATTAAATTCTTTTTCAGATGTTCAACCAAAGATAAACTTATAATAGTAGCATTAGCATTAATTATTGTTTAATTTGAGTAAATTAGGCGACAACGTTAATTTATTACTTTAGTAAATAGGACAGGACAGCTAATCTTGTGATGAACATTTCTCGTAAGAAATAAACTGATGACATCATTGGACACTGGCAGATATAAAATAAAAAATATGCCACGTTGTCACATGGGTAGTAGTCAGTTTGTCTAAAATCTAAATAACATGTTGAAAATAACCGTGTGTAGAACCTAAAACTTAGTTGAACCCTTGACGTTGCTGGGCTAATTACAAGTGCACTTTATTTTTATTTATTTATCTTACCCGATGGACATGATCAATGCCAATCAAATAAAATTTTGTTCAAGAAATAAGAAAATTCTTCTAAAATCAATTTTTGTTAAACTTCCCAGCAACAAGTAGGTAGTTCAGAATGTTCTAAAAATGACGAAAAATCTTTGCAATTTGCTGGATGTAGGTGAGAGACCAAGAAAGAGGCAAGGAAATATTAGCTAAAAAATCTATCTGTTTGAAACTTTTAAAATTTAGAAGCAACAATAGTTATTTATGTATCAAGGGAATAAACACCGATTTTAATCTCAAGAATGTAAGTAATGCACAAGGCGAAGCCGAGGGCATTTTCATTCGAGGGATTAACGATGTTTATTCCAGAGATAAATACAAAACTTTCTTCCCAACCGTTTAAGTTAATAATAATAATAAATTAGTGAAGAAATTGTTATAATTGACCTCCACTTCTTCATATACTTATAGTTAGCGTTAGTTTTTCTGTTTCTCAATCTCTCAGACACTTTGTGACAATAAAAAAAAATTAAAATAACGTCTGATCATGATAATGAATAATAGTTAACCTAATTATGTCAAAACGTAAGAAATTAACAAACGTGATATTATACGTAACGTCCCAATTTAAAATAGAACTGACAAGGGAAAAACTAAATTTGAAAGAGTCTCTTCGTTTGACCCGGCAGTTATAACATTTATGCCAAGTTCACAAACTTTAGGAGGTCAAGGGTTTTAGGCCATTGGATTGACGTAAAGTGACCCTCACAGCGTTACATTTACAATTAACTAGATCGATATGTACGATAAACTAATAAACAGGTGAATTTAAATTAAGAATTGAACTAAGCAATTTTCTTTAAAATGAATTAGTTGCTATAAGTACTTATAAGCAATACAACTATCAACTTTTTTCCTAAAAATTACAGAATAAATTACAGATATTATAGAATTACAAAAATCAAATTTTAAATCATCCGCTTTTCAACAAGTTTTATATAGAAAAGCCTAAATTTTTTGGCCCACAAGATATGCATGACGTTTTACTGTTCATGTAGTACACATGTAGTAAATAGTAGCACTGCAATAATCATTATGTAATCTAGTGATCCCAATAAACAATTTACTCTTGTGATAATACCAGTTACGTTATCTGCAAGCAAATTGCCTGAAAGCTACACTTAACATTGTTTGTGAGCATGAAAAGAGATAATCATTAAAGCTATGCGAACCGGAAGTTTACATAATACAGTAAACTTCAAAAATGTTTTTATAAGATAGAGATGATTGGAATAAGCAAAACTGCTACCTAAATAGTTCTTAATATAGTTAAAAGTCCCCAGTTTCTTATTTACTTTAGTAATGAGATAGATGAGCAGATTCATATCCATTGATAAATTAACAAACATTGGACCTCATCAAGGCTTGTCTGGGACTGTCACGTGAAACTCTGGAGACTAGCGGAGAACAACAAGATTGGTATCTGCTGGATCCCAAGTCATCAGGGGCATGGGAAAAACAAAAAGGCTGACACCCTGGCCAAGAAGAGATCGTAGCCGGCAATGGGCATATCTCCGCGCGAGCTAAAGGGCGCCCTCAAGAACTGGGTATCTGAAAAGCATTCTAGAGAATGGGAGGCGAGCACACACGATCAGCAAAGATCAGCTGAGTTGGCGAGAAATCCATAGGTGGGAAAGAAATGCTAAAATAGCATACTAAGAACAAGTTTCAGGACAAAAACAGACAAAAAAGTTTATAGACTATTCGCCAAAGAAGGCCACAAAGCTTTTCGACCTGACAAGGAACGAAATGAGACTCGTTACCGGTCTCCTCACTGGACACTGCCCACTGAGGTACCACCTTAAGAAAATTGGAAAGAGGTACAGTGAGATATGCAGATTATGTGGATCGAAAAAAGAAACTTTAGAACACATACTATGTCACTGTGACGCCTTGCAAGCCGTAGACCAACTCACTTCGGCAGTGTGAGTCAATCGCCTGACAAAATGAAGAAAAAGGTCTTTGTAGATCTCATTGGTCGCAGTTCGGAAAGGCTAGAAAGCCAAATGACCCTTCTGTAATCTGTAATCTGTTAGCTTTTCTGATCAAACTTTATTATAATTAAGTACAAGAATACTGCTGAATTAAAAGCATCTTTACTCAGACGCTATGTTGAAACTAAAACCGCGAAGTGAAGAAGGTCCAATGGGAATTAGGAAGAACTAAGATGAATTAAATATGTTTCTTGATGCTATGCATTTTAGTGTTGTACAGTAGGTATTGTAAAATATCCATGTAGCAAAATGGGTAGGTATCTACCTACTAGTAACAAGAGGTTTAAAATAATGGTTTAAAAAACCATTCTTAAGAATTCCATTTTATTATTTTTATAATACTGTTATTACAAATTTATTATTACTTAGATCTCTTAGAAGTCTAAGAGATCTAACTCCTTTATTGCAAGGCAATATCAGAAATACTTAAAATAACTTTTTAATATTTTCTCAAATATTTCTTAAATAGTTTAATGATGCACATAAATAAGAAGTTAATTCTTTTAGAAATTACTGTCATTATTTTACCATCAGACAATAGAAAACATCGGTCTTTTTTATCTATAGATAAATTTTGCGATAACCATCAAACTCGATTGACAAAATGCATATGCTTAATAACGTTGGATTAAGCTGCTGTACCATTAACTGGTGACTGACTATTTATTAATTATTCAGACCGCACAGTCATAACTTTTGAAGATGTAAAACAAACAAAACATCTTCAATGGCAAATGGCAATGAATACGCAATCAATACCCCTCAATTAAATCACTTCTACCTAATTAATATTTCATATTATACATTGATAGAACACAAACATTGGCTTAATTATTGACTATAAAATATTGTACCTCCCTGGATCCGCAAATAAAATTCTAGAAAATAGAAATAAATATAGATATAAAAAAAATGTGAAAGTTGTAAACTGAGCAAAAACACCTATAACCATATGAAGATTAATATTTGACAGATTTTGATCATTGTTCATATTAATAAATATCATTCGTATCAAAAATTGTAGAGTGTATAACTTACTTATTGCTTTTAGTTTCTTAAACATTTTATCAATCTTAAAATAATTGAAATGTTAACAGAAAACCAATACACAATCCTATAACAAACAAAAGTATAAAAACACTTTGTGGTATTAATTTAATAATTTTCAAACGCGATAAGGTGGTTTAGAAAATTTACATTATTTCTTATTTACTAGACACCTCGCTAGACACTAATAATCTCAGTAATATCGTAAATATTATCAATTGCTTAAATAAACGTAGGCAAACTGGGGTTGCAAAAAACGTTTCTTTAATTGATCAACTAGTCTAAACAATCAACAGAAAATTATTTTAAGTAAGATTATTTGTTAGTTTAAAAAAAATAAATTTACCAATTAACACTAAAATAGCTGAAGAATTAAAAACCAAATAAATAATATGATATTATACACATCTACATAGTTGACTACAGTTAAATAAAAGCAGGTGGTGGACATATTCTTTTGTTTATCTACGTGTGTACTAACCTGGTACAACAATGCCGAGCAACAAATATAATTTATGAAAACACACCGAGCGTTGTCGCGTTTTGTTGCGACAATTTGTCACAAGTTTCAAAGTGTAATGTTTCGTGGATGCGCTTCACGCGCGAACTAAACTGTTAAGAAATCGTATTGTGCTTTTATGATTTGAGCAGCGCGCGCGGCATTTAGCCCTATCAAACCCACCGGTCCTTTTCTTGATCAAAACGTATAATTTTTAACAAAACAAGTGTACAGTAATAATAAAACAAATAAGACGTTTTTATTTTCAAACATTAACACCAATATATTATTTAATCAAAAGAGAAGAGAAGCCTAGAACAAATTGGAAATCCCCAAAAAGTATTGCCTAAAGTTCTTTCTGAAAACAGAAGCTGGACACAGCTTGAAATGGTAAGTGATTATATAGTTTATAAATATTATAAGGGAAGTTCCGTTCAAGCAGCGCAGTCCTATGTGTTTGGCATAACATGGGTGTTTGCCATTAGAATGTGACCGCCGGTAGTGTATACATTTGAAGTGACGGTTACATTCTAACGGCAAACACCCATGTTATAGGTACCCCATTTACACTTAGCTCACTTCCGTGACAGTGAGCAGGGAAGTGGACAGCGCGAGTATATGAACACGTCACTCCCGCTACCGCTATCGCTGCCGCTGCCGCTGCCATTGCCGTACGCTTCCTTCGGTGGCGGTATTTTGAACGGAAGTCAAAGAACTGGCAGCACGAGTTGCAGCACCTGTTTGCATAATACAATCTTTTCTATTGCATTTTTTTATTTGTAATATTTGTATAATTTGGCAAACTCAAAAGACACAGTGGTGCCGACGCGACAATTTTGACGTCCTCCATTGCCGGAGAGTTGACGTCAATGAGTGTGGTAGGCTGCGGCAGAAGTATTCAGGACAGGACAGCGGGCAGCGCGAGTAGCAGCGGCAATGGCTGAGTGTAAATGGGGTATTGGGCTTGGATACGCAATAGGGCTGATTATCTACTACCAGCCGATCACGTAATTTTTTCTCATACTGTTATTTATCGTAAATATGAGTATCTGTGTGGCTCCTCGTCTTCTGAAATAGCTTTTGTGAAATTAGTACATTTTTTTACGAATTGAGTTCTGGTAATTTCTCAACTTTGGAACATAACATTTTAGAAGTGATGCAAGGTTTTTATCTGAAACTTCTCTTAAAAGATTTTAGTACCTAAACTCTCAATCTTTCTTCAACTTAATTTAGCTCTGTTGTGCTGCCCTGCCTACTTTTGTCCAACAAAGCTTGTTCACGAAGTTATCATCAATAATTTATTGTCGTAACTCTGGCCGTGAAGCCAAAGACTAATTCCAGCTAATGGTCTTCATCTGAATAAACTGACAACTAGATTGTGGGGTTTGCCGCAACTACTAGCACGAGCCAACAGCAACACAACAACCAGCGACTGGTAAACAAATTCAAGAATTATTATACAGGGTGAGGCAATAGTGCGTCCGACTTTGACAATTTATACAGAGGCTAATAACATTTTTTTAAATGGAATGTTGTGTGTAAAACAAGATTTTTCGGAGCCTTTTCCTAGACTCTTTTCACTTCAATATTATTCCTGACTATTTCCAAACCACTTGGATGTAGCGATTTTGGTATTTTTGTTCATATAATAGCATCTGCAGATGCATGTTAAAAGAATCACTACAGTCACAATTACGAGTTCTAAGAAAAAATTATGTAAGTACTAGTTAGGAAACATCTGTAGGATGTCATTAAATCGTTTTTACTTTTGAGAAATTATACAGGGTGGCTAAACTTAATTTTTCAATTTAGAACTTTTTAAATTTGATTTTCTCAGTTCTTTCAAATGGAACACTGTATATTTTTTAATGATATGATGTAGAAACTAAAAACAAACATTTTTGTATGTACATACACCCCCTATGGCTATTTGTAACCATTTTCGATTTATCGTCCAGTAATTACAAAATTCAAGAATAATTCTAAAAAATTAGATCGTTTTCCAAATAACTCGACAAAAAACTTCAAATATTTTAAAACTGACACAAAACTGACAACTGACGACAGGTAACTGCAATAAATGTGTATTTCTTGTCGGATAATATAAAAAGCAAAAAATGACCAAAATACAAATATAAAGAGAACTTATACTTTTTTATAGACAAAACATCTGGAGCACTTATTACGATTTTATCTGTCGAGTTATTTGAAAAGCAATTTAATTTTTTAGGATTATTCTTGAATTTTGTTTAGAAATTTCTACCCATCATAGAATTTAATGTTAAAGTAAACATTTGTATTTTGTTCATATTAACGTGCATGTTAACTTTCTTCAAAGCATCAAATCCCGGAGTCTATCGCTACGTATCAGATCTTAAAAACAAAAGTCAGATATTTTTTATTTTTGGAAATACGAAATGCATTATCTCTCTTTTAATACGTGCCCTTGCTAATACAAAAAATCACGTTAATGCATTTTGCTGACGTTCTACAATCACAGATGATAAAGCGGAGACGTTCCTCTTAATAAACACTTAAATTAAAATCGAAATAACACAAGCTCTATATCAATAGCTAAGTATCTAGTTCGTCTTCGAGTGTAAATTTGAGAAAGTCGGCAAATTAAATTTCTCTGGCCGGAACGTCTAATCGGTTTTATCATTCATTCCATCCGCCCCTGACGTAAGTGTAGCACCATCATTATTGGCACCATGTTACAGTGTTCGGCAAGGTACTGTTCATTTCAGCCGTTTAGTCCTCTAAATCGTAAAAGCCCAGACCGCACAAATGAGCTCGGACCTGCCGTGTGCCAACCGTGATGGCCAAAGAAACCGTACATTTGCACCACAACCCTTACGGTTCTGTGTGCTTTGATTTTTATCTTTAATTTTTTGCAAAATGTTTTCTACTTTTTACTACACATTATCGAAATATGTATAATTATTTAATGAGAAAAGTTAAGCACATTTTATGTGGTTAGCAAATTTCTTAACAAATAAAAAAAAATTCTTTCATGTTTTGTTTACAGCATTTGGACACTGAAGTCGTGGTGCAAAAGATATTTACCCGCACCACTTCTTGTCTACCGCGTACAATAAGCTCGCCTCCCGCTAGTTTGTTCCATCTCTGTTAGTGTCATGAATTGAAAAGAGATCGAGAAAACGGCTGAAATGAACTATACTACGTGGCAACATCGCTTCATCTTGTTGTCGTAATATTACAGCTCTCTGTAATTTCTGAACTCGACTAAACTGCATTTAATAATGATGCTGGCGGACAGATGGACCGATTCTAAACCCCTAGCCGCCAGCATCATTTTTAGGCAGGATTCTGGCGGTAAGGCTGAGCATCTTTCAGTAAATATCTCAATCAACGATTAAATGGACTCTTGTTTTTGGCTACTATACTACGCTGCTATCAGAGTGCGCGACAAGTGTACAGCAGATTGGCATTCGATTTATAAATAGAACCCATGCAATCTGAGTAAAGCGCCATCATACGATTTCTTCTAGAACTACGCCGTGCAGGGACCTGCTACGTCACAAATCTCCCACTCCAAAAATTAAAAAATTAATTCTGGGCGTATAATATTGATCCTAGAACCAAATAAAAAAATACAGGTTTAATAAAATCGTTTACATTTTCTAAATATTACATTTCCCAAACATGAGGCAAGTATCCTATTGTAAAAGTAGGTCTACATCCACAAAAAATTTCAGTTTTGACTTGAAGAGTCGTCCCTAAGAATTCTTTGGCTAGGTACTGTATTTATGTATGTCGCTTCTAAACAAAATTTAAAAATATTTATTATATATTATTATTCAAAGAAATCCTAATTGTTAACATTAGAAAGCCAAGCCAGAACTGAGAAATTTGATTTCTTAATTCTTAAGCAAGGCGATAAGGCAATAAAAAAAAATTGATGTCTTGTAGTAGAGTGTGCTAGTGTGCCAAATTATTAACTTTTCTCATTGCTATTATGCACCAATTATATCGCCAATCTTTATCGAAATGCCATTATCGTTTGGATCAACAAATACAAATTACATAAAAAAAATCTCCAATACTCGGGCGTTTTCTTTTTTCAGCTCTTTTTTTGATTTACCAAGTTTTTGGCCGTTTCATAAAGATTTGCCTTAGTTAAGGAACGAGAATCCCTCGACACCGCGCAATCTTCCCGGTGTCAGCACTTTAGTGATAGGGAACAATATAAATAACATTACTCCTAGTTTTAAGCAGCTTTTTATTGTGAATCTTCGTCGAGTACGTTGATGTTAATAAATTGTTCAAAATCGTGTTTTTTAAAAAGTGATTTTCCTTCGTCGAACCTAAAACTGGCGCAGTCGGTAGGATTTGCCAAACGGTCCGCGAAAACATCAATTTTGTGATTAAATTCGCGATCGGTCTGTTTCAACAGTTTACTGGCAACCAACAAAAATTAGTGCGCGAAGGAGAAGAACGAAAACACACCCCTTGAGATCGAGGACAAGCATCGCCAACATCTTAAGAAACCTGGTGGAGAACAAAAATCGTCGAAACCAGCTTAGAATTACGAAGCCCAGGGACAGAGGACAAACTTCGCCGAAATCCTATTGGCACTAGATTAAGAAATCAAGAAGAAGAAATGAAAATAATCCTCATCATTCTGTAAGTCACAATCCAAAAAAAAAAAAAAAACCTTAATAGAGTTTAAGTAATAGTATTTATGTCTGATTCTGACATAGAGATCGAACTTTTAACAAAGCAACTAAGTAAATCAACCCTAAACGATACAGCAATGGCTACCAACGGTACCAACGCTAATGTACAAATAGCAACACCAAATTATCAGCTTTTAAAACTGTATGTAGATACAATCCCCCATTTCGACGGAAATCCCCATACTTTAGGAATCTTCATTGACAACTGTGAAAATTTATTTACCTCATTTGCTGACCCAAATAACCTCATCTTGAATTCATTTTTATTGCGATCTGTCATAGGAAAACTCACCGGCAGAGCTTTAAGTTTAATTGGTTCAAGACTAGAACTAAGAAGTTGGGAAGAAATCAAAGACGCATTAAAATTAAGTTTTGGTGACCAAAGAAATATTGATTGTTTGTTGCAAGATTTGCTTGTTTTGCGACCACAAAAAAATGAATCCCCATACAATTTTGGTATGCGTTGCCAAGATTCAAGAAGTCTTATTTTTTCAAAATTAAATAGTTTAACCATCCCAGCAGCAGAAAAAACAATTAGAATTAAAACTTATGACGATTTAACCCTTAAAACATTTATACGAGGACTCCCCAATCACCTTCAAAACAACGTTCGCTTAAGAAATCCCGATAGCTTAGAAAAAGCCATGTCATTAGTCATAGAAGAAGAAAATTTCCTCTACAGTCAAAACAAAAGTAATAATCTAAATTACCAAAATTCATTCAGACCAACTCAAAGAGTCACACCAGCAGGTCCACCAGCTAAACCAAATTATTATCAACCCCAGAGACAATTCCAAAATTTTCAACCCGGTAATCAAAACATACAATTTAGACCCTTTACTCCAAATGCATCATTTTAAAATAGACCCTACTTCCAACAAAATGTGCAATGGAAACCGAACAATAATTTTCCCACTCAGAAACATCCATTCTTTTCACAAAGACCAAGTCAGATTTACCGTAATCAACAAAGATTTCCTTCAAATCAAAACTTTCAAAATCAAAGACCAGAACCCATGGACACTTCATCAAGTAACTCCGTGCAAAAGCCCAATAAAACTTTTACTCACACTGAATTATTTCAACAAGGCATAAATCAATTCGAAAATCCGTTTCAAAATCAAAATTACGATGAAAATGTAGAGTACGGTCCTGAGTATGATGACACAGAACAATATTTCAACAATGGCATCTCAGATTATACAGACAACAATGCAGGTCAGTATACCCCCGCATCATTGGAAAACACAGATAACATTCAAGAAGAATCTTTCGCTGAAAACTCAAATTTTCAGGAAGCCGACTATTCAACGAATGCGACGTAATAAATTTAAATCTTGTCAAAGCTAATTTACCATACATTTTTATTCCCGAATTAAATGCTAACTTTCTCATCGATACAGGCAGCACTCGTAGTCTTATGAACCCGGAATTAGCATACAAATTTTATAGAAATTCAATTTTTAAAGAAGAATTTAACATCCAAACAGCTCACGATATAAGTTATCACGACGAAGTCATGATAATACCAATTTTCAAAATTTTTAAAGTTTCAGATACTCATAAATTTTATTTATTTAAATTTAACGAAAAGTACGACGGACTTATTGGTATAGACTTCCTTAAACAAATTAAAGCCTCCGTTAATCTTTCTAACAAATCAATTATTACCCCATTTGCAAAAATTCCTATCATTTACGAAGCAGAAGAATTGACAAAGCTAAAAGCCGAATTAAAAATAAAAACTTTTACATTAATTATACCACCACGGTCAAAACAGGTTGTAAAACTACCCGTAAACCATAAAGAAGGCACAGGAATCTTAAACTTCATAAAATACGGACCATTAGTAGAATCACCCCGTGCAATAGTAAATATAAAAAACTACTTTGCAATAACAACAATAACAAACTCAAATGATTAAGACGCTAAAATTACGATAAATGCCCCTTTTCAAATCGAAATTTTAAATATTAGCGAACTCAATTTTATTGAAAAAATGGAAACTGATGAAGAATTAAATGAAACTCAAGATAATATTTTGAAATTAAACATTAAAAATCTCCGTTTACAACATTGCAACATTGAAGAAAAAGAAGCTATTAGAAAACTATGTTTAGAATATCGTGATATATTTTATTCCGATCAAATCCCCTTAACTTTTACCAACAAAATACAGCATAAAATTAACTTAAAAGACGAATCCCCTATCTTTACAAAAACTTACCGTTATCCCGAGGTACATAAAAATGAAGTTAAAGATCAAATAAGAAAAATGTTAAATCAAGGGATAATCCAAAATTCAACATCACCTTGGTCCAGCCCAATCTGGATAGTTCCAAAAAAATCAGACGCCTCAGGCAAACGAAAATGGCGATTGGTAATAGATTATCGTAAATTGAATGATAAAACAATAGATGACAAATACCCCCTGCCGAACATTACAGAAATTCTTGACAAATTAGGTAAAAGTCAGTATTTTACTACCCTTGACCTTGCGAACGGATTCCATCAAATTGAAATGGATCCAAACGACATCCAAAAAACAGCATTTTCAACTGAAAATGGACATTACGAGTTTTCACGTATGCCCTTCGGTTTGAAAAACGCCCCATCCACATTCCAACGTGTGATAGATAACGTATTGAGAGGACTTCAAAACGAAACTTGTCTTGTATATTTGGACGATATTGTAATTTTTAGTACTTCATTGCAAGAACACATTAATCGATTAAAATTAGTTTTTGAACGTTTGCGACAATCAAATTTCAAAATTCAATTGGACAAATCCGAGTTTCTTCGAAAAGAAGTTGCTTATTTAGGACACGTGATCACACCCGAAGGAGTCAAGCCAAACCCCGACAAAATTCGAGCTATTAAAAATTTCCCCATTCCAAAGACCCCTAAAGAAATAAAAAGTTTTTTAGGATTAATAGGTTACTATAGGAAATTTATAAAGGACTTTGCAAAGATAACCAAACCACTAACTCAGTGCCTAAAAAAGAATTCAAAAGTCATTCATGATCAGAATTTCATCTCAGCCTTCAGCATTTGCAAAAACTTATTAATCAATGCTCCAATCCTACAGTATCCAGATTTTTCGAAACAGTTCATTTTAACAACGGACGCATCAAATGTTGCTCTAGGAGCAGTACTCTCTCAAGGACAAATTGGTTCCGATAAACCTGTAGCATTCGCCTCACGAACTTTAAATGAATCAGAGCAAAAATATAGTACTATTGAAAAAGAGCTTCTTGCCATAGTATGGGCTTGTAAGTACTTCAGACCTTATCTCTTCGGAAGGAGATTTACGATCTACACTGACCATCGTCCCCTAATTTGGCTTTTCAAATTACGCGAACCAAATTCAAAATTAATCCGATGGAGACTCAAACTAGAAGAATTCGATTATGACATTGTGTACAAAAAGGGTAAATCAAATACAAATGCAGACGCCCTTTCACGTATTACCATCAATGCTTTAGAGAATAAATCGACAATCAATAATCCAGGCGATATAAACACCGAAATTTTAGACTTTGACTATTTACGACACCTAGCAGAAAATTCAATTCAAAACGATCCAATACCATCCACCAGTCGATTAACAGAAGTTTCCGAACCAAAAATCAAAATTTTATCCGACATTCAAATTTGCAAACCCCAAACAGAAAGTAATTACGATACTGGAATGACCACACAACACACGACTTTTAATGAAACCACTAATAATGGCATAAAAATACTGGATGAAATAGTTAACAACAAAATGAATCAAATTTTAGTCTTTCCACAACCCTATTTTAAATTAGAAGTTAATCAAGAAACCGATAATGATAATCATAAAATAACAATAGTCAAAATTCCAAACGTAAAAAACGAAACATTAATTTTACAATTTCTAAAAGAATACACAATTTCAGATAAAACGTATTGCATCTACTTTCATACGGACGAGTTGTACAAATGTTTTAACAAAGTTTATTTAGATAATTTCTCAGAAAAAGGCCCAAATTTAATAAGATGTTTGAAAAGAGTAAATAGCATAATGGACAACGAAGAAAGAATAATGTTAGTAAAAAACCATCACGAGGGCAAAACAAATCACAGAGGAATAAATGAAACTTTAGAACGCCTCCAAAGAAATTATTATTGGAAAAATATGAAACTAACTATCACAAATTTTATAAATTCTTGCGACATCTGTCAACGAACCAAATATGCTAGAAAAACGCCATACGTCCCCTTGATGATCACAGAAACACCTTCAAAACCTTTCCAAATTGTTCATATAGACATTTTCACTTTTGATAACAAGCACTACTTATCTTTAGTAGATTCGTTCACGAAACTTGCCCAAGCTATCGAGATTATTGGAAAAACTGCCGTTCACATCAGTAAAGCTTTATTAAAATACTTTACATCTTTTGGCGTACCACAAAAAATAATAGCAGATCAAGGAACCGAATTTAATAATGAAACAGTTAAAGAAATTTTAAAATTGCACAAAATCAAATTACACTTTACAACCGCAGGACATCATGAATCCAATAGTATTGTAGAACGTTTTCATTCAACAATAATTGAACACCTTCGAGTTCTTAAGGAAAAGTACCCGGATGAAAACGATAACCTCATAAATTACGCGATAATAGGATACAACAATTCAATTCATAGTGCAACCAATTTCACCCCCTTTGAATTAACATTTGGCCACACAGACTCTAGAGACCCTAATGAAATCTTTTTACCCAATACCTTTTACACTGACTATGCAGAAAACCATAAAGAAAAACTAAAACATGTCTATCAAGAAGTAAACAAAAAATTACACAACCAAAAAGATAAAGTAATATCAAAAGCTAATACGAAAGGTCAATCGAGCGACGAATTTCATTTAGGACAAACAGTTTTCAAGCAGAATCCAAAAAATCGAAATAAAAAGAATAATAAATTTTTAGGTCCCTTTGAAATTACTGAAATGATAGATAGAAATCGTGTAAAGATTACCAATAAGATTAACAAGAATAAAGAAGAAATAATACACATAAAAGAACTAAGAAAGCCTCCTCTTGTTCCAGGTTCTACACCTACTCCAACGGTAAACTAACCCAGTCAAAATTTCATGATTTAAACGACAACCCGGGAGGACTACCCCTGAAGATTGGTAATGCCCAAAGTAAAATAGACCATTGGTCCTTCATTCAAATTTTTGACATAACAAACATTATTAAAGAATTCCATTCTCTCCAAACCAAATTCAATCTTCTCAAAACCACACTTCAAAATAACGCGACCCCCCACAATAATTATGATATAGAATTTTACAATTCATACCATTTAATCACTACAATGGAATCTAAAATTAATACGCAAATCAATCAACTGAACCCATTGTCAAACAATAGAGTTAAACGCGGTCTTATAGACGGGTTGGGTTCTGTCATCAAACAAATAACAGGAAATCTAGATCAAAACGACGCAGAAAAATACAATGACGCAATTACCACCCTTTCAAATAATCAAGTCAAAATAAAGACTCTAGTTCAAGAACAAATCACCCTTCTGCACAAATCTATTGAGAATTTTAAAGCAAACACGCAAACCTTGGCACACAATCAATTAGCTCTACAATCTCGTCTTCTTCAAATTCAAGATGTTGTAAAAAGAATCGAATTAAAAAACATTGAATCGCATCAATACTACCTGGTACAAATGATTATCTCTCAGATAATCACAGCATTTCAAACAATTCAGAATATTCTCGAAAAAATCGACGTTGCAATTTTATTTTCCAAATTAAATACCTTTCATAATTCTATGATTGAACCCAATGAACTTTTAGAAGAAATTAAGCTAATCGCAAAATATCTAACAAAAAACAAACTACCTTTTGAACCAACCTTAGAAAATGTGTTACTATTTGAACGGATCATTGAAATCAAGAGTTATAGCAAAGCTAATCAAATAATCTTTATTATCGAAGTTCCGATCGTAGAGAATCAAGACTATAATTATTATCACCTTTACTCTTTGCCAACTCCTAATAATGACCATTTTAAAACCATTCTACCCCATTCCAAATACTTGATCCTAAGTCAAGAAGATTACGCATTGCTGGAAAAACCATGCCAAGAAGTAACCACCGGAAAATTTATGTGCCAAGATGCAAGTTTAACTGCAATCAGAGAGGATGCCCCTTGCGAAGTGCAAATGTTAAAGTACTCTAGAAATTTGACGAATTGCCACCAAATTCCTGTTCAAATCAACATCAAAACTCAAAAACTAGAAAACAACAGATGGATCATCATAACATCTAAACCCGTTGTGGCTGTACAAACATGTGGTGCAGATCATGAAAACATTCCCCTACTAGGAACATTCGTGTTAGAACTCAAACTATTCTGTGAAGTGAAAATTGGAGACATTCGTATCGAAAATCATCGAAACTCGCGACGCGAATTTAACATTATCAAACTTCCTAAACTGTCATTACAGATTCACCCAGCTACAAAATCAAAAACCCAATTTAAGACTTTAAACCTCGACGCTACAAGCTTGGATGAAATCAAGGAAGTGCAAAGTGCGTTGGAAATCCAACAAAATGAAATAAAGACAATCACTCAAGATCCAATCCACTTCAACAATATCAGTATCTGGACAATAAATGCATATGTCTCAATACTGCTAATAATCGCTTTTGCTTTCATTTATGTTAAAAGGTTCCGCCAACTACACCATAGCACCACGTGCCCGCAGATCGCCCCCGACATTGAAAGACCAGATTCTGCTTCAACCCCTAGAATCTCTCTCTAAGGATGGAGGAGTTAAGAAACGAGAATCCCTCGACACCGCGCAATCTTCCCGGTGTCAGCACTTTGGTGATAGGGAACAATATAAATAACATTACTCCTAGTTTTAAGCAGCTTTTTATTGTGAATCTTCGTCGAGTACGTTGATGTTAATAAATTGTTCAAAATCGTGTTTTTTAAAAAGTGATTTTCCTTCGTCGAACCTAAAACTCCTTCTTTCTCGACGTCGTTGGTTATTTTGCTGCACTGTACGTAATTCGATTCTGCTTTTTGAGTTCTACATCTCGAATTCTACGCCGTCAGTCTGCTGTGACTCAAAATTCCGTCTTGCAGAACAAACAGGCCTTGAATACCAGCAAAGACACCATCTCTGCTTATTACGTTTGTAACTTCTTTGACCGACCGTCGACCACATAAGTCTGTAAAATTTTAATTTCTTCCTTTCCTTTTTTGAGCCTTAAATTTTTTATAAATTAATTAATTATTTGATTTTAAAATTCTGAAAGCTGGCGAAATATGCATATGAAGATGGCTGCAAACTAATTGTCAGTTGTGATTTAGATCTTATAATTTCAACATTCCTGTTTTTTAGTTGAGAAATTTATAAAATTGATGCTTTAATTTCATTTTACTATCGATTACTTTACAGAAAAACAAAACGCTACCTATCTAATAGTTTACTGAAGGACTTTAATTATATTACTTTAGTATATTTATTTAATTAATTAACTCAATTGCATCGTGCATTAATCTATATGTATATTCCAAAGTCATACAAATCCAGCGACAATTTACCAATTACTTTTTAATGTCCACTCTTATTATTTACCTTCGATTATTGTTTAAGCCAGGAATAGGTTCAATTTGTTTTTAATTAAATTTGATACGCCACTGCCTGATATCTTCAGAAAAAAAGGGTTTAGCGATAACGGCAGTGGTCAGTACGTTTTCAGTTCAGTTCGCTTTAAGTTGAGATATAGATTAGAGAAACGGGAGAACGCGAAGACGAGAGTATAAGTGGACGCACCCGAGTTTGTTGTGTAATTTTTAGGGTTCCTTATTCCTTGCTTTCCATCCAGCACGCTTTACCCCCCTATAATTTAGGCTTCAAACCAGGTCTTCTCCAAAAAGCGAAAGGTAAGTTCTGAACTATAATATAATCATTTTCCTCCACCCAATTACGTGGTGGCGCAAACAATTATTATTATTATTACGTCTTGTGTAGTCATCTGCAAATAGCGCTCACAACTGAAATATAGCATTAATTATGCAATATTTAGGCAAGATCTAGACGTTCTTGCAATAAAAGTTGCCTAAACCAGACTTAACGCATAATAAATAAATAACTAATAATTATCATGACTTTGTTTACGGATGAAAATTATTGATGAACAGGAAGAGAAGTCTAGCGTGTGAGTTACTAAACTCAACTATGTTTCAGTTCACATACCTACGTATGTAAGATACACATTACACATTACAAAAATCAAAAAGAAAAAATTCTAATTAAATAAAACTGCATAATTACAGTCCAAGGATAATTTTAACTTAATGGAAATGCAAGAAAGCACCAGTAGACCAAAGGAAATAAAACAAAAACAATAAAAGAGAAAATAAAAGGAAAAAAAAGAAAAGGCGCAAATATGAAATATAAGTTCTATATAGCAAACCCACACGTAATTAATCAATCAAACGCAGCACATCTAATTGTTCGCTTAAAACTATTCACCAAAAACCTTTTTATTGAATCGTTCAACTTGTTTATAGTGGTGAGCAGCATTGAAAACAAAAGATCTTCAAAACAGAGCTAAGCAAAACTAATGGGTCAATTTCAGCTCGAGTTGCGCCGGGAGTAAAATATCGATGTAAAATTTACGCTACTCCGATCAGTTCCGCCAGCTTTGCTTCGTTCCTTTACTCTTAATTTTAACTCCTTATTTCACTGAGCCTCCCGATTTACATCAAATTAAATCAAAAGGACCAATGCCGACGTAACTTGACGGTTTGCTAAATGTCAAATTCGTTTCAATTTCGAAAATTATTGACGCTAAATTCAATCCGTGGCAACTTGCATTTTGCAGCTAAAATTGAGCGCAACCGATTTGTGCTGCTCCGCTCATTTACGCTAAGCGTAAATCGAGCTGAAATTGATCCATCATTAGACTCTAACAGAGTGCAATTCAACCCCGTGCATATTGAAGCAAAACTGCAATCTGTCACGGCGGTATGGTGCGTGGACGTCAATAGTACTCAATGGACAAACAATTAGATAGCACATACAATTAATCTATGAATCACTTAAGAAAAAAAAATTCAGGTTCAGTTTTGCTAGACACGTATTTTTAAGAATAATATCATTTTTAAGTATTAAGCTATTTTTTACTTCAAAAAGTTATGAGATTAAATTCCACACATTTTTCTCAATTTTCATTACAGTAAGAATTTTAAAACAAAAAACGCCTTTACATGTTTTCTTTTTTTAAAATTTTTTAACGGTTTCATTAGATTTCCCTGACTTTATAAAAATTATCGGTAACTTCTAGCAAATATTACCTACGAGAGTTTTGGGCACGTATCAAATCTTTCAAACGACATTCTTTAAAGGAGATGATAGAAGATGAGTGTTATGTTTAAAATAACAAAATTGTTGTTAAGAACACAGGAGTGGTTACCTCAAATTGGTTTCCTTATAATAACATTTTACCTTAAATATTTTAATTTCTACTGTCTACAGGTGTCAATTTCAAGTATACATTAATTTAATCTAAACGTCTATCAGCTTAAGGTAAATTTAATTTTAATTAATTAATTAACTAATTAATTTAATTTTAATTTCTTGATAAGCAAATATGTCAAAATATTTTAAAAAGTAATTTACGCAATTGAGCGTCATCTCAACAACAAAATACAATATATTTGTACGAGCACTCAATAGACATTAAAGCAACTAACGTCATTGTATTGATTAACTTAAATCCTCAAGCTTCCTCAAGAAATATCTATGATTCAATTACGCATCCGAAATGAATGACTAACTCTATCGCTATTTTATTGCACAAAATTTCTATATCTCTATCATCTATCATAATCTGTGCTATTACATATAAACAAAATCACAATGAAATTTTGTCAGTAAAGTCCCATTCTCCTTTTACAATGAAAGTTATAACTGCTCTATGGTTGGTTCAATCACTATTTTTAATTGGCAAAGGGGATATCGGCTTCATCGACTCCGACGACTTTGTAGCTTACCTCAACCAACAACAAACATCGTGGGTGGCACATAGCAATTTCTCTAAAAATCTGGATAAAAATCACTTAAAGATAATATCATCAGGCGCTCGTCTACATCACCACAATCCTCATCACAAAACCAAACACCGTACCCACAAAAACACTTCGGACATCCCAGAACATTTTGACGCAAGACTGCAATGGCCTTTCTGTGAATCTATTTCAGAGATCAGAGATCAAGGATCATGTGGCGCTTGTTGGGTATGTACAACTTAATTTGGTTATGATATTGAAGACGTTACTAGAACTATTTTAGGCTTTTGGAGCTGCTGAAGCAATGACGGACCGAATCTGCATCATTTCTGGGGGAACGACCAAATTTAAGTTCTCGCCAGAAGATCTACTTTCGTCCTGTCCCCAATGTGGAGATTGTACTGGTGGTTACGCAATGTCCGCTTGGGAGCACTGGGTAGATTTTGGTGTAGTTTCTGGAAGTGATGTTGGATCTTATGAGGTAGGTACCAACATTATACTATTGTATTTTCGGAATATGGATTAATAACAATAACTTTTAATAGGGCTGTAAACCTTATTCTGACCTAGCATATTATTTGGGTATTGCTCCCTCTTATTCTGAGGAATGTCAGTCAGACTATCCTTTGTCATATCAAGAAGATAAACATTTTGGCGTAGAACATTACACAATTTCTCGTCACGCTAAACAAATCCAAAAAGAGATTATGACTCATGGTCCGGTCCAAGCATTCATGGAAACATATGAAGATCTTTATCATTATATTTCTGGTAGATAATTTTTGAATGCAAATAAGTCAAATAGTAAAATATTTTCTTTTAGGTGTTTACAAACATGTGACAGGAGATTATACTGGAAATCACTTCGTAAAAATAATAGGATGGGGTACTGAAAATGGAAAGCCTTATTGGTTGGTTGCCAACTCTTGGGGTCCATTATGGGGAGAGAATGGCTTTTTCAAAATCATACGAGGACATAATCATATTAGAATCGAAGAACAAATAGACGCAGGAATACCTAGAATGTAATATCTTATTTATATTATCTTATCTTATGTTTTCATTGTGATTGCAAAACAAAACTTCTAATATGTATCTTCATAATTATTTGTAATTTGTGTGTTTATATATTTTGTTACTGTTTAGTTCATTTCAATTAACAAATGTCCCACTACTCACGTGCGCTAATACATCAATTTCCAAAGTTGCCAGATGAACTTCCTTATTTTTTTGCTCTGTTGAGCAACAGTAATCATTAATATAATACTGCCAATCGTTTTGGAGTGTCAAATTCTTTGGATTTTGATATCGGGCTAGGCATCAACCTCAGGCTTTACCAATACACCATTTGGTAACTGAATGAAGAATGCTGAGCAGGAGTTAAAAGTTTCAAAGCCACATCTATCTCAGTTTATCCCAAAAAGTTTTAAAAATATGAACACTATCAACCGTAGCACAAGAACGACGACAATCTCAGCACTCTTCACTCTTCAGTTATTTAAGAAGTTTGCAAAAAAGTTTTACTCCATCAAGGTCCAATTTCATACTATAGACACTATTACCTACAAGACAGTCCAGGCCTGCTGAATGAAAAACCAGATTTACATTTGGAACAGATAGACGACATAGCACTAAATGAATGCGAACCCCAAGTTGCTGCTCTAACAATTTACTAATTAAGTTCAGATAATACAATTTACGGAGAATCCTGTCGACAAGGCTCAACTATCCCCAAGAGGGGCCATACAAATGGCGAAGGCGCCGGGTGAATCTGTCAAGAAGTCAGCAACACCGACAATACAAACAATGCAAAAAAATTCCCCAAGATTCACATAACTTGCGACCGCCGCATTTTACGCACAAGATTAAAGTATTTTCTTACTGTTTTAATCAGAAATAACCCTAATGTTACGTAACATAAAACATGTTCTTTAAAAAATTTTTATTCGTAAGCAATTTTATGTTTAAAAAAAATGTTGTTTAACAAAATAGAATTTTTTAAGTTATTTCCTTATAATGGTACGATAGTCCTGAGTCACCTGGTATATTGTTATTATAAAAAACAAAGTATTTGTGTAATAAATTTGTTTACTTATGACCATATTATATTTACTGAAAAGTTATGAAACATATTCACTTCATCTAGCAAACTTTTACAAACATTTGTACAAAACACAATTTTAGGCATGTTCTTGATAAAAGTTATGACAAAAATAAGAATAATGCACCTCGATTTTTCTTAAAGTAGGTTCTACATGTAACGGTTCAAATTCCTTATTTTATTTTGATAAACACCCCGCCAAATTTAAAAAACCGCAGACCGCAAAAAAACATATAAAGCTATCAAAATCCATGTAGGCGAATAAGACAAAGTATGGAAGAATTTAAACCCTCACAATTTGGGGGGGTTGAATGGTACGAAAGCGTAGTTAGGACATTGAGAAAAAAATAAAAAAGTTGAAATTTCAACTTTTTTCGTAAAATTTCAACTTTTTTCGTGAAACTTCAACTTTCTGGAAAAGTTAAAATTTCAACTTTTTTCTTGAAATTTCAACTTTATTCGTGAAAATTCAACTTTCTGGAAAAGTTAAAATTTCAACTTTTTTCTTGAAATTTCAACTTTTTTCTTCTTCGTTTGTATGTACAGACTTATCTACATAGGCGATTTACATGGGAAATAAAATTTATACATATTTCTGCTCTCCTAGCTATGTTGTATACCCCGATGACTTTCCACCCAGTATAATAATATGCAGTACAATCATCATTTATTATAAACTGTCGTTCGCAGTGTTATAAGACTTAATAATAATTAAGCACGTAAACTTTAAATATGTTTTATTTAAGAAATTGAAAAACACTATAAGTAATTATACCTACCTAAAACTTAAAGGTAGCTTACTTTATGAACAATTAACATAATTTGTATTTATTGAGGCAAGTATTTTAAACAAATATTTGAATATAGTAAAATATGGTAGAAGTACCATCATTTAAACTCAAACAATAACCATCACCCACACATTGGAAGAAAAAATTGAATTAAATTCACTTTTAAAATCAAGATAATTATGGTAAGTTGTAGGCAATGTCAACAAACACGCGCATGTGTGAGCAATTGGCAATCTAGAGAGCCCGATAGAATTGTTGAGTTTTATTTTAATCAGAGATCAGAGACTGCACCACTAAGATTGCACTAAGCTCTATAGGTTTCACGTGCTTTCACGCGAGTTTCGCTGTTTTGTTGACAGACTAGATAGAGACTATCAAATCAAGTACGCCAACTGCTAACTTCGCAACATCATAGTTACTAAAAAGTTGAAATTTCAAGAAAAAAAGTTAAAATTTCACGAAAAAAGTTAAAATTTCAAGAACAAAATTGAAATTTCACGAAAAAAGTTAAAATTTCAACTTTTTTATTTTATCCTCCATGTCCTAACTACGCTTTCGTAAAATCGCCTATGTAGATAGGTACATACAAACGAAAAAGAAAAAAGTTGAAATTTCAAGAAAAAAGTTGAAATTTCAACTTTTTCAGAAAGTTGAAGTTTCACGAAAAAAGTTAAAATTTCAAGAAAAGAGTTAAAATTTTAACTTTTCCAGAAAGTTGAAATTTCACAAAAGAACTTGAAATTTTACGAAAAAAGTTGAAATTTCAACTTTTTTATTTTTTTTTTCAATGTCCTAACTACGCTTTCGTAAAATCGCCTATGTAGATAGGTACATACAAACGAAAAAGAAAAAAGTTGAAATTTCAAGAAAAAAGTTGAAATTTCAACTTTTTCAGAAAGTTGAAGTTTCACGAAAAAAGTTAAAATTTCAAGAAAAGAGTTGAAATTTTAACTTTTCCAGAAAGTTGAAATTTCACAAAAGAACTTGAAATTTTACGAAAAAAGTTGAAATTTCAACTTTTTTATTTTTTTTTTCAATGTCCTAACTACGCTTTCGTACTTTCGTACTCTTTCAATGATTTTTGCATGTGCCAATTGGCTTGATCCAGAAATAAAAAACCATTTTGGGATGTCTAAAAACAACGGATTTTGTAAGATTTTTTTGGGTGCTTTTAACGAAATTATGTTTGATTTTGAATGATTTTCATCGATTTTCTCATGTGCCCAATTTCTGGTGGTCTATAGATTTTTGACTATTTTTGGAACGCATAAAAATTGATGATTTTAAGTCTTTTTCAATTGTTTACTTTTGAGAAAACAGCTAAATTTTTAAGATTCTACCCTGTTTTTCAAGACATAAGTAAATTTGTGGTAATCACCACGTTCTACGGCGGCTGGGCGGTACTCCTACGATTATTAACAACAATTTTGGCCTGTGCTTTGGGGTTATTACTTTTTACAATTATACTTCGGAATTAACCAACTGTGGTCGTCTTTGGTGTAACCAAAAAACCCAATGTTTACAAAGTTTGCGTGCAATGTGCTCTTTTATTTAACAAAGTTGGTTGCTGGAAAAGCTTTATTACCAGCTCCAAACCTTTCTTAACCCTACGTTAGGCGTGTCGCTTCGCTGTAACTTACACATAAATGCTTTTGCGCACGCGCAACTTCAAGTAGCTGATAAGAAGACCTTATTACTCAGAAGTAACCTACAGTCAGTGTTGAAGATACCTGCAACAGTAAGTTATTCGCAAATAATTTGATCTGGGCTACGATCGTAGCCCATGCGCCTAAATACGTAAGTTTTTTCTTTCTGTTGATTTTTGAAATTTACACTATACTTGATCTAAATCTCGCAGAAAATTACTACAAAATGTCTCAAAATAAGAGAAGACAAAGTGAAACATCAGATGATCCAAATGTTTGGCTGAAATGGTACAATGAACAATGAACTACGACGGCGCGCTCGAGTTCTACTGGGTATTCCACCAGAGCTTACTAATCTACGTCTAATCTACACCCCCCACCGCCTAATTCTGTTAGACGTTGTACTTTTTGCGAGAGAAAGCGGGATAGATCGACTCGTAAAACCTGCATGAAATGTCACAGATATGCATATAAGGATCATCTTTCTGAAATATGCACAAAATGTGCCGAATAGTTTTGTGCCAACATTGTCTTCATTTTCTTTCTAAAAAAATTATTTTTTTATGTTTTTTTTTTTAGAATAAGATTAATGTTCTTATTGTTACGCAATATTGAAAAAAAAAATAAAGAAAAAAAATTGATTTAATACTTTTGCGAACTTTTGTAATCGACTGATATATTTTATTTGTATTTTCTAACTAACAAAAAAATTAAAATTTATTTTCTTCAAACCATGAGTTTTAATAATAAGTTTCAACATTGTCTATTTGCTTAGATGTCACATATCCCATATTAAAGGCATTTAACTAAAATACACGCGCCTAACGTAGGGTTAATCACATGGTGCAATCAGTTTTGCAAAACTCTCAATAATAACACTAAAAAAAAGTTCGGATCGAGGACAGGTCTACATTTTGCAAGTGGCGCCATCTTATGATACGTATGAATGCGAACTAAAGGGCCCTTTTAACTCTAGGATGACTCTAGGATACGTCACACACGTTAGCGTGTGGTTAGACACGGCGAACAACAAAACAACCGAACGTCAGACTGTCAGACGTCAGATCAAAAGTCAAAACGTCAACGTCAATGCGTGCCTTCAAACACTTTAAAGCCGTAAATTCTGCATTACTTATGATATGGTTCTTTAATTCATAAACTCTGCAAGTCTACCTCATATCCTTGCTTTAAAATGCCACTGGACAAGTCCAAAGGTAAATATAACCAAAGTGACCCAGGCAATCAAAAGGTTAATAGATAGCTTACATTTGATTATTTACATTTTTAGGAAAGTCTAAACCTGCAAAAGATACCCCAAAGGAAAAAGGCGCAGCAGCTGCTCATGACAATCCAGAAAGTAATGCTGAACCTACCCTTGGCGTTGCGAGTGGGATACAAATGAATTTAGACTCTCTTGGAAAATATCTTGCAGAAAAATTGGGACTTCATCATGATGATGAAGAAGAGGAGGCAATTAAAGTATACAAGTTTTAAAACTAAACTAAACTCAATACTGACTGGTAAATTAAGATTTTAGACTCAGTTTCCTTAGATGGAATCGTCAAGTTCATCAATGAAAAAAACTGCCAAAACATAATCACAATGGCAGGAGCTGGAATATCCACTTGTAAGTAAAGAAATATTTTTGTGTAAATGATTTTTAATTAATTCTTGTTGTAGCTGCTGGTATTCCTGACTTCCGATCACCGAAAACTGGACTGTACAACAACTTGCAGAAATACAATTTACCGCATCCTCAAGCCATATTTGAACTAGACTTCTTCCATGAGAACCCTAAGCCTTTTTTCGAATTGGCCAAAGAACTGTATCCGGGCAGCTTCAAGCCAACTATTTCACATTACTTCATCAGATTGTTATCAGAGAAAGGAATGCTTTTGAGGCATTATTCTCAAAATATTGACACTTTAGAACGGGTTGCCAATATACCTGGTGAAAAATTAGTTGAAGCACATGGCACTTTCTACACAGGTCACTGCTTAAAGTGCAGGAAAGAATATACGCTTGAATGGATGAAAGGTCTTTTTCCGTATTAATTACGCCTGTTACTGTAAAGTTGATTTTAGAAAAAATATTCAAGGATGAAATCCCTAAATGCGAAAAATGCACAGGCGTTGTAAAGCCTGATATTGTGTTCTTTGGAGAAGCTCTACCTTCAAAATTTTACACTTTGATGGAAATTGATTTCCCCAAGTGTGATTTGCTTATTATTTTGGGATCTTCCTTAGCCGTTCAACCTTTTGCTTCTCTTATCGATAGGTAATTCTTGGATATTTAAACAGGCTCTGGTTTGCACATATTTGTAGGGTCTCAAAAAATTGCCCACGATTGTTGATCAATCGAGAAAAGGCCGGCCACCACACTGGTCTGATGGCAATGATGGGAATGGGAGGTGGATTGAATTTTGATGCTAAAAACAACACTAGGGACGTTGCTTGGCTTGGAGACTGTGATGAAGGTTGCCAACTTCTTGCCGATAAACTGGGATGGGGTGTGAGTAAAATAAAATTTTGATTAAATTTATTTTTTTACTGTTTGTTTTTTTATAGGATGAACTGAAACATCTGTACAAAACAGAAACCAGCGAAACCTCGAGTACAGCTAAATCAACAAAAAATGAAAGTGTGAAAAGCGCAATGTGATTAGGAAATTTGTTTTTTCCTCACAGATTAATTGAGATTTATTTTTTATTTTATATTGTTAGTTAATTTTTATGGGTTATTTTTTTAATTGTCAGATTATTGGAAACATTGAAAACTTATCGCTTTAACAAAGAAAGACAAAATAGTAGTAAGGCCACAAATCAAAAATATTAACATTCATATTTATTGTATTATAGGTAAGTTCTTAATACATAATATACCAAATTGCGTATTTCTAATGGAGTTAAAAATTTGAAATTTGGCAGAAATAAACTATAATTAATGCACTACAAGATGACATTATCGTTTTTTTTCTTGTTTTAAATGGTGTGAGTTTTCACTTTCGATCGCGATTTCGATATCGAAGTATTCACTTCATCTCTTTGATTTTCATCAAGCTCATGATCACGACCTCCAAGATTGATAACGAGTAATTGAAATATTTTTATATCAAACCGTTATTGAATTATATGGATTTTTAAATTTCAGCGCTGAAGGGATTTTTGATCGACAGCTTTGTGGCCGTTTGCCTAGTCCATTTGCGGCTAACCACATTAGATTTTATCAAATTTTTAATTCCATTGGAAGTACCCAATTAAGCAGCGGCGTTATCTTTGAAATACTCTGTATGTGCTCTGCCGCAAATTATAACGATTTTTTGAAATAAATTTAATTTAATTGACCTCTTTGACTGCTAACTTCCAGACATATCTCTTGAACTGCGCTTAAAATCTACTGTTTTTGTTTGTGCAAAGTACGTAATCAAAGGATACACAGCCACAAATCAAAAGCTGTTAAGGACCGTAATAGTAAACTTATTGAAAATCAAATCTATTATGTAGATACTTACTCACTTCTTCGGCAAAAACAATAGAGAATAAAAACGGTCTTTTCTCAAATCATAAAAAAAAAACTGCTGAATAGATATGAATAAACGTCTACAGGAAATTGTATTGTTGTATCGTTGATTGAGATATTTACTTAATTAATCTTAATAATTAATTAATATTATCTCAATCAACGGTTGTATCTATAGCGCCTCGTGTGTGCGGGCAAATTGAATCAACCCGTCAGGTTTCTCAAGAGCTTCCATCCAAGAAAAACGTTAAAATCCATTCGACGACTGCACCTATTGACGAAACCAATATGTTCTTCCTCTTCACTACTGCAGGGTCATCGTTCTGCAGGCCTTACCTCAGATCAATACTTCATTGTAACACACAATGCACGCAAAACTGACAAAAGCAGAAATGTAGCAATAAAGACTGGAAAGGTTAGAGAATTTAAACTCGCCTGCATTCAACGTCGAAAGTGGTGCACCTCAAGAAAAACCAAAAAGAGACTCGACCTCTGATGAAGGATAGGACCATTGTATGATAGGACGTTCATGTCAAGTTGACGAAGTCGACAAGGAAAAGCAATTAAAAAGTTTTGTGTGCAAATGTTCTACGTAAAAAGAACATAGGAAGGAGAAATGAAGGAAGCGAAAAAAACGTGATTCAGAAAACGAAGCCACTATTTGAGCAGATTTCTTAAAACTTTCGTTAACATTGGTTTTTGATCAAAGTTTCTGCATATTTCCAAAATTTTAATGAACATTTCTTATCGTATACAGGAGAAATTTGAAAATATTAAATTGGTTCAAAGATAAAGTACTTAAGTCTTCATTTCTCAACACGCGCAAATAAGTGCTTCAGCTTGATAGATATTTAAAATACAATCAGAACCACTTAATGACACATTTTCTTTCTCATGTGCCTTTGCCTCATGGGCCATTGCCAAAAATAAAATTTTCTGAGAAAGTAAGGTTTTCGTTTGAAAGACTCAAAACGAAGCAATTTTGAGGAAAATTTGTTCGTACAAATTCATAATAATAATGTTATAAAAGAAGAAACAGCAACAAAAAGAAAAGAAAGAAAACGTGCTTTAAATAATTTGCTTCAATATTACCTTCACTGTTAAATCCAGGAATGTTTTAATAATTTACAACAAACTATTATTATTTTGTACAAATTTAAATGGCACCACTTAAATCAAAAATATTTTGAACGTACATTTTTAAGTATGATTGTCTAGTGCTTGAACGAGTATTTAGAATAACAAAATATACAAAGTGTCCTTAAAGATCCGCCCCACTTTGAAGGTGCGTTATCTAGGATTAGTGTAGATAGAGTACTGAAAAATTGTTTAAATTTTTTTTGTCATTTAGTTTTCAATGGTTCTTTAAGGAAGGCACAATTAAAGATTAAATTTAGGGTCACAAACGGTTATTTCAAAACAAAAGAAATATTTTGGAGTAGGTATAGTTCATGCCTTTGAAGTTGAAAAAGTCGGGAAATTTATGCGTCCAACGTTTAAAATGCTAAAATAAGGTTCTAATATAACAATGGGAAAAACGAGAAATTCTTTTTAGCAATTCTTCAGTACTCCAGTTAGATAACGGACCTTCAAGGTGGTGCGGACCTTTTGTGTCATCCTATACATGTACTAAAAAAAATACGACGTAAAAAAATGGAGAAAATTCATCTATTTTAAAAAATATTTTATGAATTTACAATAAAAATAACATTGAAGCAAGTTATGAGACATTCATTTTTCTTTTTTTGTCTTTTTTACATGTTCTTCATAACATGCAGAAGAGCTAATTTTAACAAAAATTGATATCTACAAAATTGCTTAGTTTTTACCCTTTTAAGTTCGGACGGTAATCTTAACTACAAAAATAGATTATCCATAAATGTTCAACTTTCTATCGAAAACTAAAACAATTCTACAGCATGCATAAAAATATATTTATAAAATAAAATAAAACATAGCCACATCAGGCTGCAATAAAATTATAATTAAGCAAATACTTTTAATTTTTGTCTTGAAGGTTCTTCTGTACTTGAATTGTATGCGGTTTCAATGGGAGGAGTCCAATATGCTGGTGAATAAAGTGATCTCTTCCGAGAATTAGGAGTTCCACAGGGAGCTGCAAATCAAAATGGATTCAAAAATGAAATTATTAGATGAACAAGAATGACATTTATGCAATATTGCGATGTCTGTCGCACGATAAAAGCACGACAATCCTTTATGTCGTGGACGAATTTCAATACTAAAGCAAACTTTAGGAGTTATTTTACTTTTTTTGAAATATGGTAATGAATATGTTTTTAATAATGGCAAGCTTAAAAATAGGTTCAAAAACCAGTTTTTGTGGTAATTTTTGAATAAGGTTCAAATATGTTTTTGAAATATTTTTATATCAAACCGTTATTGAGTTACATGAATTTTTAAATTTCAGCGTTGAAGGTATTTTTGATTGACAGCTTTGTGGCCGTTTACTTAGTCCATTTGCGGCTAACCACTTTAGATTTTGTGATGGTCCCTGTACGGCAAAGATCCTTGAGGAGGTACCGCTATTAAGTCATAAATAACCGAAAAGTTTAAGCGTCATTGTGGAATTAATTATGAACCAAACAATTACGCCACATCGTAGCGCATTAATTTCTAGACACCGGTGGTTCTCGTTGTATGTATAAAAATACTGCCAATCAAAAAAAAAATAAAAATACGTGGCTCAACCTCACTGACTATAGTCGTAGGTAACAAAATTATAAATCGACAATTTAGAAGAAATTTGAAAAGTCAAGATTTAGAGTAAAATCGTAATGCATTTAAAATAATTTTGTGATTGTTGCAATGGATGACAATAAATATTAAACGGATCCAGGTACAAAAAAAACCCTAGCCAAAAATATAGTCTAAACAATATAGAATAATTAAGATAGTCCAAATAGAAAACTTGAATTTCTTTTCTAATGCCTGAACAAAATAACTGATAAGCGTAGAATCGCTTTTAATCCTTAGATCAAATTTCATAGTTTGACCCATTTCCAAAAGCGATTCTTTTTTCATTACTTATATTGTATTGTAACCTAATACAAACAGTTACATTAATCTTCGTTAAGTTTTTTACTAGCAAGAAAGAGATCGACCCTACTAAAAGAACACGATAAACTCACCAGTTACATTTTGTTGGCAATTTTTATTCGCTGTTTTGATGACTTCATCTGATCGCCTTGAAGTTTTAGAATTATTCAAGTTCTCTCTACCAACAGTTTCGCCCAATCCCGGAAATTCTTCTGAAGCTGTCCTAATGTTCATATGATTTTTCACTGATGCTTTGCGGGTGTTATTTTTCTTACATTTCATTGGTGGTTTTGCTGCTTTGGGAATGCGAGAGATCTTAGGCAATTTCTTAATTTTGGCCCCTTGCGAGGTCTTTTGTTTGTTAGACTTTTTAGATAAATCTGGTGATTTTCTGGTATTTGAGTTTTGACTACTTGCTGTTGATGTTTGAGTAGCCACGGTTGTTGTAGATTTTACAGCTATGCTATTTTGGTGCTCCTCAATGATCCTCTGAAAATCCTTCGCACAAGTGAGTAAATCTGATCTTGTATTATCTGTCAGTATTGCCATTTCAATCAGATTCTGGTCACAAATCGCTGCAAACAACAAAAGTATTTCAACACAAATAAAAAAAAATGTGGGGAAAATAAACAAAGTTTGGCGATGTCAGGACGACGATTCAAAATGAATTTTACTACCTAAAATTTTAAAAACTTTAAAATTATGAGATTTTTATTCCGTTGTCCTACATAAATATATGGTTCAAATAATGGGTATCACACACCCCAAATACCAAAGTACAGTAGTGTTCGCTTGTAACGAACCTCTGCGGACCGGAGAATACGGTTCGTTGTAACCAATGTTCGTTATAACCGTAAGTGTTTTTGTTGCATTGTGCTTATGGGCGTTTTTTCGTTCAACTTTTTAAGGTTCGTTATAGGTGGTAGATCGTTATAAACGGGTTCGTTATAAGTGAACATTACTGTAAATATTTTAATGTTTGCAGAGGTTGAACTCTTAGATCAGTCAATGGTTGGACTTCATAAGATGCATTTAAAGTACTCAACTTAAATGTAAACCCAGCCCACTGCAATAGGCAAGTGAATATGTAGAGACATGATAACTAAAAAATTTAACATTAATTCTAACATTTTTTAAACTTTGCCGTGTAATGTGTAACAAATCGAAACAAAACTATAAAATTTTGCAACTCGATTAACGGTCGGGATCATTTTGAAAATCGGAAAAATTTAAATTAAGCGATATCTTGACGAGAAAAAATGTAACATCGTTGCAAACTCAATGGAGTTTTCATTACAATATTCAAAATGCACAGCGAAATTTGCAGTGACTTATGAATTAGGCTTAATAATTAATTATCATTAATAAACATTTTTTTCGTCTAATTTTCCAGCAAACATATTAACATGCTTGCAAAACTACAATCAACTTGCTAAAATCGCCTTACAAGACTCTGTAAATTTGCAACTCTATTCAGTGACGGCATGGTCCATTTTTTATAATTTACAACAAAACCAATAGTTATTTACGTAAAAACGATTCGAAAAAAGTAACATGTATAGATGTTGATTGCAAATGACTGCATTCGTAATTAATTTTACATTTTGTATCTAGTGCAAAAAAGTGACAGTATAGTCAAAGAAAACACGTCATTTCAACATGAAAATGACAGTGAAATACTACTATTTCGATACAATTGTATAAAATAGCTATTTATGTAGTAAGTTGCAAAATGAAAGTGTTTTTCGCACCAAGACGTGAATATTGCCAAACGAGCGAAGCGAGTTTGGTAACACGTCGCGTGCGAAAAACACGAATTTTGCAACGTACTACATACAAGATTTTTTATACAATTGTGGCCAGAATTGTTAAAAATGTAAAAAGAAAGAATAAAATTGCACATACTTACTAGTTGCACAATTTTTCGTTTCCTAGGAAATGCGACATAACAGAATCAACATTTCATTGATAATTGAGGTGTTTGTCAGTTAATTTTACATTTTGTATCTAGTGCAAAAAAGTGACAGTATAGTGAAAAAAAACACGTCATTTCAACATGAAAATGACAATCGAAATGGTACTATTTCGATACGATTGTATAAAAAACATTTTTCGACATTGCTTACCTAAGCAATTGTCAACAATCACATCTTCAGTTGCATCAATAAAACGAGCAACTTTTTTTATCAAACGATATAATGTCCGTTCTAATATTTCCGTAACTTCCTTTGCTGGTTTGGGTTTGGCTCGCCTTGTAGTTTGGCTGTCCTGAACTTCAGAATTTATCATCTCGCTTAAAGACAGGTTGGAATTTGCTGAAGCGTCGCTGTCTGAACAGTCGTCTTCGTGACGTTGAACCAAGCAGTCATCGTAACTTCTTGAATTAAAACGTGAAGCCCCCGAAATCTCCATTATCCTGAAATAGGAGAGTAGAAAGGATCACTTTACATAACCTCCAAAAAATCGTCAATATTGCAAACGACAACTTTAAGTTATTTTACGAACAAAGCAATGTAAATAGTGGAAGTGAACCACTGTTCTTTTGCCGACAATTCAACTAGTTAAAATATCTCACGTTTTCTTCTTAAATCTAATAATCACAATCCACAAGCAAACCGATCCGACACAAATATTCAAAATGTCATTTTACTTTAATGGTTATGAGGTTATAATAATCCCGCCAATCTTTAAAATTAGCGCTTAAACAGCGTTGCCAACACTAGGAAAATTTTCCTAGATCTAGGGAATTCCAAGGAAATTCCGACAACTCTCGAAAAAAGATCTTCGATTTATCACTAAATTCAAATGCCTGTGTTTTTAATGGTATTTGACCGATTAACTTCAAAAATAAGAGACGTTTGTTTTATATCAGTTTTATTTTGAAAAAGGTTAAATGGTCAATTAACAAAAAGGAAAATAAAACAGTATTGCTGCTGTGTCCTGTGCCCCCCCCCCCCCCAGAGGTTGCTAGGGTACTGCCAACCTAACACATAGAATTCATAGAAAACCACGGAGGATATAAGAGTAGGGAGGGAGAGTGCCGGCTCGGACGTGAAGCCGGAAGCCGCCATATTGGTACGCTGCAAACATTCTGTCACGTGCAAGTGCGATAAAGAAATTATATTGCTTTCCTTTTCTTTCTTTAATATGGATTTCTACGATATTAATGTTTGAAAAATGATTAGCCTAAAATATATATAGTTTTTTCAACAAGAAAATGTTATTGTAAACCTATTTTTATATAAAATTCATGGTTTCTTATGCAAACTTTCAATTATCCGGTTCAAACTTTGGGCGTAGTCTTGCGGGTTGCATACTCAAACGCCTTGAAATCCCCTACCGTCCCGCGGCTTCACTTTTCCTCGCCCATAAGCTTGGTTACTCTCCCTCCCTATTCTTATATGCTCCGTGTAGAAAACACAACGATTCTAAAAATCGAACAAAATCCTGAGATTGATTTTACTTTTTGAGCCTGACGGATTAACATCCCTATATCGCCCACTGGGAGCGACAAGAATGCGCTATCTTCATTCTTGTTTCTTAAATCCAAGCTTTAACACTATTCTGTCTTTGTTCGGTTCTTGCGTGATACCTACTAATTAATGTCAGTGGCGCAACAAGAAGATAGTCTATTAGAAATCTCCTAACCTAAATACTAACTTTAGCTACTTTTAGCCGAAATCATAGCAAAATCAATACAAATACTAGTACCTCTCAAACGACAAATATGTGTTAAAGGAAGATACATGGAAAAAATCCAACATGGTGATGCGATACGGTAATTGGGAGGCATAAAATTTATTAGACATTGAAGTTACTGAAAAATACAATATTAGAACTAGAATCGCTATTTTCTCTTCCTAGAACGCCAAATTAAAAACTCTAGAGTCGTTCTTGACATTGCTTCCATTTCTACTAATCAGTTAGTGCCGCCCATGCTATTAAACTGTATAATTAATTATTAACAGCTATAGAGCTGCGCTTCGCAGCCTGCGAATGATGCAATGATGCAGGCTGCCATGTGTCATAAGTATTTACTCGAGCCGCCTATAACTAACATCTAATTTATTAATTTAGTTATGAAATGTTTTCAAATACAAGGAAAATTCCGAATGTGCTCGAATTGATTCTCGTCCGCTTTTTAACGATCCACAAAAATGAACTTTGCACTCAACATCATTTTTTTGATGTTCATTACAAGACAAAATTGAGCGCAAGCAATTTGCGCTATTCCCCCCATTTACGTCCGGCGTAAATCGAGTTGAAATTGACACCTGAGCTTTTATCAGACGACAAGAAATAGCTACTGCCTGCTAAATGTGCTTTCATGGGAAAGATCTTTAAAAGACAGTAGTTTCTTTGAAAGATATTTGAAAAATGTAATATGAGGATCTTTTTCGTTCAAAGTATGTAAGTACCTTGAAATTTCATAGTTTGATATCAAAAACTGCAAAAAAGGACATACAAAAAAGTTAGGAAAAAAATTATTCCACACGCCCCATTTATACTTTTTTGACCAATAAGATTGCCTCATTTTCCATTTTTCAACCAATCACGTAGCCTTTTCTTGAAAAAAGAAAGCTAGTAGCATTTTATTCCGAATAAATAGCTACTAGCTTTTTATTCCGAATGAACTCTAGTAGCTTTTTTTTATTCATGTATTAATCTGTCGAATATCATTCGAGCAAGAGATTTCTTCAGAATAAATGTTCAAGGTTAGCACTCAAACGCGTCGCCGTCGCAAAAACCACTCGCGCCGCCGGACGTAGGGCCTAAAAATCCTCGAGCTTCGCTCTCGGATTTTTAAGCCGGCCCAACGTCCTGTGGCGCTCGTGATTTTTGCTGCTAGGCAACGCGTTTTCGTGCGAACCTTTCCATTTATTCAGGATAAATTCCTTGCTCTTATGATATTATGTATGATAATTTCCATACAAAACACCTATTTTGACACATGAAAATGGATTTGACAGTTTGTCAAATAAATTTTATTAAATTAATTTTGGTAATTTAAAGAATTTATGCAAAAAAATCTTGTAAGCACCACGTACCGTACGCAAAGGGTTTTAGGTAACTTTTCTCGTTAAAGACTCGGCTCCTGCCTCGCCTCGTCCTTAATTACGATTCGTCCCCTAAAACCCTATTTTGCGTACTTGATACATAAATAGTTATTTGGGTTTCGTAATAGCGATAGTGCAATTTGCTTTTTTCTGGTTGGTAGCTGTGATTCTAAATCCACGATCAAATTCCCCAAGTTTTTAAATTTTTATTTAAAATTGGTCAAAGGTAGAAAAATTGTATAAAGAACTTGTTCATAAGGCAATTATGGCCATTGTGGTAATTATGGCAGTTATGGTCCATTACTCGGCACTGCGCGGCTTGTTTTGTAAACTTGGACTCGTACCATAAAATGCGCCTGTCACTCGTTCTTTTATGTTTTACTAATTCATTATTGTTTAATAATGGCTTGGGTACAAGATCCATTATACCCTTCATAATGCCCGCGGAGGCCATACAGTTGCATTTTGGCCTTTGGGCCATAAAGTAAAATACATAACAAGAAAACTTACATAACAACGAGCTTTTTCCAGAATTTCAGTAGAGGTAGTTCATTTTAGCAGTAAACCACTTTGTTTACAAAAATTAAAATTAAGGTAATTCTACGAAACAGATTAGTAAAATATAAAATTTTGTATGCACCACGGATAGAAATTAAAAAAAAATCGTCAAACTCCCTATTTTCGTATTATTCGTTTATTATTTCTGTCCATTCATGATAATTTTCTAAAAGTATTTTTCATTTAAAATGACGGCACAATCCCCCCTCCAGGTCAAAAAACTTGCAATTTTCATAATAGTTCCGGTTTAAACAACATAATTATAACCCTCTTTACCCCACCTTTTGTAAAGCAAAGGTCATTTTTTTATCCCTAGTGACTAAATTGTAGTAGTAAGATATCCATATTTTTCAGGTACAACTAACTGATCAAGTTTAAATTCTACGTTTGTGACGACCACGTCGTCTGATAAAACTTATACAATACATGGAATGGAATTCGAATGCGATATTAATTTTAAACGCAACATTTATTAAATTTATTATAGTTTCCAGACAACAAAGCAATTAGAATTAGCACAAAAAAGTCGTTCTCAGTACATAATAGGAGACAAATATTTTTGTTGTTTATTATTAGTTTTACTTAAAAATTGTGGTTGGAATACAAAATGGTTTTATGTTAAATTTCCTTAAATTGACGCCGTATATGTAATGTATCCGCTTCCTGCTACATACACTATAATCTATCATATTAGTTACGCTTCTGTTACTGTAACAATAAATACCATACATTTTAATATGTAACCATTAAAGTACAGAAAAACACTAGACATTCGAATATGTAATTATGTATAAGGCGCAGCAATTTCGCAAAACCAGTAAAATTATTCATCAGAAATACAACATTTTTTTATAGAATTGTACCCAGGAAACACAAACTGTTTTTCAACGCAAAATCCTGGTTTAAAAAATTCTCAAGTGCAGGTATACAAAACTTATGCAAAATTTTAAAATAAATTTTACATCCAGAGTTTAACAATGTTTGCCCAACGTTATCCAATTTCATTATTTTTTTATAAAAACGCACCCTTGGGTGCGCATCGTTAGAGTGTAATATGTAGCTCCAGTAAAATTCATTTCTCAACTTTTTGTTTATACATATAAATTGCCTTCTAATCGGAATAAATAAAGAGCGCTGGCAAAATGTTGCAGATAATGTCTAGGTTGCCCGTAACTAGTCATTAAATAAATAGCTTACGTTTCCTATGGCATTTAACTTAGAAGGACACTTAGAGGCATTTAGAGGACACATTTTACCTGGTCAACCCTTTTTGTACTTAGTTACGAAAACTATGGATCACTTTGGTAAATAATAATTGTTTTTTGTAAAAGCCTCTACCAGGTTAGCTCTTGCCATTAAGCTAATTCATGTAATTTTATTGCGTTGGTATTTCTACTGTTTCTACATTAATAAAAAAATAAAAAATAATTTGTTACTATGTAAGTACATAACTATAACATGATTTTTGCTTCTGGGTTTTAACTGTAATTTTTTATTACTTATGCCTCAAACCTACAGGAAATAATTTCTAGTTCCCTATTTCACAAAAAACTTTGCTCCCGAAAGATAAACTGATTAATAGTTCCTACATTTATGTTGGAAACATTTAAGAGTTGTAGAATAGTCTACAAAGTTCCAGAATTATTGTTGTACTTAATAGCATCAGCAATATTAAGGAACAAATGGTAAATTTCGAAACATCGTTCATCTGATCATAAAAGCAAAGTTTAAGGAAGAAAGAATGCATTTTCTCCCATTTTTAGACATAAGGAAATGGTCGATTAGTGTAATTGATTTAATGGGATACTGCAAAAACATCAGACCAGACAAAAACCAAATTTGGTATTTCTTAGCTTTACTTCATATTTTAATTTGAATTGATTAAAGTTAAGATTTATAACCTGTGCAAAATTAGTTACGTCAAAATAGATTTCTTTGAGTCGGATTTTGAAGTAAATTACCATGAATCAAAAGTTCAACAATCGTGGTGCAAATAAGTGTCGCAAATTTGCGATTTGACAAAGTGAAGAGTCAATCCCGGTTTGCCAATTGTTCGAACTCGTCTTATTTATAACAACGCAACTAGAAATAAGTAGAAACCACAAAATTTGCGATGAGCGCAAATCGGGCCCGCAGTCACTAACATGCGGTTGTATAGGCGTGTCTACTATGACAATGATTTCATGTCCATATTTTAAGGGTAAGGGTGGTTACATAATATTGTGCTGAGCAGTGTTTTCCAGAGAAATGCTTCCCAATTTTGTAACTTGCTAGCAGTTCTTTAAGTAACAAATATTTAACACCATTAACTATTAATTTAAATCATAAACTATTTATCACTAAGCAAATGGTTCAGGCTATTGACATTGTACTCAGTCTAAAATAAGATTCCTTTAAACTACACAACATTTCGAGTATTCTTACTAACTAGTTACTATCTAATAATTTTAATACGATTCACAGTAATTGGCATTTGTTTTAATAGAACTTTTACCATTTACGTGAATGGTAATGTGTTAAGCTTGTGTTGTAATGAGACGTTATGTTTCACATTAGTATGTATGCCGCACCCACTTAGTGTAATTGTCCATTGCATGAAAAGAATGTCCATTTCATGAACTGGATTAGGGCAAGGAAAATCCTTTTCATGAAGTGGACAATCCAGTTCATGAAGTGAATCTCCTGCTCATGAAATGGACGATTTCACCAAGTGGATGCGACATGTACAATAGCAAGAACTCATTATGATACAATGTTGATTACTGTTGAGTGATCAAGAAATCTCATTTTAGTTATATAACATCCGGTAGCACCTAGTTATACAGGGTGTCCCAAAAATACCGTACCACCTTGACAATGCGTTATCTAGGAATAATGCAGAGTACTGAAAAATTGCTAAAAAAAGTTCCTCTCTCTCTCAATTTAGAAACTATAAGCAATTTAAAATTAGAAAAAAGGCAACACTGTTACCTACCTGAAATTGATGCAATATTGATGTCCTAGCAACCGTTTGTTGCCTTGATTAGCTGTATTGACCATGCTGCCATCTTTTCTCCGTTGTTACATTAAAAATCTTATTTTATGATTTTAAATCTTGGACGCAGGAATTCCTCGATCAAAGGAATAAACTCTACTATAAGATATTTCTTTTGTTTTGAAGTAATCGTGTGTATGTCAACATTATGATAAATTTGTCCATTCTTCAAAAGAACCAATGTAAACCATTATACGATATGTTGCTTATGAACGTTTGCACCATATAACTAGGCAAGCTAAAAAAAACTCTAAATGATTTTCGTAAAATATAAAAATAGAATCTCTTGCCACCATAAAATACTAATTTTTGAAGGATAACGGAAATCTACATCATCAGATTAGAAAAGAAATATTATACACATCTCAACTCAAAGTTTGCTTAACATTAAAAACATTTGGGTAGATTTGGAAATTATGCCGCGCTAGCTCACTTTGACCAAGAAGAGTTGATATTTTAGCTTAACATCGCTAAAAATGGACAAATAGCGGCAAAGTGACGATAAAGTATGAAGTAAACAATGTCGGCGAGATGCACTGCATATATAATTTTTATAAACTATAAATATTAAAACTAGGAACGGTGCTCCCCTATTGATAGTGGTCTTTGACGACGATTACTTTATTGCAAAAATAATAAAGGGGACTAATCTCACCAGAAACGTTGTAGCATATCTCAAGTTGATATGTCTGCCCTCGCCTCTAATCTATATAGATCCAGTCACGTGTATGCGTTCATGAAAGTCCCAATTAGGATAAAATCAAATAATTTTTTTTTTAATTTCAACACAAACATACTTTTGAGTGTAAGTACACCACCAAAACATCTTCAAATCAAACATGACATAAAACTTCCCCCCATGGTACATAAATAAATAACTATTTAACAAAACTGCGTTTTTTTAGTCAGGTCACACGTCAGTTGACGTCTTATGACTTCCACCTATCAACAAGTCTTAAAGAAATGGTTTTGCAATACTGAAGAGTTGTATAAACCGCTTTACAAAAATGACATATTCTGTCTTGCAAATTGCTGAGCAAAATGCGCCCATTAAAAGATATTGTAGGGTAGGTACTGTTAAATTAATCTAATTCTGACAGAATTCTTTTATTGAACAACCCTCATATTATGTATGTTACTCCTGTCCTCACTACCTTAGTTGCGCCCCTGGTTTCACTTAGTGCTAGTTCACGGCCTCTATAATTAGTTATGGAATTAAGTTAGATAAATACCGCATCAATTTGTTGGGAAAAAATAGTTTGTTATTTGCAAGCGTAAAACCATTGCCTAAAATTTCGGCATCGTCCTCACTCGGTGGAAATCGTTAATTTAACGGAGTCAATTCCCACACCACTGAATGAGGGTCATTCTAATCTCCACTGATACAATAAATTATTACTGCTATATATTTCTAGAAAAAATAAAATAAAAATTATGATGTAGCTGTGTATAAGTTGTACAAATACGGAGATTAGATAAAAACTTGAACGTTCAAGCGCAACGTCAAGAACGTAACGGGGAGGTCGATAAATTCGAGAACACCGGACTCGCGTATAAAGCAGAGAGTTTGGTGCCTAAATTCAGTGTAAATTTACAATTTGCGCACGGAGCAAGTAAAAAAGGTAAAACCGGTTCGAAGTGTTACCGACGACCGACCCTAAAGTGATTGTTTTTAAGTGTCAGTGAACCATTGCAGGGTGTAATTTCAAATAAGAAAAATGTCACCGATAATCGGAATTGATTTGGGAACTGTAAATTCGTGTGTGGCGGTATGGCAACACGGAAAGGTAGAAATTATCTCTAACGCTCGAGGTAACAAGACGACACCCAGTTACGTGGCGTTCAATGATATTGAACGATTAATGGGGGACGCCGCCAAATTGCAAGTAGCCACCAACCCCAGCAACACTGTCTTTGACGCTAAACGTATGATCGGTCTGAAATTCGACGACCCCAACATACAGGATGACATTAAGAATTGGCCTTTTAAAGTCATCAATGACGGGGGAACACCCAAAATCCAGGTCGAATACAGAAAAGAAGTGAAGCTCTTCACCCCAGAAGAAATTAGTTCAATGGTTTTGACGAAAATGAAGGAAACTGCAGAAGCTTACTTGGGAACTTGGGTACAAGACGCCGTTATTACTGTTCCCGCTTACTTCAACGATTCGCAAAGGCAAGCAACCAAAGATGCAGGAACCATTGCCGGCCTCAACGTAATAAGAATTGTGAACGAACCAACAGCAGCCGCCCTTGCCTACGCTATGGACACAATATTGAAAGGGGAAAGAAATGTGTTAATTTTCGATTTGGGTGGCGGAACTTTCGACGTTTCCGTCCTAACGATTCGGGACGGTACCCTATTTGAAGTTCGAGCCACTGCCGGTGATACTCATTTGGGAGGTGAAGATTTCGACAATCGACTAGTCAACCACCTGCTTGAAGAATTTAAAAATAAACACAAGAAAGACGTCAGAAGCAACTTGAAGTCTATGCGACGATTGAAGATTGCAGCAGAAAGGGCAAAACGTACTCTGTCTTTAACTGCTGAAGCTGTAATAGAAATCGATGCCTTCTACGAAGGCATCGTGTTTTATTCAAAAATCACTCGAGCAATGTTCGAGCAGTTGAACGATGACCTGTTCAAACGAACGCTTCAACTTGTAAAAAAAGTCCTTGAAGACGGCAAAATCGAAAAACAAACAATTACCGACGTAATTCTCGTCGGAGGCTCTACAAAAATTCCAAAACTTCAACAACTTCTTCGCGAATTCTTCAACAACAAATCGTTGAATCTTTCCACTAATCCAGATGACGCCGTTGCTTACGGCGCGGCAGTATTAGCGGCAATTCTCAAAGGTGATCCTGATTCCAAAATTCAAGATGTTGCCCTAACCGACGTTGCTCCTCTGTCCTTGGGCATCGAAACCACTGGTGGAGTTTCAACAAAAATTATCAAGAGTAACACGAAAATTCCTTGCAAACAAAGTCAAATCTTCACCACTTATGCCGACAATCAAACAGGGGTGACTATTCAAGTATTCGAAGGAGAAAGAGCCTTGATCAAGGATAATAATTTGTTGGGCACATTCGATTTGACCGACATTCCAGAGGCACCTCGAGGTGTGCCAAAAATCGAAGTTACTTTCGACCTCGACGTCAACGGCATCCTCGAAGTATCCGCCAAAGAAATCGGTTCGGGCGTGTCCAGCAATATCGCCATTAAATACGACAAAGGACGTTTGTCACAGAAGGATATACAGCGGATGGTTTTGGAAGCTGAGAAGTACAAGGAGGAAGACGAAAAGCAGAGATTGAAGGTAGCCGCCAGGAATCAGTTGGAAAATTATATTGTGCAAGTGAAAAAAGCGGTTTCCGGTTGTGGAGATAAATTGAGTGTCGAAGAAAAATCCGCGATCCATCGTGAGTGTGAGAGTTGCTTGGAATGGTTGGAGAGCAACACTCTAGCCGAGAAAGAAGAGTACGACAACAAACACAAGCAGCTAAAATCAGTTTGTAGTCCAGTAATGGCCTAATTCTATCAAATAATAATAATTCCAAGACTTCGCGAGGGACCTGGACATGGGGCGGGAGCCGCGATTAAGAAATCGATATTAGTAATTAAATATCATGTTAATGCTCTATTTTGACTTGAAATCGTTATTTCTCAACGGTATTTCTGTATGTATTTCAAATAAAATGGAAAGAAGTTGTTTAAGATTGAAATTAAGCGGGTGGAACAAATAGTTAAATATTTAAAATTTTACCAAAAACTTAAAATGTTATTATTAGTTATGTAACGCATCTTTGAAATAAAAATCATAATAAATTGTGTTTCCATTTATTTAATTACACAAGTACTACCCACTCACCGGTTTAGTAGTAGTCGAAGTAGTGCCTGATTTCAATGGAGTCTAAAATAAATATTGTATTAGAACGAAAACACGACTTTCGAACTTTAACATAATTACCTTTTTACTGCCAGGAAGGGATGGAGTGGTCACATGACCATCAGGTATGTAGAATAGGACAACAGCTCGCTCCTTACAACTGTATAAACTTAGGGGTTCATAAGCAACGTCCACTCGGAAAAACCCGCGCCTTTGTAGTTGAATAATGTCCCCTTGCTTTAAGTTTTTCAGTTCTGGATCTCCCAACAATTGGACTTCTTTCTAGCGGGATCAAATCACACATGTTCAGACTGCCACCCACATTATTACTTTAACTTACTCGTGTTTCATGGCCAATAAAGTCTTTGAAATCTTCATCTTTTCCAAGCAAAGGTTTGCTTAGCAAATGTTCAAAATACACACACCAGGTTGGGGTGAGTTTGGCCGCTTCAGTGTCAGCTAACCAAGTTAGCTTGACGGTTTTCTTGTAGTCCGTATCGTCCAACTTGGGTTCAACATCAATTGACGTTATAACACCATTTTGGCTACGAAACGTCAATAAGAAAAATAAATTAGAAAAATACTTTACAATAATACCGACTGATCTTTTTAATTAACATGTTGCCCCAGTTGATAAATGTTGCTTTAGTATTCTCTGTAAGACTTTCAGCATCAATTCGATCAATGAGAACTTTTGGACCCAACCAAACGTTTTTATTTCCGATTTCTTGATTTTTAGGATGTTTCGGGACGGAAACGCATTCTTCCTTGACCCCTGAGACGTTTACGACAACAGGAGAGGCGGAGTCGACGGCGGTAAATCGGGGAGCGATGGGATCTATCATCTAAAACGAACAAGATTACTAGCATTACTTGTGACCGTAAAGAATGGCAATTATTTATTTAATTTATAAAATAAATTTAATTTTACATTGAAAATGTAATGTTTTTGTTAAACTATACAGGGTGAGGGAATAGTGCGTCCGACTTCGATAGCTCAAGTTCTATGATAGCTAGAAACTTGATTTAAGAACAAATAAACTAGAAAAAAAGTCAATAACCAAAAATTATTTCTGAACGTACAAGGTGAGCCAAGACGACCAAATGTCATTTTTGAATACAAAGTTTATTTTAGTGTTATCAATTTAAAAAAAAAAAATAGAATGTTTATCGACACTTAAATTGGGTCTCTTTAAAAATGTTCTTTTTATGTACTTTAAAAACAATTGAAATCATTAAACAAACGTATCTATAAGTTCTAACCATCACCTTGTTTGACATGCTAGCTACAGAAACCTCCTGGTTATTCCATAGTTTGCACTTAATAAATATGAAATTGTTAGTATTTTGTAACAAAAATTAATAATTTCCCCAAAATTTCTTTATTCTCGGAACCTGTTATAGAGAGTGAATAGAAATTCGGGCATTTTCTTTCCATTACGTTAAAGGAAAACTTTTAGAGTCTGAGGAAAATAGTAAAAAAATTCCCAACCTTGAACTTACTGTGATATGAAACGGTAAATTTGAACATACAACTTACTTGTTTTCTTGTTTTTTTTTTTTAACAAAACAACATTTTTTATAAAAAGTTACGTCCCTTTTATTGCTTCCAATAGAAAAAAGTGCACCAATTGCTTTATTTCCTTTTTACTTTAATTTAGGAAATCGAAGATTTTCTATCAAGGTGATGATGTGAAAACTGACCCTGGCATCAACGTATCCATGACAACATAGATGAATAATAAATTTTAGGGGTACAACCAACAGCAGAGATAATGTTCATCTCACACTTTTAAAATTTAAATTTCTTCTACAGATAATGTAAGTACCATGCCCGCCATTGAAAAGTGTATGAGTCTTGAAGAAAATTTTCCTTAAATCAGCATAGTGTAAGTGGGCTATTGAATAATTGACAGCTCGGCTTTTGCAAACGTCTATAAACGAATACAATAAGGTAGTTAAAAGTAGATGTTTGTGGGTTTGGTGGGGCCATAAACCGGCGTCTTGGGCAACTCGACAAAAGAGCTTCCAAAGTTTCGTGTTTTCATGCAAGCAAGCGGGTAGTCAGAGTAAGAATGAGAGTCAATGAAACTGACAATAATTAACTGAAAAGTAATCTAACTGTAAGTTAATTGGTATAGTGTAATTTGAATAAAGTCCCTTTTCATTGATATAACAATTCTCTTAGAAATCGTGATTATAATGTGGGTCGTGTATGTTTAAAAGAGGTTGGCAAATTTTAACTAATGCAGTTGACAAATTGACGACTGACATACAGGGTCCCCAGAGAGAGCCGCCGGCGCTTAAAACCCTATTTGTAATGGAGTTAATAATTGGAACATTGGCAGAAATAAACTATAATTATTAATGCACTATAAGATGACATTATCGATTTTTTCTTATTTTAAATGGTGTGAGTTTTCACTTTCGATCGCGATTTCATATCGAAATATTCACTTCATCTCTTTGATTTTCTTCAAGCTCATGATGACGGCCTCTACAGGGATTTTTAAATTTCAGCGCTGAAGGGATTTTTGATTGACAGCTTTGTGGCCGTTTACCTAGTCTATTTGTAGTTAACCACATTAGACTGTTTAAGCGCCATTGTCATGAAATTTGACTGCTTCAATAAAGCAGTTGTATCATAAAATCGTTAAAATACCCGAACTTCTTAAAAACACAATTAGCGATTCTTCAACTACAAATTTCAAATTAAATTCAAATTTAATTACGAAGATAATAATAATAAAAAAATATATTGAAAACTTCTGAAAAAGATCTTTATGGCGTCCCGACGGCGTATGGAATTAATTATGGACCAAACAATTACGCCACATTGTAGCGCATTAATTAAAGTTTATTTCTGTCAAATCTCAAATTTTTAACTCCATTGGAAATACGCAATTAGGCACTGGCGGTTCTTGTTGAAATACCCAATATGATACAGCCGACAGCAGAGAACTTTAAAATCGTTTATTCTCCACATAAAACAAACACAAACATTAAAATTCATAATTATGCCAAGCATATGAAATAATGGACTACATGCATTTATTTGGTTTCGTTTACCTAGCATCCATAGAAGAAATTTAAATTTTAAAAGTGTGAGATGGACATTATCTCTGCTGTCGGCCGTACTGCTCTAAAGAAGAAAAATATTCTTTCAGAACTTATTAACAAACTTGTCCTGATCCATAGGAGAAAACAAAGCTTGTGTTATATTCACAAAAAAATTGCAGATGTAAAAAATAATTTTGTTTTGTAGTTTGACCAATGTTACCACTCTTCAAATAACTGAGATCCTCATGCTTCACATTTTCATCCATCATAACCAAATTATCCTAAATTCTACAAAACTACCAAGGACATTTTAAAACTCAGGACAACAAACAATTTTGGTCCAATTACTATTGTTGTGTAATAATAATTTAAATAATAACAAAAATGAAAGGTATTTGGAGTTTATCGTCTTTTAAGTTGTCAATAATTTACTACGTTTTTAACAACCATACCTTTTTGTTAAAGGCCCAAATTTTATCCCACTCCATGAACACCACAGAGCGACTGGAACCTTGCGCAATGATAAACTCCTTCAGGCCCTTAACAGTCATGCCTCTCCTCAAGACACCTCTAACAGTAGGCATTCTTGGATCATCCCTAAAAAAACAAAGAATAATGGGGATAAATTATTATAATATTCAATACCATCCGTCAACAAGTCCTTCATTCACAAACCAAGTTAACTTCCTTTTGCTAAGTACAGTGTTCGTCATTGACAACCTACTGTATTCATATATGTGGGGTTTACGCAACCCTAACTTCTCAATAAACCAGAAGAACTGGGGATCTCTATCGTGATACTCCATAGTGCGCAGCACATGGGTTACGCCTTCAATAGAATCGACAATAGGACAAGCAAAATCGTATGTTGGATAGACTCTAAAACAAACAGTTTAATGAAATTAATGAAAGTAATACAAGACGATTACTTGTATTTATCGCCGGTTCTTGGATGTGGCTCATTTTTGCATCGATAAATAGTAGGATCGCGCATGCAGCCGTTCAATGATTGCATATCAATTTTAGCTCTCACACAACATTGTTGTCCTTTTTCAGTTCCTCGCTTCATTTCCTCCCACAACTTAAAGTTTTGTTCGTAAGCTAAAAAATTACAGTACATAATAAGAGCTTAACGCTGTATCGAAAAAAATTACTGTTGTTTCTGTTGGCCGATTCAACTTTTTGCTCGCGTTGTGCTTTCATGGTTTCAGCATCTGTATCATCAACATAAGCATCCCCACTTTTCATTAACTTCTCGCAAAATTCCAGCATCAAATCGAAGTACTGGGAAGTATGGGTGAACATGTCCGGCTTAAGTTCAAGCAGTTTCACATCTTCTAAGATAACTTTTTCAAAGTGTGGGTTTTCTTTAGCTGGGTTTGTATCATCAAAGCGCATTATCAGCTTGCCTTGGAAAGCCTCTTGGTAGTACTGATTGAGCAAAGCAGCTTTCGCGTGACCAATATGGAGATAACTGCAATTGTAAATTGAATATCTAGATATTACACTGAAAAAAGCTGCATACCCCGAAGCTTCTGGCGGGAATCGAACCACAACTTTACCCATTTCCGCTCCGGGCAAATCCACGAATTTACCCTCGCGAGCACGGTTTCCCACGTTAGAGTTTCCTGGGGACCTTCTATCGCCGGACTTGGGTGGTGTAACTGTAATGGCAGGCATAGCTTCCAAAGCAGCTGTGCAAGCGGGAAGAGATTTTAAATAGTTAAACCACCTCACTATATTTGCTGGTGCTTCTAATTGCAATATAGTGTCAGTCCACTGGCTTGATGCTAAAAACACTTGTAAAAACCAAGCAAAACCACTATCTGATCCTACCGTAAAGCGACGAAAATACCGCAAAATCGGCCAATGTCAGTCTTTCTCCCACCAAAAAGCAAAAAGTTTCTAGTGCATTATTGATCAGAGTCAGCATCGCAGCAAAATCATCATCATCAGTAGTTTGAGATGTTAAACACATAATTACAGTTAACCAATTTTCAATTTCAGCTCTTTCAATTGGAGTACTTCCGTACAACTCTTTTGATGCAAACTCTCGACCGATGGCTCTCAACAAATCATTGCTGGTTTCACAACAAATTGTTTTCTTTGAGTTATAAACCGCCGATGATTCATCACCCCATGTAATTTCGATGGGAAGGTTCTTGAGGGTCTTCACATAATGGGCAGCAATCGCCCCTCCTAAAAAAGAGAGTATTATTTTTGTCATCAAAAATATTAAATAACAACTAACCTAAGAAAGGTTTGTTTTTTTTGCAAACTACCCTCATGTCAGTATCCGCACTAATAGACAACTTGAGAAGTAAATCTAAATATGTTTTATTTATAATTTAAGGAAGTTTTATCGACAATCACAAAAGCCACATGTGCTCAACAATAACAGAAAAATACTTTTGACAGCAGCACAGGTCACCACGGGTCGGGAGGTCGCAACCCAACTATTTAGGAATTTTTTCTGTCTGATTCTGAAACGTTAATGTGTCTCACTGATTCTGCGTTTCATAAGTATTAAGAAGCTCTATATATTTCTTTTTATAAGCACGCATTAGACAAGAATAAAAAATATTCTTGGTTATATCAGGTCATCAGGTTACATTGGCAACAATGATCAAAAACAAGACAGAAGGAAGGGCAAATAATGAAAGCCATGAATGGAAGTGTACAGTTGCGTGCACTGGAAAAGCCCAGGGTAAAGTAAAATTCATTCCAACTTACGTTACACTTGCAACCAGGCTAGACCACGCGGTAGAGTTTGTTTGAGAACCGCACAGGTAAACTAGGATTGGTCGAAATAGAGCGGCATATTTCAGTTTCAAATTCAAAACAGCGTCAAGCACACCGCTCATGACGAGAAATTTTAGTCGCTTGGTTAGTGACGCCCATTGTCACCATTCGAGAGAGTTGGGATCAGGGGTTTGATTCCCTTATCTAATCGTCTCTTTTATTTTATATTTATTATTTCATATGCAATTTAGTAATAATTATGACCTTAATTTGTGTTTCTGATATCATTCCAAGCCTCTTTCTAGAATATTAAAATAGACAACTTTCTGAAGCAATTCCAGTAAAATATTTTCACTTATAATATTCCTAGTGCATTGATTATTTCCGGAAATTTTTTCGAAGGCATTTCCAAAACGTATTAATTACGTTTTGGAAATGCATGAGAATAAAATTTACGGATATTAAACAATGCACGAGGGCATATTCGGTAAGAAAATTGCAACGACACAGACGTTGGTCCATTATGTCATTATGATGTCATTATTAATAAATAAATGATTTTGATTGGCTGAAATAATTTCCACTTAATAATTTCATGCTAAGTGCAAAAATATCCAGGAAATTTTTGTCGTAGAAATGACACCGAATTCTATTTTTCTATTGGCTACTTTTGTTTTTTGAACTATTGCAACAACGGGCACGAATCAATTATGGATGTGAAGAAGGAGTTAAATTCCTTTTCTTAAATTATTATTTCATATGCAATTTATTAATCACCATTAATCTCGTTATGCAATGTTAAAATTGAAGTAAAATATTTCCGTTTAATTGAATAAGTATTAATTTTTAATTTACTTTTTAAAAAATATTATTGCAACAACGGGCTCGAATCAATTAAAGATATGAAGGACTTGAATAGGATAATGATATGTAGAAACTTTTCAACGGGATTAATTAAAACTGTAAAGTTGCAGGTTGTTACGGGTAGGTATAATGTTTAATTTTAACACCCAAATTTTACTAACACATTATAATAGTTTGCATACAATAATAACATTATTTATTATTATTAATTAACAAATACAAACGATTGGTGAATCCGGTGATTAAAATATCAACCGGAAGTGGACCAACTTTTGATTTTTAAATACAAACATATCTTTTTTATTGCCCTATCTGATAAAAGGAGTTCTCCTGATTACAAAAATGTATTGACCTTATCGATTTTCTGGTCAAAATTAGTTCAGGTTTTCATTTCTAATGCAACTGTTTCACCAAAATGAACGGATTTCTGGTCGAGTTATTTGAAGACGTAGAGAAAAAACTCCAAATGCTTTTTGAATTGAGGAAAAATCTCTATTATCGACATGTCAGAAACTAATTCTGGCATAAAGAGTCTTCCTCAATTCAAGAAGTATTTAGAGTTTTTTCTCTACGTTTTCAAATAACTCGGGCAGAAATCCGTAAATTTTGGAGAAACAGTTGCATTAGAAATCAAGGACTGAATCCAATACTGCATGTAGGTGCGAATGAAACAGACTGATACCAGGTTTTGTGCAAGTTAGAAAAGGAGATTTACGTCGTATTCAATCCTTTACGGTCATAAGCCCAAGATTTCAGAATATAAACCTGCAACCTGCCAACGCACGGAAAATCAACAAATAACTAAAAATAAACGTATCGTATTTCTTAATTAAGGCCTGCAGTGTGAAAATTTTATCGGACTGCTTTCTTTAGTCGATGAATATTATTGTTTGCTGGTTAAACATTAGCTGATTTTTATTTCTGATTTTCGGGTCGCGTGCGGAGGTTGTCAAGTTTCATGTTTATTGCTGCGTTTGTTTTTATGCATTATGTCTGTGCCGGTAGTGCCAAATATCAAAGAACTAAAGAGGAACAATAGTTTAAACATTGAAAAACATTTGTCTCTCCGTTGACCCCCCGTACTAAATTACCACGAGCCGCCACTGGTAGTACCCTTCACGCCCACGTGACTGGCACTTGGCAAAGAATGAGAGCTGCACGTTATCGAGGCGACAACATCTGCCACCAACTTGTTGCTTCGATGTTTCATGTTTCCTTTCCATCCTTTTTTTTTCTACCTAAGTAAATTCGCAGTGACACGAGCAAGCGACTTCAGTTAGAAAGCCAGGTAAACCAAATTTCAAGGACGGCAATGGATAAAGGGTGCCATAATAATTGATGGTAACATTGTATACTACCTGTTATAATGTGTTTCAATGTGTTGGTAAAATTTGGGTGTTAAAATTAAACATTATACCTACCCGTAACAACCTGCAACTTTACAGTTTTAATTAATCCCGTTGAAAAGTTTCTACATATCATTATCCTATTCAAGTCCTTCATATCTTTAATTGATTCGAGCCCGTTGTGGCAATAATATTTTTCAAAAAGTAAATTAAAAATTAATACTTATTCAATTAAACGGAAATACTTTACTTCAATTTTAACATTGCAGAACGAGATTAATGGTGATTAATAAATTGCATATGAAATAATAATTTAAGAAAAGGAATTTAACTCCTTCTTCACATCCATAATTGATTCGTGCCCGTTGTTGCAATAGTATTTTTCAAAAAACAAAAGTAGCCAATAGAAAAATAGAATTCGGTGTCATTTCTACGACAATGTAAAAATTTCCTGGAAATTTTTGCACTTAGCATGAAATTAATAAGTGGAAATTATTTCAGCCAATCAAAATCATTTATTTATTAATAATGACATCATAATGACATAATGGACTAATGTCTGTGTCGTTGCGATGCCCTCGTGCTTTGATTAATATCCGTAAATTTTATTCTCATGCATTTCCAAAACGTAATTAATACGTTTTGGAAATGCCTTCGAAAAAATTTCCGGAAATAATCAATGCACTAGGAATATTATAAGTGAAAATATTTTACTGGAATTGCTTCAGAAAGTTGTCTATTTTAATATTCTAGAAAGAGGCTTGTAATTATATCAGAAACACAAATTAAGGTCATAATTATTACTAAATTGCATATGAAATAATAAATATAAAATAAAAAAAGACGAGGAGGTAAGGGAATCGAATCCCTGATTCCAACTCTCTCGAATGGTGACAATTGGCGTCACTAACCAAGCGAACACAAATTCTCGTCATGGGGGATGTGCTTGACGCTGTTTTGAATTTGAAACTGAAATGTGCCGCTCTATTTCGACCAATCCTAGTTTACCTGTGCGGTTCTCAAACAAACTCTACCGCGTGGTCTAGCCTGGTTGCAAGTGTAACGTAAGTTGGAATGAATTTTACTTTACCCTGGGCTTTTCCAGTGCACGCAACTGTACGCAACTGCCACGCCGGTTGCTTATTGGTAAATCTGGTTACCTGGTAACTTTTATCCAATCGCAGTACGAGAGAAAAACGCGCGAACTGACGTTATTCCAGGTATAACGCTATTCCGGAATAACTCGAACTGAATGGCCTTTTACGAAAGGCGGATAGGATAAACGCAGGTATAAACTGTGGACCGAGGATATGTAAACCACCCCTTATCACAAGTTATTTCGGAATAGCGTTATACTTGGTATATACTCCTTTTGTAAAACCGGCTCTATAAAGCTATGTAAATGGAGAAGACTTATTATTTAGAAAATTTAAATTTTTTTCATTCAATTTAAAATTTTGTAATGACATAGGTTAGCCTTAAAATTTATATCTGCAAATGACGAATGAAGTTAAAAGATTTTTATATAATTAATTAGAATGGGGTACTTGCCTAAAAAAATATTGCACTTTTTATTCTCTAGATGCATGCAAATAACTAAAAGAGGCTTAAATATTTTTTTGCCATTTTTTTATTTCATATTTTCGTAAATATTTGCAATTTTTGTTTTTAATGATGCATTGACTCCTATATTAAATGGACTCTTGTTTTTGGCTACTATGCTGCGCTGCTATCAGAGTGCGCGACATGTGTACAGCGGATTGGCATTCGATTTATAAATAGTACGCAAGCAATCTGAGTAACGCGCCATCATAAGATTTCTTTTAGAACTACGCCGTGCAGGGGCCGGCTACGTCACAAATCTCCCATTCCAAAAATAAAAAAATTAATTTTGTGCGTAATATGACCCTAGAACCAAATAAAAAAATACGGTCTAATGAAATCGCCTACATTTTCTAAATATTATATTTCCCAAACATGAGACAAGTACCCCATTACTAGCAAAATACATACCAGATCACTTTATACTGTAATTTACAGTAGCCTAGCTAAAAGTTTTATTTTTTTTAGCAAAATAATTTACGTAAAAAGAAGTAGATTGCCCAGTGAATGAACAATTATTAAAAACCAATTTTATTTTGGAGGGCAAAGGTGCTTTAGCTGTAACAAGAACTGCTACAGAATTATTTTTTCCTACGCCTTCATTAAATGAGAAACAAGGGGATTTTTAAGAAATTTGGAACTTTTGCTTTAATAATTTGTGTGGTACCGTAAAGTTTGCCTCGCTTTATTTCTGGTAATTAACGTGTAGATTCTGATAAAGTCGTAAATAACAAGCGCATTACGAAGAGGTATACTCTGAGATAGCGACCCCGTTCGCGCCACTAGAAAATGGGCAAAATCAGATTCAAGACACGGTCAAATTTATCTGTCTCCCATACCCATAGTACACCCGGGGAATTAAGTAATGCATAGAGGGTGCGCAAATAATCTACTTTTACCACATTATGATCAAGTACTTTTAATGTGGGAAAAATTTACGATTCGCCATCCCCCCGTACTTTTCTCATGTCTCCTACAAGTTCTTCCACGTTACACTTGATGATAACGTGATGGACGTTTTACCTACCCTCTGTGCATTACTTAATTCTCCGGCTGTACATCACCATTTTTTGGCTAGAGCTAACCGCTTTTTGAGATATAAGCGAAAAACCCAAAAACGGTATCTTTCTTGGATCTCCTTACAGTTTCTTCTACATACTTCTAGTTTACAGTTCTGTTCTGTAGTCAAAAATTGTACTTTCTACATTTTTTCTAAACTCTCCTTTTGAATATTCTTTTACTGAACTAGGTATTAGGAAGACGTTGAGATTCAAGAGCCAAAAGTAAATTTTGACTGGAATAAGGATAAATTAAACAGTTTGGTAGAAAGTTGAGATCATGCCAGCTTAATTTTAATCTTGTCAATCAATCATGAGGGTGACGTTTTATTTGACTAAGGGCCGGTTTTACGAAAGTCGGATAAGCATTGGAATAACTATTCCGGAATAAGGGCCGGTTTACATAGCAACGGTCCACAGTTCATACTTGGATTTATCCAATTCGATTTTCGTAAAAGCCCATTTATCCCGAGTTATTCCGGAATAGCGTTATACGTGGCTTATTCTCCTTTCGTAAAACCGGCCCTTAGTATATGATCTTAATCTTCACGATGATTTCAACCTGCACAAAAAACTAAAGAAACAGCGGGTGTCTTTCAAAAAACTAGCTTCTCCATGCTACTAAATCATGACAATGAAATAGTCCTAGCCTAGATGCTGAAGAGAAAAAGGAAGTGTGGGAGGGATACACAGAGTGGGGCAATAGTGAGTCCGACTTCGATGGCTTGAGTTCTATGATGGGTAGAAATTTGATTTAAAAACACAAATAAACTAGAGAAAGAAGTCTATAACTAAAAATTATTTTTGAACCTACAGGCTGAGCCAAGACGATTATACAGGAGCAAGTAACATTTTCTAAAATGAAATGTTGTGTTTGTAAAAGAAGATTTTTTAGAGTCTTTTAAAAAAAAATCGCTAAAGAGTCTAAAGACTCTTTTCAGTTCAATATTATTACTGACTATTTCCAAACCACTTGGATGTAGCAATTTTTCTTGTTTAAATAAAGGCATCTGCAGATGCATGTTAAAAAAATCACTACAGTTACAATAGGGTACTTGCCTCATGTTTGGGAAATATAATATCTAAAAAATGTAGGCAATTTCATTAGACCCTGCACGGCGTAGTTCTAAAAAAAATTGTATGATGGTGCTTTACTCAGATTGCTTGCGTTTTATTTATAAATCAAAGGCCAATCCGCTGTACACATGTCGTGCACTCTGGTAGCAGCGTAGTATAGTAGCCAAAAACAAGATTCCATTCAATATAGGTGTGATTCTTGGATACGGGGGACCAATGCGTCATCAGAAACAAAAATTCCAAATATTTACGAAAATATAAAATAAAAAAAATGGTAAAAAAAATATTTAAGTCTCTTTTAGTTATTTGCATGCATCTAGAGAATAAAAAATGCAATATTTTTTTTAGGCAAGTACCCCCCCCCCCCATGTTGCAACACATGTGCTATGTTAAACACATACGGCACTTTTCTATATTTTCACAAAGAAAGACTTGATCATTATTATTGTTTAGTTTTTTGACGTGGGACACAATGGGATGGTAGTTTGTGGGACTAGTCCGGCCGGATAATGGTCGATAAAAGACATTTATGGATAAAAAATATTTATCGATACACGATAATTCTCGATAAGTTATACACTGCTCAAAAGAATTAGGGGAACACTTTTTGTTGACGGCATTACTTTTAAAATAGCAGCGTCATTAAGATGGGGTTTCGAAATTCTGTAAGATACATATCTTTGCGTGAGAAAGTGACTTCAGTAACCTTCAACCAATTCTTTATTCTAAAGACTTGAACAAAAAATGAAAAAAACTACAAAAATCAGAGTAAATGTGATGCAACTTTTTATTGATTAAATTAACAAGTGTCTATTGTCTTAGTGAAAACTAACACCAAATGTCATTTAACCAGTTATCAGAATCAAAATGAGGTATCTCAGTGAGGTAGAAGTTGCATGTGGTGATGCTCTACGTGAAAATGGGACTTCGATTCGGCAAGTTGCAGAAGATGTTGGGAAGAGCCTATCCATCATCCAGCGTTTGTGGAATTGCTATAGAGCATCTGGTCTTTATTAAAAACGTCACGGACAAGTTTGTATGAGAAAAACTACTTCAAATTAAGACCGATTTTTAGTCCTTTCTTCCATGCGTAATCGCATCTCAACAGCAAAAGATAACAAAAATTCACTCAGGATGACTCACAGACTGGAAGTTTCAGGTCAAACCATAAGAAACCGATTTAGAGAAGCCAGTCTTCTGGACGTCAGGTCCAGAAGACCCGTGCAAAAAGCAATCTTGACCTGGCGGCACAAAAGATACCGTTTACATTTTGTCCGTAAACACGTTAATTTTCAACTTTGACATCGCAGACCTATACTCTTTACTGATGAGTCAAGGTTCCGTCTCACACGTTGCGAAGGTTGAGTACGTGAGTACAGACGTCCAGGCAAACTCTATTCTCAGTCTGCAATATGCAAAGTTCAAAAATTTGGGGTAGGTTCTGTTATGGTTTGAAGGGGAATCAGTCTTAACGGAAGAGCTGTGGTAATCCGCGGAAATCTAAATGCTCAGAATTGCATCGATATAGTGCTAGGAGATCATGTTGTGCCTGCTGCATATGGTTTGGTTCCAAATTTCATTTTAATGCAGGATAATGCGAGACTTTATACTGCACGCATTATTATGGACTTCTTTAAGACCTGCATATTAAAACCTTGGCATGACCAGCAATGAGACCTGACCTAAAGCTAATAGAGCCAGTATGGAATAAGCTAGAAAGAACCATTTGCAGGCGTCTCAATGCACCTCCAACTCTTCAACAGCTAGAAGAAGCAACAATCAAAGAATAGGAGAAAATTCCTCAAGAAGATTTAGAAAGAATAATCAGGGGTATGTCTCGTAGATGCCAGGCGATTATTGTTGCTGGTGGAGGACACACATGTTATTGATTTTAAAATGGGGGCTAATGGAGCATTGTTTTATGTGTGAAATCTTAGCAGATTCATTTTAATTTTTGTTGCTTTTTCCGTTTTTAATTTAAGTCTTTAGAGTAACAGATTTGTTGAATGTTGCTGTAGCCACTTTCTCATGAAGAAATACGTATCTTTCAGAATTTCGAAAGTTTACTTTAATGGCGTTCCTATTTTAAAATTTATGGGATCAACAAGAAGTGTTCCCCTAATTCTTTTGAGCAGTGTATATCGATGAAAATGCTCACCCACCCCTAGGCTAGCCAATACCGCCTAATAATGTGATGCCTAGTAATATGATGTTGTGACGTCACACGTAATTAGTGTTGCTTGTCGCTGCTACACTTGCATATCTCCAAAACGGTTTGCCTCAGAGAAACGATTTGAAGCATTGTTCTTAGATTCTCTTTTGTTCTATACTTAACTTTTATTTTTAAAATACAATCTTTTTAAAATAAAAGGGTCTTTTTCAATTGAAAAGCATCAGAAACTCAAAATGGACCATTTTTACACCGAAAGCTTTCATGTCAAATATTTTGTAAGCGCCGCTGATAAGACCCTCTGTGCCAGACGGTCATTACGGGCACGTCTGCAATAGCAAGATAACATATAATATGTTTTGAAAATGGATTACCTACATTTACTTTGAAGCGAAATAGTTTGTCTTAGAGAAAACGATTTGAAACATTGTGATTATATTTTTTTGTTCTACAACTTTTACAGCTTTTTTAAATTAAAAGCATCTTTACCAACTGAAAAGTATGAGGGACTCAAAGTGGGTCATTTCTACACCATAAGCCCTTATGTCAAATATTTTTGCAAGCGCTACTGATAAGACCATCATTATCGTTAATACATAAGGGGTTATAAATATTTTCTATTTATTAATATTTATTTACGTTTTACGCTAGGGCGTTTATATGGACTAACGCACGGTATACGTTTTTTATCAAATTAATTTTCTGTTTGAGATTGAGAAGTTTTCAACTAATGTCGTCATCGACAAGTTTTTTAATTACAATCCCCTAGTTGTTTCTTGTTTTATAATTGATTCTTTTATGTTTAGGCCGGCTCACTTAACCGGAGAGCAAAAAATTGTATAAATAAGTCTTATTTATTTCTCTTACAACTTTTATTCTTCAATTAGGTATTGTTATCTTTATTTTGAACACTCATATGAACATAAACGACCCACATTATATTCACGATTGCTAAGAAAATTGTAATTATATCAAAGGAAAGTAACTCTATCTACCCGCTTGCCGGCATGAAAACACGAAACTTTGGAAGCTTTCTTGTCGATTTGCCCAAGACGCCGGTTTATGGTCCCCCAAAACCCACAAACGTCCATTCCTAACTACCTTATTGTATTCGTTTATAGATGTTGTCAAAGACCGAGCTGTCAATCATTCAAAACCCCGCTTACACTATGCTGATTTAAGCAAAATTCCCTTCAAGACTCGTATACTTTTCTGTGGCGCCGATAGTACAAAATTCCTATTACAAGAGGAAACCCGGATGTCTATGCTTTGTAGACTACAAAAAGGCTTTTGACGGAGTATAACACGACAAACATATTGATATCCTCAAACAGTCGGACATTGACCAGAAAGACACCCGATGTATCAAAAGTCTTTACTTGAATCAAACTGTCCAAGTAAAAATTGGAAACGAATCAACCAGTGCTATAAAGATCTCCAGAGAGGTGAGACAGAGTTGTGTTCTGTCACCTCTCTTATTCAACTTTTATTCAGAAAATATATTTCTAGAAGCACTTACGGACGGACCTGGAAAAGGGAATAAAAATCAACGGCACATGGATAAACAATATTCAGTATGCATACAACACAATACTACTTGCCGAAAAGACAGAAGACCTGCAAGAACTTGTCAACAAGATAGAAGCTCAAAGCCAACTCATGGGATTGGACATAAATATTTCGAAGACAAAATTTATGACTGAGACCCAAACATAACAAAAGACGCTGAATTAATGTTTGGCAACCTATCAATAGAAAAAGTTGACTCTGAGAATATGGCCATCAGAAAATTGAACATCATTTATCGCATTTATCAAACTTAAAAAAGTTCTTGTCAACACTGAATTTGATCTGAACTAAATGCTGTGTAATATGTAGTCAGTGCTCCTTTACGAAGTGGAGAGATGGACGATGAAGGTGGCATCCATGAACAGGGTAGAGGCTCTATCGCAGGATGCTCAGGATTTCTTGGACGGCACGAATAACCAACGAGGAAGTCCTGCTGGAAGTGAATAGAAGTCGTGAACGTAAACTACTGACTACAATTAAAAGAAGGAAGGTTGCCTGCAGCTTATTCGAAGGCAAAATTAAAGGAAAACGAGGAATAGGAAAGAAAAAGATGTCTTAGCTGAGAAAAATAAGGCATTGGACGGTACTAAAGTCTGGTTCATACAGCCAGAAAACGCGATGAAATAAAGAGTATTGTCGCAAACATTGATTAATGGATAAATGCATAGAAAGAAGATCTTTCTCCATCACTCTGTATATTTCTAAGCTGCGCGCAAACAGCTGATTAACAGGTGTCGCCGCCTATCGTTAAAAATGCGCGGTTAGGTGAAAACGAGCATGGCGGCTGTGTCAAGTGGATGTCTGGCAGTGGCCGTGGCCGAATGTAGTTCATAAAATGAGTTCAGTTAAAACTTGCGAGGTGTGCGGATCTACGGAAAATATTCGCCGGTGTTCTCGTTGCAAATCGAAGTACTACTGTTCCAAAGAGCATCAATCTATCGATTGGAAACGGAACAATCATCGAGTCCACTGCAAAAAGCAGGTCGAAAGCGACCCTTCAGTGGCGGAAGGCAAAACCTACGTTCACACAATCGACAAAGAGAATACCAATTCAGTCCCAGTTCCTTTACCATCCGAGGGTAGTTCTGAAAATGAAATATTAAACACCGTTGCCGAATGCCTCTCTCCGAATGTGGATTTTGAAGAAAAGTCATCGACGAAGGAGGCTTTGAAGACCGCCGAACCCGCTATGCCAATAAGCGGAGAAAGCACAGAGCACCCCCGACCGACAGGAGTGAAAGACTTTCCAGAAATCTCCTTTTCACAGGCCGCAGCAAATATTTTACACTTGAACCTGATGGATATGGATGCGATTTGTAGAAATGTCGTCCGGGACATGGACGAGTACGGCGTTTGTCTAGTCGACAACTTTTTGGGGGAAGAAAGGGGTAAAGCGGTACTCAGGGAAGTTCTAGATATGTACAGCCAAGGTGTTTTCAAAGACGGACAATTGGTTTCAAATCGAGGTGTTCGGGGCAGTCCAAGAACTATCCGGGGAGATCAAATCACTTGGATCGATGGACGAGAGAACTTTTGTGGTCGCATAGGGCAACTCATCAGTCAAGTGGACGCTGTTGTCATGAGAGCCAATAAAATGGCAAACAACAGTAAACTTGGCCAGTACAACATTAATGGAAGAACTAAGGTTAGTTTAAAGAACCCAACGTTTAAGCGCCGCCAAATCTTCCTATTTCAATATAATTTTTGTGGAGGAGTTAAACACCAATTGACGGTTAAAATTAGGAAAATTGTTGGAAATTTATCAAAAAGTTTTTGTGGTTTTGAGGTTATGAATGCGTAATGTTGACAGATGTTCCAAAGATACGTATTTTTAACAAGTTTTAATTGAATCAGTTTGGTTTCTTAATTGCTTTTTGGGCGTCTTTGGAAACTTTTTGCCAAACTTGAGTGATTTTATTGATCGGAAGCGTGGAAAACGCAATGTTTATAAACAATGCTGTAACTCGTTGAATTTCTCCGGTAAACAAAGAAAGTTGGTGTCTCGCTTCTACACACATGCGTATGTGAGAGAAGCGTAAATGTTGTCGCACGTCGTCGTCACCCTCGCGCCATGCAGAGAGTCACGTACGCAAAATTTTTGTTCCCGTATTGTTTCCACAAATGTGAATTATTTTTAGATGTGCAAATGTTATTAGTTATTAATTGTTGACATTGTGTTATTTATGTGGTCGTTCTAGATGTATGTTGGCCTCTTGTGATCGCTCTAATTTTCTTATCATTTTAATGTCAGAAAATTAAAAAATTTACCGATTAGGTAATTAAAATCCGCGTTTTTTAAGTACCATTTGCAGGACGTAGGACGTAGTCATTTTGATTAAAACCAGCAAATAAGGAATATCGAAATACAACTCAATAAGTGGGCCTCTTCCATATGTGGTCGAAAGCAAAAGCACACAGGAAATGTTGTTTTGATAAACCCTTTGACAAAGCTCGATCAATATGTGCGATGTACCGGCGACACAGGCTAATCTTATCAATTCGTTGTAAAATGGTTATAGTCGGGAGGTTGCACATATTTTTACGAATTATTTTTGCGTACACAACATTACTTTTTACAGGGCGATCCATCAACTCATACCTGCTTTAGTATGGCAAGCCGTTTTACTATTTTATTTTTTAAACCGGATGTTTATTTTTAGAGGAAACGAACATTTTCTGCTAAACTATACACTTTATGATGGAAACTATTGTTCAAAATACAGTCTTCTCAAATATGCTTTTCAACATTTTTACTCACTTGTCATTTAATCAGAAATGATATCAACTTTATTATTTCAAATAACAACACATAATTTTTTTACCAATTTTTCGTAGATAATTTAATTATGAATCCAACAATGTATTACAAAGGGGTTCTTGTATTAAAAAAAATCTGAGAAAAATGACTGAATGTGAAATCAGTTTTCGTGGCATAGCCTTACTTGTGTAGTAAGTTATTATGGATGAGAGTTGTAGAGGGTTTAACACAGAGAAAAAAGGGGGTCGGTGGCTCGGGGAGAGAGAGCGCAGGTCCTGGTAACCCGTGCTCGGGAGTCGATGGTTCGAATCCCGACCGGGGCCGGTTCACATTTTTCTCTGCCCTACAGTTTCAGAAGTGGGATACACCACGTGCTTGGCTGCTTGAATTAGAGTAGGAAGTATGGTGATTTATGGCTGCAGAATTCGGTTGGCAACACAGTTTTATGTGAGTCTGAGGGTCTAGTGAGGACAGCCGAGGACGGCTGTGTTGTCAGGAATGGCCGAGCTGGAGTTGTAGAGGGTTTAACACAGATAGGGAAGGTGGGTGGTTGGTGGCTCGGGGAGCGAGAGTGTCAGGTCCTGGTAACCCATGCTCGGGGGTCGATGGTTCGAATCCTGACCGGGGCCGGTTCACATTTTTCTCTGCCCTACACTTGATAATGTGAAAAGTTCTTACGCCGAGACACAGGTAAGAACTAAAATAGAGCGATTATGGAATTATTGTTGCATGCAAATGATATGCCTTTAAAATAAATGTTCAAACTGCATTTCATTTTGTTCTATGCACATAGCACATCTCCTTAAAACAGCGTTAAACGGAGTCTTATTGTTCAAAATCGAGCAGAAACGTCATTCTTTTGTCACTGTCAATGTCATTTGCATTCAACAATAATTTCATAATCCCTTTATCTTATGTTTTACTTGTGTATCGGAGTGAGAAATTTTTACATTATCAAGTAAGGCTGTACCGCATCTACACATGTTACCTTTTTTTTCGAATCGTTTTTACATAAATAACTATTGATTTTGTTGTAAATTATAAAAAATGGATCATGCCGTCACCGAATAGAGTTTCAAATTTACAGAGTCTTGTAAGGTGATTTTAGCAAGTTGATTGTAGTTTTGCAAGCATGTTAATATTTTTGCTGGAAAGTTAGATGAAAAAATGTTTATTAATGATTATTTATTATGCCTAATTCATAAGTTCCTGCAAACTTTGCTGTGTATTTTGAATATTGTAATAAAAACTCTATCGAGTTTGCAACGATGTTACATTTTTTTTTCGTCGAGCTTAATTTAAATTTTTCCGATTTTCTTAATGATGTAGACCGTTAATCGAGTTGCAAAATTTTATAGTTTTGTTTCGATTCGTTACACATTACACGGCAAAGTTTAAAAAATGTTAGAATTAATGTTGAATTTTTTACCTACTCACTGGCCTATAAAGATAATTAAATTTTTGTTAAGGAAAATGTCAAAATTTTCCAAAAGAAGCAATGGGTTTTATGTATCTTACTTTTAATTTAAAATCAAAATAGGTATTTAAGTTTCTATTTCGAATGGAAATTCTATTTTCCTTAAGGGAAATAACGTGATTATTATTATCGCAAGTGGCATAGGAATATAATGGAATTAAAATGACACATTGATACCTGTAGAGAATAAATACTAAAACGACTTGTCATACTGTAGTTTGAAATCGTTCCAAATCCTATTATTTGGCATCTGTTTCGTTGGTGATTATTGATTTTTACAGTGTGATCTGTAAAGTGCCAGTTGTCAAGTTAGATTTGGTTGCAGAAAAAGAAGATTTACAACAATCTGTGTAAAAGCCCTGTCACACGGTCAGATTTATCACTAAACTTCCATCAAACTAGTCACATCAAACCTCGCATCAAACTGACGTCAAACTAACATCAAATTGCCAAAAGAGCAGTTTGACGGAAGTAGGGAGGTTTCTATTTCCATCAAACTGTTGATGAAACGTGGAACTTAATTGGCTATTTTCTAAATTACGACCGCTTTAATTCTAAGTTTGATGTACAACCAGATTATTTGAAAATGAAACGCTTCAATCGCTGGTTCGACTGATTTGGCAACATTGTAGACTGCATAACAAGGTCTGGGAAGATCGAAGGCACCGAGTTTTACCGAACCGGCCCGAACGCCCGGCACTAAATGACCTATGCAGTCTACAATGTTGTCAAACCAGCGATTTAAGTGTTTCATTTTCAAATAATCTGGCTGTACATACATACCTACACAATTATATTTTTTTAAGTATGTAGGTATTATTGTTTTCTAAAATTACATTGAAGAACTGTCAAAGTTTTTCAAATAGTAAATCTTATAAATTATTTCTTTGCTATACAGCGCTGTGCATAAAACATATTTGTAAGTTCTTTGTCTCATTAATATCTGTGGTTATTTCTAATCAGTCATTGGTTTCAAACATTATTAACATTTACTTAAAATTTAAAATTTCATCATTTTTTAGCACAATAGTTTGAAATCTCATAGTTTTTTTTTTTTAATAAAAATAGTTCCTGAAACTAATGATGCGTTCGTATAAAAAATATTCCGAGCGACATTGTTTTTTAATGGCACTATTATTTATGTGTCACATGTATGTACTTTCACTTTCTGGCTTTTCTTATTTGTCTAGATTTGAGTTTATGAAGACCGTGCAACTTTATTAGCAGCGGCTTCATTAATGTCGGTTATGACTCATATACCCATATTATGCTAAACTCAGGCATTATTGTAGTTTATACTATTTGATTTGGACGAAAATCTGTAATGATTAAAGGTTTTTTTAATGGTCGTCTTGGAGAATTCTCCACCCCCCCCCCCCCACATACTACTAAAGGACAGTTTTTTGCAAGATGGGGAACCCTCTCATTTCGGAACGGGGACACGAAGCTCTTCGGGGAAGGTTTCATCGGAGATAGATTCCTACATGCCTAAGGCTATAATTGCTGGCCCTCCGAGGACGCAATCGTGGAAAAAGGACGAAATTCGGGCTTTTTTCGGCGGAAACTCGATATCCTCGCGGAGAGTTCGGTCGGAGGATATTAAATAATGTTGAATAACAACGGCATTAGACTTCCGTGGGGGCCCACCCCTGGGGCGAAGCCTAAGGGTGACCTCTTTGCGTTGCGAAGCCCCCGGGCCTACTTTTAGGTTGGATTTACGAGAAACTTTTTAGGACGAGTTTTGGGGGCCCAAGTTCTTCTGTAGACCGCTATAGCTTATATTGTGCTGTAAATTGTGTGATATTTAAATCCTTTTGTTTTATGGCTCCAATCCAAACTGAGGCAATTCTATAAAATTATTAATATAGAAGGAGTAGTAGATTTTTTTGTGTTTTCTTTTTGAGATAATAATTGCTGATATCATTTGTTAAATAGATGGCAATCTAATGAATTTTGCGAACAAATTCCTGTTTGATTACAATTTACTGATAACTACTGTGATAAAGAAAATATGTAGGTGCGTACACCCGGCCAATTAAGTAATGCACAGGGGGTGCGCAAATAATTTACTTTCCCACACAACAAAATACTTAAATACTGTCAAACAGTATTCAACTATTGATTTATTATACTTTGGTTTGATAGGGGGCATCATAAGATTTTTCTGAAGTTCGGCATGTGATTAACATTAAGATTTATGACTGACGTAACATTCATTAAGCTAAAATAGATTACTTTCAATCGAATTTTGAAGTAAATAGCGACAAATGATCATACAAATCATCAAGAATTAAAACATATTTTATAGCGTAAAATTGCAATATTGCGAGGTGGGGAGTCAAGACCGACTCGCCAATTGGTCGAGCTGCCCTCATAAACAACTGCGGTATGGAAAAACGCCGTCCTACTGACTTTTGCCGCAAAATCGCAACTTTAGCTTAAAATCGACCCCTAAGAATGCGATTTATGTATCGCAGTTTTCAACAGCGATACGATCTTAGCATGAATTTGGTAGAGGAAGACAATATGCAACTTTGCCCCACGTCTGACTGCATCTTGAATAGTGATGGCATGAGTAATGGTAATCGCATCGCCGCCGAGAAACTCGCAAATGAAATAGTTTACGGTTTTAAAGATTACTATCTTAATTATGGCTTGATAAAAAGTGGTCGTTACGACATGAATCCTTAGTGTCACAGTTCTTCAAAGGAGATTGATGAAGTTTATGCATTTTTATGGTATGGTTCAATAACATACAGGGTGTCCCAGCGCCACTGAAACAGGGAAATGGCATGGGAAATTACATTTTCTTAAATTATAGGCTGGTCTTAAAGTGCCGTTAATCTATACGACGGCACTTCAGTGTTTTAGGGCAAGAAAAAACATTGTAAAAATTTTTTTCAAGTAGTAATTTTTAATCGTGCTTTAAAAAAAATTACAGGGCCCTTAAGTGATCTTGCGTAGAATTTCTTTTTTGCAAAAAAAAACACCGTTCAAATAAAGAAGTGAACCTGGGACCTCTTGGTCCGTACGCCATCTCTCTGTCACATCTCTATCGACCACGCTACTCGTTGCGTGTTCTATCTTGGAACTTTTTCGTCTTCCCGTGATGACATCACTTCCGTGTTGCGCGCGCATTAACGGCATTTTAACAGGAAGCCGTTCGACGGCACTTTAAGTACAGTCTAAATTATATCTTCCCAGATAAAATTCGGTAAAAACGAAAAACTTTACGCGGATGCTTAAAAGGAGGGGGACGCTTTCATGTAAAATTGTTTGTTAGAAAACTAAAAAAAAAAGATAAAACAATATTGTCTTGATCGGGACATTTCTTTCGAACATGAGGTCCGAGGTTCAAATCCGGATCAAGGCAACATTTTTTTAATCTTTTTTTTAATATTAAACTTTTTCTAACCATCAATTTTACATGAAAGAGTGCTCTTCCTTTCAAGACTCCGCTTGGAGTTTTTGTTTTTAGCGCATTTTATGAAAATAGGACCTATAATTTTCCATACTATTTTCCTATGTTTCAGTTGCGCTGGGACACCCGGTGGTAATTCCTTCCTAACGTAGATTTTAACAAAAATTGAACTCTACATTTTACTTATATGCTTTTTGTACTAAGCTCAAATTTTAGTCTTCCAAAGTTTTAAATAACTCTACAAAACGTAAAACGGTAACCGTTCAAAATGCTACGCTTTACAACGGTAAACGCTTCTCTTAAGCCAAAACCAAAAAGTAAATTCGGTGATTGTAATAGATTCGTTTAACTTCTTTCTTCCCGAACCAGTTTTATAAACTAGTGTCACCACATTAGTAGTCAAGTTAGTGCAATATTGTCATGGATTGGAACCCCGCCCCAGATGTTGGGTCTCCTTGCAACCATGAAAAGTTCAACTTCAGTTTTATTCGAACATTAACGTTATTGTTGTATTTGTAGCTCGGAAGTGGGTCATTTGTTATCCCAACCAAGTATTGCATCCTGGGTACGGACCTGTGTTCGTATCCAGGATGCAGTACTTGGAAATTTTTTAATTTAGAAAGTAAAGTATACTTGTCGTTACAAAAAAGTCCGTGTTTCCAAACATTGCTGCAAATAAATCATGTAGGTCCACTTCGTTAAATATTTGGGCAAAACTTGTTTAACCAAACAGCAATGATCTACGTTACATTATTCGTATCTAAATATGGAAATTGGAACATTGGTACATGTGCAAAAAAGTGTTGTTGGAACGAAAGGAAAATTTACATTCCCACTCGTGCCAAAAGTCAACTGTCACTTTTGCCGTTGCTCATGCATATGGTAACTGTAATGTGTGGGTGAAAACGTAATCACGTAAAGGTGCTTCATCGTTCCACTTTTAATAGTTGTGTAGATCAATTAAATCGCCATTTTATCGTTACGCATATTGAGCTTTTTTTTTTATCTCAAGTTATATAGTTGAATCACAAAGCCTACGCATTTCTTAGATAGGTATTATCTATGGCCTAATTTTTGCGGGATTGAAATTTTGGCAATCTATCGATTTTGCAACACCTTAAAACCTGTAATTACATGAACAAAATCATGTAGAGATAACGCCGGTGTTCTTGTAGAGAATTTGGCAATCGTCACAAATTTTGGATAATGGCCACTACAAGCCAGAATGCACGTCGCATGTAGACTCATTAAACGAGGAAGATCTGACAAAAAAAATGTTAGTACCACGTATCGTGTTTTTTTCCAGTCTCTACTATCGCATGAATTTTTGTTGAAAACCTCATTTTATCAAGATAAAAAATCCGGTTAATTTGAAAAACGCTTCATAAAGAAATAAATGTTTACAGTTTACTGTTTATTATTGATAGAAATGTTACCCAAAATTGCACAATTTTTTCACAAGATACTCTAAAAATTATTTTTAAAAACGCTTCTAAATCAAGGCCTCGATCAAGATCTATAATAAGACGCACATTGTATCTTGTGTTCTGGAGCACTTCGTATTTTTGGGTAGTTTTTCTGAACTTCTTCTTTTGCTTTCAGGCAATGGTGGCATGTTATCCTGGATCGGGATCCCATTACGTTAAACATGTAGATAATCCGAACAGGGATGGCCGTTGTATTACAGCAATATACTACCTCAATTTGGATTGGGACGTCAAGAGAAGCGGAGGCTTATTGAGAATATTCCCCGAAGGCTGGTTAGGCGACAAGGTACAAAACAGTTGTATTTATATTAAAAAGTTGAAGTCCTCAAGAAAATATGATTGTTATACCTTATATTCAATAGCCTCGTGGTCTCACAACTCTAGAGATGTGTTTATCTCATTAAGACTTTATTCTTGGGACTTTTGTGGCTATAGTTCGAAAATAGTCAACTCGTGATCGAGAACAAAATTGAAATTATTTCTCTTTTAATTTTAATTGTAATTTTGCAAATTGATTTGTAACAAATATTTTTTTATTTTGCATGCGTTTTTTAAAAAAATATTTTTAGGTGGCCGATATAGAACCGGTGTTCGATAGACTGTGCTTTTTCTGGTCAGACCGACGGAACCCCCATGAAGTACAACCAGCGTATCAGACACGTTATGCAATAACGTTGTGGTATTTTGATTCGGGCGAAAGAGCAGAAGCTTGCCGGAGATACGAGAGAGAACGTAAGTTGATCTATTTCTTTTGAAGTCATATTTTTATACATTTCTCTTTTTACAGGAAATTTGGCGCAACCGCCATCATAGCGAATTCAATTAACACGGTGCCACTAACACATCTATCAATCGCGTCTGTTTGGGCAGACTAGAATTACATGTGATATTTATAATGTTTGTTAAAGCTGATACCAGTTCGTTGCGTACTGTTGTATATATATTGTGTATTTTTTCTCTTTGTAAAACTAAAACCTCATTTTTTTTCATATAGTTCAGGTCAGAAGTGTGTGATATTTAAAATTGTTTTTTAGTTCTTGTGCGCTAGTATTCAAAGCTCCGAATCTGGAAAGTAGACACGTGTCATACGTATTCTTTAGTCGGTATTACAATTAACTTAAAGTTTCATTTCAGGTGCAACCTTAGATATATTATATATTTTAATACAACTATTGTAAATATTGTAAAAGAATTATGAATTGCAAGTGTACAATTGTTTGATTTGTAAACTAATAATACATTTATATTATCAGATTTTTATTTTCTTTATTACTACAAAATACAATCATCTACAGTATTATCGGCGGGAATGTACGATTTGAACTGGAAAGCATTATCGCAGAAAGAACCCTGAAACAGTCATATTTCAGAATAATATGGAAGACAATTATTATAGACGTATTACGGGATTAACGACCAGACAATCTTTGTAGCTACCCTCGTAAGCCTCGGATTTGTCTCCCAATACCACTAAATCTGGAAGTGGGTAGAGTCTAAGGGTATAATCAAAGTCCCAATGAATTGTAAGAGCGTTCAAAGATAAAGGACTTAAGTGGCCTTGGCTTATAATTGTCCTGCTGAGCTACAATAATAAATAATATCATTAGCTAAATCTTTAATTTTGGAGCTCATTGCTGCTTCTTTCTTAAACTAATACAGAGCAGTTAACAAATAAGTGAAGTGTCTTGGGGAATATTAGGGAAAAAATGGAAGGATTAATCGTAAAGCACCTTCAACAACGGTATTATGAGAAATAAAATCTCGACACCAAAACCAGCTTATCAGTCATCATAGAGGGCGCGATACGAAAACTAATTCATAGAATGGAGAGGGCGTTGGAAATAGGGGATTGTCATTGGAGCTGCACTGAGGCGACACGAAGAAAGAGGAAGAGAAGCGGTAAATATGAACATGATAGAGAGAAGAAAAAGGTTTTAACAAATAGTGTAGAAACTTTGCAAGTTGTGTTCTGGAATGTGGCGGCGGCGGAATCAGAGAATTCAAAAGTTTTGCAAAGGGATGCCCTATTCGCAAGAAAATAGAGAATGGCATAAAACTACCGGGGAAGAAGCCAATCGACCCTTTGAAACGTAATCTAATCTAGTATAGACATCTCTATTTTTAATATTAAGGAAAATGGTACCCTGGCGAGTAATAGATAGGGCACAATGTTTCTTCCCTGTCTAGGATGGCGACCCACCCATTTCCAGGTGATTCGCGGCCGAGCGAGGGAGGTAGATACAAACTCCAAATGGAATAAATATTTATTTTCCGTAGCACCATTGGGCGATAAGAATTTGCTGAAGTCCAATACGGCAGAGTGGTAGCCCTGTAGCTAAAATTCCTATTTTCTACAGGCCGACATAGCCTCCTACATATTTTACACATCTCAATCGCCGATTTCGCTTCCCGGGTTCTGCCCTAATTTTTGCTCGCCAGTGTACCGTAAATATTTTCCGCCATTTTTGGAATAGCCCGTATTATAAAAAAAGGCCAGTGAGGACTATCCGTTTATTTGCAAGAATTTGACGGGTTGCAGTGTTAAAGTCTATCAAACATCTACGAATTGCAACAATAGATTAATAGGCAATCAAAGTAGTAAAGAACTTGGAGAAAAGATAACGAAAGAATAAACAACTGTTAAGTTTCGTGCAACTGGGCATTAGCATAAGTATGAATTTCAGTGACTGTGCTTGTTTTATGTGTAAAGTAAACGAGTTTAAAAGCTTAGTATGTGAACATTACTTCTTGGGCAACTTGTACAATTGACGGCATTGAAAATGTCCATCTCAGACTTTTAAAATTTAAATTTCTTCTACAGATGATGTACTTACGTACTAGGTAAACAAAACCCGATGCATCTTTTCCATTATTTCATATGCTTGGCATAAATATGAATTTTAATGTCTGCTTTTGTTTTTTATGGAAAATAAACGAGTTTAAAATTTGACAGATGGACATTTCCTCTGCAGTCGGCTGTACATATATACTTACATCGTCTGCTATTTTGTCTTTAGATGGTTTGTACAGAGCTCCTTGCATTAGCTTGGGGAGTACATCAGCTCTGAAAACGGTAATTTCTCGAGTGCAGTATTGTATTCTACAAGGATTTGTGGTAAATATCGCTTTACTAAAAATTTTGGTCATTTCTTCAGTGATGTAAGATGGTAGAGGCAACCTGCAATTAAAAATAAATAGCAAAAATTACAGTTTTACACAAAACCTGGGTGCCATGTGAGGAGTACACGGATCTTCCATTCCAGGGACAAAAATAAAATTGCTATTACTGACCAAATTAGGATATTGCAAAATCAATTCCCCTAATTGCTTGAACAGTTTCTTTAGTAGCTCAATTCTATCACTTCCACAGGATTGTGACAAAAAATTTCCCATAAAAACAAAAGCTATTGGAGGATTGTCCTCAATACCATTAAATAATGTTTCCAGCTTTTCGAAAACCTGAAAAAATCAACGAGTTTCAAATAATATTCAACTTTTAATCGGCTCACTAAATGGTGGTCTAACCATACGTCAGAAAAAAACATGAACATATTGCTCCTGTTCTCCAACATGTGTTCTCGCAACTTCACGGAATCTTTTAGCAGTGTAGAGGATGTACCTCCAAAATAATTTAAAGTACCAAAACAGAACCTAAAATTGCTGAATATCATACTGAAATTAAATAAATGTATCGATCTTACCTAGAATCTTTTGCATCCTCACCAGGAGGCAAAACAATTGTTGCCACTTTCAATATTTTATCTTCATATTTTCCATTAATAAGAACAAAACAATTTTCTACAAAGAAACCTCCATAATATCTGCAACAGAAAGTTATCTAACACGTTAAAAATATATTCAATCCCCTACTTGGCTTCACTTAAATCAAGTTCAACGGCACCAGTTGGATCTTCTAAAAAATATTTTCCTTCCGCTACTTGCAAAAGCGATCCTAATATGAGAATGGAGTCAAGTGACACAGATGTTACAGTTAGCAGAAAGTCTACTGTTTGGAGCTTTAACTGCAACCTTTGATTGTTGGCAATCTTGTGCTGAAAATTTCTTTTGGTTCTTTGCAAAATTGACGTATACCTATCTAAATATAATTGCGCTTTTGAATCGGCGCTTGAAAGAAGCTTGGACTTTTCATTGTTTTTAAAATATTGCTTTCTATCTGGATTGTAAGTGAATTTTGGAAACTCAAATGCACTTATTACGCTAAAAACTGTTTCGTTCTTGTCATATCCTGAGTGTAGACAGACCTAAAATATGTTACTAAATATACAGAATGGGGCAATAATGCGTCCGACCTCGATAGCTCGAGTCGGTAGTAGGTAGAAATTTGATTTAAAAACAAATAAACTGGAGAAAGAAGTCTAACCAGAAATTATTTTTGAATATACAGGGTAAGCCAACCAAATTTTTTCAATAGAATGTTGGGTGCAAAAGAAGATCTTTTGGAGCTTCTTCTTAAACTTTTTTTACTCCAAAAAATTATTACCGACTACATATTTCCAAACCACTATGATGTAGTGATTTTTTTGGTTCAAATAATGCCAGTTGCAGATGCATGTTAAAAAAATCACTACAGTCACAATTACGAGTTTTAAGAAAAAAATTTGCAAATACTAGTTAGGAAACATCTGTGGGATGTCTCTAACTCGTTTTTACTTTTGAAAAATTATACAGGGTGGTTAAACTTAATTTTTTAATTTAGAACTTTTTGAATTTAATTTTCTCTATTTTTTCAAATAAATAGAAGCTAAAAACAAAATTTTTTTGTATGTACACTTCTATGGCTATTTGTAACCATTTTCGATTTATCGCTCAATAATTACAAAATTCAAGAATAATTCTAAAAAATTAGATTGTTCTTCAAATAACACGACAGATAAAATTATAATAAGTGCTCCAGATGTTTTGCCTATACAAACAGCATAAGTTTTTTTAGTAAGTTTACTTTATGTTTGTATCGTGATCATTTTTTGCTTTTTAGATTATGCGACAAGTAATACACATTTATCCCAGTTATCTGTCGTCAGTTGTCATTTGTGTCAATTTTAAAACATTTGCAGTTTGTTTGTCGAGTTATTTGAAAAACGATCTAATTTTTTAGGATTATTCTTGAATTTTGTAATTATTGGTCGATAAATCGAACATGGTTACAAATAGCCATAGGAGTGTACATACAAAAAATTTTTGTTTTAAGTTTGTTGTACATCATATCGTCAAAAAATATACAGGGTGTTTTATTTAAAAAAATGGAGAAAATTAAATTCAATAAGTTCTAAATTGAAAAATTAAATCTAGCCACCCTGTATAATTTTTCAAAAGTTAAAACGATTCAAATACATTCCACAGATGTTTCCTAACTAGTCTTTACATAAATTTTCTTTAAAACTCGTAATTGTGACTGTAGTGATTTTTTTAACATGCATCTGATGATGCCATTATTTGAACAAAAAGAATCGCTACATCCAAACGGCAATAGTCAGTAATAATATTGGAGTGAAAAGAGTCTAGAAAAAGACACTAAAAAATCTTTTTTTACACATAACATCCCATTTAAAAAAATGTCACTTGCCCCTGTATAACCGTCTTGGCTCAACCTATATGTTAAAAAATAATTTTGGGTTAGAGTTTTTTTTTTCTAGTTTATTTGTGTTCTTAAATCAAGTTTCTAGCTATTATAGAACTCAAGCCATCGAAGTTGGACGCACCTTGTATAGTTCAGGTGGCAGTTAATTTTTTTGGTACTTATTTTCTCAGTTGGTGTATATTAATTAGTTTGTTTATTAATAACACTAATCAACAGTTTGAGTTTGGCAAAAATTTTTCAATAGGTTCAATAAAAAAAAATTAGTTAACTTATTTTTCCAATTATAAATCTTTTACATTTATCAAGACCAAAGTAGATCATAAAACTTACAAAAAAAGCAATCTGGCTTCTGTCAAGTTGAGGAAAGTAAGTCTTTTTACATGCTTGAAACTCAGTATATTAATTGATACTATCATAAACTATAATTAATAATAAGTATGGTTGATTTACGAAATTGGGAAATGAGACTGACGGCATTTTCAAAATTGCAAAAATAGAAACTTATCGCTCTTATCTTTATAGTTTTGAAAACTTTTCACAAAATAGTTTATACTATAATTCCATGAAAAAAACAAGTCTGGCTGTTATTTACAAACACGAAAGCCTCGCCAGACTCTCCTAATGTTAAAATTACATGTTCAATTCGGTATATTAAAACGTACTGAATTGAGCACGCCAAGCGAGCATTAGATGAGTCTGGCAAGGCTTTGGGGGCCTTCCATAATAGCCAGATTGTATTTTAAGCTATTGTTATAATGCAAACTATCATCTTACAAGTTTTCAGAACTGCCAAAAAACAATTTTCAGTTTTGTACCTGCCAGACACATTTGGTAGGTTTACAGATCAGACAAACTGGTTTTTTTACTTGACTTTAGTAAACCCCTTGCTTCTAAAACCATTTTAATCAGTAGAAAAAAAAGTGAAGCGCATTTGTATCTTCAGAGGCTTTTTCCGCCTCAACTCATTGGAAAATATTGCTTAGAATTACTAACTGAACAATTCTATCGATGTTTGCTGACTGGAAAAATTAGTACCAAAAAACTTCACTGCCTCCTGCACTAATAGGTTGTTTTCAGGCAAACTTCTTGAGTACCCACTTCTAATGTCCGGTCAATGTGTTCCCTTTCAATGCTCTGTTCCGCAATGCATTGACTCTCTAAATTGCTACATATATTCTTCACACAATCATCGAAAGTGCTAATGTTGCCTAAATCAACATTTTCCTCTAGGAACTTATGGACTATAAGGGTGGAAAATTCTCTGAAAGAAATGCATGATGGATTTTATAATGTAAAGTAAACGTGGCTTACCGTCTGACGGTAAATCCGCTCAATTTTAAAGCAGTATGCAGCTTTTTTATTATATTATCAGCAGTCTCCATTCTTTACTTTTTGAAAAACGGCAACTTGGTCAAAACAAATCAATTTATAACCTTAAATTACTTTCCCGCCTAATATTAGTTGACATTTGACAATTGACGTTACAGCTGACTTGAGTAAAACAGCCATCTACATTACCCACTTTGACGTGTACGTCAAAATTTTGTGACCATGATAGTTAGGTTAGGTTTTTAAAACTTTTTAAGAATTTCTACACCCCGCAATTGTTGTTGCAAAATCTAATATGTGGTCGTTCTTCTCCCGTGATCCTTCCAAAGATTTCGGTTTTGAAATTGGAGAATTAGTCAAAGGTCTCGAAGAAAGAAGCGTATGGACCTTGCACAAGGGCAAGAAAAAGGTAAACAACTCATGAGTCTCTCGCTTTGGTCTAAGTACATTTTACAGGGCACCAACGAGGAAGTGTCAGTATTCGTATTTGACACGAAGAGCGGTTCTGAAACACAATTCGAAGTTGCTAAAGTTGCCGTAAAACGGCTGAAAACCTTGAGACACCCCAGCATTTTAACATATTTGGACAGTTTTGAGTCCGATAAAGTGCTTTATTTGGCCACCGAGTATGTCGAACCTCTAGCTGGTCACTTAGATAAATTGAAAATTGATGGAGCTCAGAAGGATCTTTATGTGGCATGGGGAATTTTCCAAATTACAGTAAGGTTGCAATATGGTCAATATCGTAAATTGTTATTTTTAATTTAGAGGGCGCTTTCATTCTTAAATAACGATGGTAATCTTCGACATAACAACGTCAATGTTTGGTCAGTTTTCGTTAATGCCTCTGGTGAATGGAAGTTAGGAGGTGTGGAATATGTGTCAGCTGCTCAAGACAATACTGTCACCATAAAAATTGTTCCAACTCTAGAAATGTACGAGCCCCCCGAGAAACATGACGCCAGCAAACAACGGTCAATTACAAAATGGTCAGTTCAATCGTTTTCATTTTTTTCAGTGTAAATTGACTTTTATTTCAGTTCGGCTGATATGTGGGGTTTAGGATGTTTAATATGGGAAGTGTTCAATGGTCCTTTATACACACAGTCTTCGCTAAAAATGTTAGAAAAGGTTTAATTTTTTGAATTTAAATTTAAACAAAATTAATTGGTTTATTTGCAGATTCCAAAACAGTTGGGTCCTTTGTATTGCGAATTAGTAGGGGCAAACCCATCATCTAGGCCTAATCCTGCTGATATTATTACGAGGTGTCGAAAATTAGGAGGCTATTTCAAAAATGATCTGGTCGATACTCTATTATTTTTAGAAGAAATTCAAATTAAGGATAAAAACGAGAAGAATAGATTTTTCTCTAATTTGACACCTCATTTGGATAACTTTCCAGACAATGTTTGCAAGCACAAGATTTTACCACAACTGATAACAGCTTTTGATTATGGTGATGCTGGGTCAGCTGTTTTGGCTCCAATGTTTAAGGTAATTATGGCTTAAATAGTATATTAACAACCATGTATGTTTAGTATAGTTCACAATTAAAGTAGGCTGCATCTTTTCATTTTCAACATAATAAAATGTTGGAATAATGTATACAGGGTGTCTTGGAATAAGGGTGACAAACTTGAGGGGCGTATAGAAAATCAAAAAATAAAGAAACTTTTCTTAATAAACATGTATGTCATATCTGTGTGCTTCATTTCAGTTAGGACGACTGCTGGATGAATCTGAATACCAAAAGAAAATTGTTCCTTGCGTTGTGAAGTTGTTTGTAAGCAACGATCGGGCTACGAGATCCAGATTGTTGCAACAACTTGAGCACTTCATTGGACATCTGCAATCGGCCACGGTGAACGAGCAAATTTTCCCACAAATTGCTCATGGTTTCATGGATACGAACCCAACTATCCGAGAACAGACTGTTAAAGTGAGGATTCGGTTCATTTGATTAATTTCTGTAATCTTACCAAACAAATTCTCTTTAAGTCTGTGATACATCTAGCTTCTAAATTAAACTACAACAATTTAAACGTGGAAGTGTTACGACATTTTGCAAGACTCCAAGCAAAGGATGATCAAGGCGGCATTCGTACCAACACAACAGTTTGTTTGGGAAAAATTGCCCAACATTTACATCCTCAGATACGGCAGAAAGTCCTGATATCGGCGTTTATACGGGCCATGAGGGATCCATTTCCACCAGCTCGAAATGCAGGTTGGTATAGCTCTATATTCGGAAATTTATTTTTTTAATAATTTTAAATAAAATACAAATAAATAAAATATTAAATATTTAAATACAGGGTGGCGACTAGAAGCGCATTTCTAATAGAGTTTCGTAGAAATAAACTTTAATTAATAATTGTTAGGTTAGCAATGTTGCCAACTTGTATTTGCCATTTTGGTAGCCAATAGAAAGTCCTGTTGCTCGGGACACTATAAAGTGTCTTCGTCAGAAATAAAACTTTTATTTCTATTATTACGTTTGTAATACCGCCATGTTCTTGATGTTATAAATGTGAATTTTTCAGTTGCAGTATTAATTGTAATTTTAGAGAGCCTCTGGAAAATTTGAGAAAGTCATGACAAGGCGGCTTCATTCGGTCAAATTTTATGACAATGACCTCTAAAAGCTTCGGTTATTTATGATTTTAGTAGAAGTACTTTCAAGTGAGTATAAGCTCCAGTGAAGACAACGAACTACAATTAACATAAATGGTGGGTAGCCACAAAGGCACTCAGTAAACGACTCATAAAGCTGCATTGCGGAAACGCCTTGAGCGCTGTAATTTGAAAATTGTGTAATTCAATAGCTGTTTGATATAAAAATATGCCAATTACTCGTTATTAATTTTGGATATCGTGATCATGAGCATGGAAAAAGTAAGAGAAGTGAATATTTCGGTACGAAATCGCTATCAAAAGTGAAAACAAATACTGAAATAAATTCGGGAAAACCGATACTGCCATCTTGTAGTACATTAGTTATAGTTTGTGTCTGCCAAATTTCAAATTTTTAATTCTATTAGAAATACGCTTTAGGCGGTTCTCTGTATTCACAAAAGACAAGAAATGCAACCAATCTAATGGATAAAAAGCGTAGCAACATATAAGAAGTTGAGAAAATGATTAACAGAAAATGGAGATGTAACGAGAAATAGAATAGGAGTTTTGGAATATAAATTGCAACAAGCACTTTCATAAAGTTGAAAAAGTCTTGCTAATAACAAAAGTGGGAAACGCGCCATGTGTTTCACAGGCTCTGAACTGTTTACGTTCAAAACTTACTAAAGAAATGGGCAATGATAACCAAAACTGTTACGTGACTGTCTTATTTAAAAGCTTTTATTAATATACAGGGTGGGGCAATAGTGCGTCCGACTTCGATAGCTCGAGTTCTATGATGGGTAAAAATTTGATTTAAAAACACAAATAAACTAGAGAAAGAAGTCTATAACCGGAAATTATTTTTGAACATACAGGGTGAGCCAAGAAGATTATACAGGGGCAAAAAACATTTTTTTAAAAGGAATGTATGTGTAAAAGAAGATATTTTAGAGCCTTTTTTAGACTCTTTTTACTCCAATGTTATTACTGACTATTTCCAAACCACTTGATTGTTGCGTTTTTTTTTTGTTCAAATAATAGCATCTGCAGATGCCTCTGAAAAAAATCACTACAGTCACCATTACGAGTTCTAAGAAAAAATTATGTAAAGACTAGTTAGGAAACATCTATGGGATGTCTTTGAATCGTTTTAACTTTTGAAAAATTATACAGGGTGGCTAGATTTAATTTTTCAATTTAGAATTTTTTGAATTTAATTTTTTTTATTTTTTCAAATGGAACACGCTGTATATTTTTTAACGATATGATGTAGAAACTAAAAACAAACATTTTTTGTATGTACACCCCTATGGCTATTTGTAACCATTTTTGATTTATCGCCCAATAATTACAAAATTCAAGAATAATCCTAAAGAATTAGATCGTTTTTCAAATAACTCGACAAAAAACTTCAAATGTTTTAAAATTGACACAAAAATGACAACTGACGACAGGTAACTGTGTATTTCTTGTCGGATTATATAAAATGCAAAAAATGATCAAGATACAAACATAAAGTGAACTTACTAAAAAAACTTATGTTGTTTTTATAAACAAAACATCTGGAGCACTTATTATAATTTTATCTGTCGAGTTATTTGAAAAAGAATCTAATTTTTTAGGATTATTCTTAAATTTTGTAATTATTGGGCGATAAATCGATAATGGTTACAAATAGCCATAGGGGTGTATACACAAAAAATGTTGTTTTTTTGTTTCTACATCATATCGTTAAAAAATGCTGAAAATTAAACTCAAAATGTTTTAAATTGAAAAATTAAATCTAGCCACCCTGTATAATTTTTCAAAAGTTAAAACGATTCAAAGACATTTCACAGATGTTTCCTAACTAGTTTTTACATAAATTTTTCTTAGAACTCGTAATTGCGGCTGTAGTGATTTTTTTAACATGCATCTGCAGATGCCATTATTTGAACAAAACAAATTGCTACATCCAAGTGGTTTGGAAATAGTCAGCAATAATATTGGAGTGAAAAGAGTTTAGGAAAAGGCTTCAAAAAATCTCCTTTTACACACAACATTCCATTTAAAAAAATGTTCAAAAATAATTTCCTGTTATAGACTTCTTTCTCTAGTTTATTTGTGTTTTTAAATCATAGAACTCGAGCTATCAAAGTCGGACGCACTATTGCCCCACCCTGTAAAGAAAAGTGCTCAGAGTATTACTTTCTTGTCGGATTTCTAGGCATCTTGGCCTTGGCTGCCACTCAGCAATACTATCTATTAAATGAAGTATCGTCCAGAATACTGCCTGCTCTCTGCCAGTTGACTATGGATCCAGAGAAATCTGTGAGAGATTCGGTATTTCGAACGATTAAAGGCTTCTTGGGTAAGCTAGAAAAGGTATCTGAGGATCCCAGTTTGCGTGAAAGTATGGGTAAGTTATTTGCATTACCTACGCGAAATAAATACGAGATGCATGCATTGAACTATTACCAACAGAGGCCGACGTGAACACCGCAACACCGAGTTTAAGTAATGCAGCGGCTACTTGGGCGGGTTGGGCCGTAACTGCAGTCACAGCCAAATTCTACAGGAGTCAATCAGATACCGTCAAATCTATGAATCCGATGGCAAGCAAAATGCTTAGCAAACCTGCTTCTTTGGGTAATAACAAACTTGTTTTAGACTTATTAACTACGTTTTCTTTTTATTGTAACAGAACAACCGTCAAGTAGTAGTATTTCTACAACAACGTCCAGCGTAACGTCAATGACGTCATTGGAGCACGAAGAGGGTAGCAGGGGCAATGATTCTGTTTCGGACTACGACTACGACCATTGGGGCGATAACGAGAATTGGGGAGACATGGAAGTAAATCACACAATATTCTTGTAAAAATTAAAAATTCCAATAACACCGTTATTGTTTACAGACTGGAGGTCAAATAGTCAGTAGTAGCGGAAGTGGGGGTGGAGGCGGCACAAGTGATCCGGCTTCTCCGCCTTCTGGTCCTGGCACCAACAAAATTACTGACGGCTGGGACAATGAGGAATGGGGTAGTTTAGAAGAAGAACCAGTAAGATTCATTCTAACAATGTTAAAGCGCAATTTTCAAGTTCTTATCCAATTTAGGAAGCTGAAGCTGAGACTTCTCCATCTGAAGCATGGAGTCCAAGCGAGACAACGCCAATAATTCCTGAAAAATATGAACATAGTAGCTGGAACCAAGCGAATTTGAGTAGCAGAAAAACGCAAAATGCTTGGGAAGACACTGAATTTGAAGGTATGGACGAACATTCAACTAGTAATAATCCTAAATTGGAAGAAGCCAAGAAGAAACGAGAAGAGCGAAAACTGATGCGACAAAAGGAGTTAGAGGCTCGTCGGGCGAGTAGAAATTCAGGAGGGCCAATGAAATTGGGTTCCAAGAAATTGTAGGCGCCGGGGATTTTTAAATTAATATTAATTAGCTGTATTTTTATTGAACGTTTGAAGGAGATTTTACACAAGTTGTGGGAAAGTTATGTGAATTTTCAAAATTTTGAAACCGGTAAACTTCAGCCGTACAGATTAAAGCAATGAGAAATTACAGACTTGCCAAGATACACCAAATTGAATAGCTATTGTTGAACATATCTAAAATATTTTGTTCCGATATTATATGAGTAATATTGATCAGAATTATTAGCCTAACAATTTGATACGCAATTGAAAACTATTAGTGTTTATACCTTGTACTTTAAATAATACTTAAGAAAGATCTGAATCCTTAACTGAAGTACTTTTAGTACTTGAAGTCAAGTACTCAACATTTGTAAACACTTGAAACTGTGTTACTTCAAATATCAATATTCTTATTGTTGGCTTTGCTATGAAAATCATAATGTCGACTTTTAAACAAAATATGAATTTTCATGCAAGTTTTAATGCATGTGATTGAACATTTAATAAAATTACCACTTTCAAAAAAAAACTCCGACTCAATATGTTATTCACTGAAGTCAATAAAAAAAACCTTATGTATGTACGCTACATATTAAAAATGTCAAAATAGAACAATTTCGATTTATGTGGATGTATTTTCGGAAGTGTCGAAAAAAGTAAGTTAGGTAATCATTAACTTGCGAAAAATATGTTACTGCTTCCCCGGCCTTAAATTGTTTATAGCTATGATAGCTTTTGTATCATTATTAATTATTATGATGTAAATTAGTTTCTTTATTGTACTTATAATTTCAGAAGTATGTATATGTATTATACATATATGTACCTACTATGTATTTTGAAAGTTGTTTAAATTTAAGTGACTGATGTTTATTGTGTTTACTGCATGTCAAATATTATAGACGATATTAACTTTAAAGTTAATAGTTTAGTTTATTATTAAAATTTGTATATTTTTGTATGTATTTGTTACATTCTAAATAAATTTTGTTTGGAATTATCCAGCACAGTCTATTTCATCTCTGCAAGTTGTAAAGCAATAAACAATCGAATGAAGTTATGACAGGCGACCACACTACCGTTTGTTTCAATGCAGCAAGTAGATTTGTAAATCTCAAGACCGCTGTATCGTTTCTAGAGCTCTTTTCTGACACCAACAAAAATGAAATGAATGAAGGTGTTACGAGCTTATGCTTTTGACGATAAAGAGTCTAGCAAAAACTTCTTTTACATCACGGTTTCTATAATGGTAGTAAAAAGGAATGTACCAATATTTTTTTAAATTGGATTTTATGAGCCTCCTACTCCCTACGTAAGTTGGGATGCAAAATGCTACTGTTTGGTGGGGCTTCACAGTCAATACATCACGTGGCACGCTCGAGCTCATCTGTGCAGTTTGGAACAACTTAAGTGACCAAAAGGATAAAATAATATACTGTAACTATACCAAGTAATGATTCACTGGAGAAGTGAGAGAAGACTAAAAACTCTACAAAGTACGATTAGTAGAAGTTTTTATAAACACCAAATAACTTTGTAACAACCGTCTTTGTAAAGCTGACCCCTGCAAAAGGTAAGTTAGAGACTAGGTATGTACACCCGCATGATCTGTAAATGAGACTCTTGAATCGCTGGTTTGGCTGATTTGGCAACATTGTAGACTAATCTGGTAAGATCGAAGGCACCGAACCGACTTTGCCCGGCGTTCGGGTCGATTCGGTGCCTTCGATCTTACCAGACAATGTTGCCAAATCAGCCAAACCAGCGATTCAAAAGTCTCATTTACAGATCATCCGGGTGTACGTGGTAAAATTACAACTTCTGCTGAAGGAGAATGAAGTTTTATAGGCTTCTTAACTCCAACTCTGACATGTGGCATATATGACAAATGGCACATAGATACGTAACGTATTTATTTGCCGTTCAAGAAGAAATCCTGGAAAAGGCAATGCCAGGAGATTATCTTGAAGAAAATGGAAAACAATCAAGAAGACAATTGGGTGGTTAGGTGAAGACAAGGAGAATCAACACCTAATGCGTATTAATTTTGACAGCATAAAACCAATTCATCATTATTGAAAAGCAGGAGAAGTTAGTTTTGGTGCAGCGAGTGATACAGGGAACCTACTGTCTAATTCTAAAAGAGGTTTGGCAATGTCACCCCCAATCGCAATAAAATACAATATTTTTAATATTGAAATATTGGAATTGGAATAAAGTTGATAAAGAACGTGTAATCTGCAAATTTTGACTCACTGGTGACGCACTACGAGGCATTATGCAGAGTTTACCTTCAGTCCTAAAGTTAGCTTTTTTTATGGAAGTACCTATCTATCGAGTTGTATGTACTGTCTGTCCGGGAAAAGAAGGTCGGAGGAAAGAATGTATCTTCGGCACTCTATTCATAGCAAGTGTAACAGGATGAAACCAAATAGTACGTGGTAAATTGTTGCCATCACAATACCCCTCTTATCCGCGCGGGCCTTCTTTCCCTGGTGGCACAGTATGTCAGGAGGAGATATCTGAAGGGGGGCGGTTGATAGATAAAAGAATTAGGAATTTAGTACTTAAGTTCTAGTGTAACGTCTAGATTCTAGAACGTTTTGAAATTGCGCCTTGGCCTTGGGGAAACACAAAATGCTATTTTTTACGATTTGATGAGGGCAGTCGGTGGTGGACGGTGAAGCGTCGAGGTGTAAATTGTGTAAAAGACCCATTAATTACTGACCGCCGTCGTCTCCCAACAGAGCCATCTTAGACCCAAGGGTTTCCCTTTTTTTTAATTTTTATCCCCACATCCCCGTCGTCAATATTCAATTAGCGATGTGGTTTTATTTTTATTTTATTAGTCTATTAGCTTTAATAGTAACTTTCACGAAACGTGGCCTGGTACCCGCGTGAGTATCATTTCTGGATTGGCTTCATCTACTCTTCTCTATTTCGTCCTATTTTTATCAAAAACTATCTCGGTGGACTCAATTCTAGCTAGAAAACGGGGTGAGTATTCTTTTGATTGAGTATTGCCCTAAAACCATGAGTATTTTGACGGGTAGGCAGCCTTAAACCTACGACGATAAAGAGCTGGAGTTTGCGTACTCCCTCAGAGGGTAAGTGACAGCAGGTCCTTTTTAGAGAGTCGTAGACGGTCGTAGCTTCTCTAGGAAACATTTCTCAATGGTAGTTTATATAAACTTATTACTTTATTTTAATCAGAGAAGTCCCTAGTATAAGTTAAATTTGGGACACTGTGTATATCATATTTTTGTTTGTTACAGAATATTGTTGTGACTGAATATTTTTAATAATAATGATGAACTTTATTTACTACCAGTCTGGTAATGCATTTGCATACCTACATGTTACAACTAGGTATCTTATACCTATAGATACACCAATTTATATAAATGCGTCAATTTTAACCTCGTATAATGTTCAAAATTAAAAAAAACATAAAATATAGTAGTTTTTTTATTTTTTAAGTAACAAAGTCTGCGTAAATAAAAATTAATTTATTACGCATTTATACTTGATCCGATGAACATAATAATAAGATCATGGACATCCGCTGGAATCAGTACAAGCAGTAGCTGCATAACAGTTTGTTGATCCAGTACAGGTTCTGGCTTTATAACAATTGGTTGATCCAGTACAGGTTTCGGCATTGTGACAGTCATGCGAATTGGTACAGGTCATTGCGTTGATACAATTCGAAGAGTCAGTACAAGCACCACGTCCATTTGGACAATTCGGACAGCCAGTACAAGCTCCGGAACCACACTGGCAATAATACCCATGGCATAAGCACATGAGTATTACACTCACTATTAACAACGACTTATTGCACACCATTCTGTTCAACTAACTAACTGTATTTGATAATAAAACCGAAATAACATGGGCTTTATAAACAGAAAAATCCTCTTGCTCCGGTCTGAGTCCGGTGCCACACTTGCGCCGCCACCGCCGCCGAACTATAAAAGTTTTAGATAAATAATTGCCATTGCATTATTGGGTAGTTGTCACATTGCCATAGTGCTCATAGTAAGGTAATATTTGCTTAAAATTTTTATAAAGACTTTTGCAGTTAAAAGCAGTTGACTTTCTGTTATCATAGTGGATGGTTTTTAACTATTATCAATATTGAGTCGCATTAATGCGGCACAACAGAAAGCGGTCAATATGCGGCAAAACTTCTTTTTCATGTGATACCTTTCATAAATCATCATGAAAATAAGAATACGCCATTACGCAAATAACGGCTGCTGCTGCGCTGTACAATAATTGTGCAGTGTGGCGTCGGCCTTATCATTCAACTTTGTTGCAGGATGCAATTATGAAACTTTCCATTTCAATATTTGCCTGTTTTGCCGTTTCGACTTTGATCTGCATATACACAAAAAATAAAAGAATATTCGAGAAGAAATCGCCGAAATAAGAGTAAACAATTTTAGAAACTTATTCTGAATAATGATGTAATATTGATATTGCTTTGTTGTATTATTTTGTAAAATATAAATTTTGTTGTTATAATTGATAATAATAATTATTGTCAACGTCAACTAAAGTCTATCAAATTCAGCCTCTCGGAAAATCTTAACATACGCCACTATAATAATTATAAATAACTAAATAATTTTTGTTTATAAGAACTTGGGGTTTTGTAACATCAACACATTTGCGTAATGGATTATTCATTAGGTACAGCTTGGTGAATATGTTTTGTCGTATCGGGCGTCATTGCGGGCCGCACGACTAGATTGGGCGACTGTCCGGATTGTCCTGTTCGCTTATTTTGAACCCTCGGAGGGAGGCTAGTCCAAAATTATTTGCTTGAGTCTGCACAAGGAGATTCCCGGCTAGCCTCTCTCCAAGGGTTCAATATAAACAACACGACAGTCGCCCAGTCTAGTCGTGCGGCCCGTAATGACGTCCGATACGACAAAATATATTCTCCAAGCTGTACATACATACATACCATCTGAAACAGGGAAGCTGTCTTTATTAATAAAAGTTGCAAATCTTTTTTTCTATGTTCTATAAGTGCTAAAACTTAAAATGAGCGAGAGAGATTGAAACGGAAAATATGATCTCATAATGTTTTCAGTCAAAACTTGTAACAATTATGGGAAAGGTGGATCTTGTCGTAAAAGATGCGTACCAAGGTTTGGTTCAGTTCGTTACGAATAGTTTTCTTTCACAGCTTTTTACTCCATTGTTTCTACCATACTTTCCAACATCGACAAATGAAAATATCGGTTGACTAGATCCATTCATTTTTTAGTTGTCGGCTAATGAATGTACCTATTCAGGTTTGTAGTTGCAGAACCTCTTAAATTACTTCTAATGTTTTAATGATTATTTTTAATCATTGTGTGTAATTGTTAGAAAAAAAAATTTAACACCTAGTTACATCACATTTTTTTAAAATACGATTGATTATCAATTTGAAACTACATTCTATGAGTTAATAGTATGATAGTATGACAAGTCATGAGGAGAAGACACCCACTGGCATCACCTTATATTTATTCGGTTAAATCTCTTGCCCATTTTTTTCTTCAATCTTCTGGCTTATGGTTTATCAAGGCTTTCGTTTTCTTACGCTTAATTTTTGCTTTTCCAATTTTTCGTGTTTTCGTCTCTTTCACCTTTTCTTTCTGCAAAATTTTCGATTGTGAAGACAATCCATAAATCTTGTTTTCGTTACTTTTGTGCATCACGATCTGGTCGAACTTTTCCGCGATCCGCAGAGAGCATTTCTTTCACGAGCACTACCAATTGGCGCAGAATTCGGATACTTAACGTATTTTGTGTACTTTTTCTTTTTTTGTACTTTTCTCAAGCCTCTTGTTTTTTAGGAAGCTTCCAGTAGTTTTAAGGGTATTTATTTGTGTACTGTAACTTGTTTTTTGCCTTGAAATGATCTATTTTTTCCTTTAGTTTGTAAACTGACTACTTTTTTTGTTTATTTTATTTATTAGACTTTGAATTTGTGCCAACTATTTCAATTTGTTTGATACCTAACTGCTTTTTTTTCTTATTTTTATATAAAAATATCAACTTTATTTTTCGAATTTCAAATAATTTTTTAAAGATTTATCTATACAATTTGGAGGCTGGTTCAAATTCGTAGCGCTCCTCTCAGAACGTTTGAATAATGAATTTCTAAGAGTTCGTCACCATTATGACCTCAAAGCCGTTTGCATTTCAGCTTTCCATTGACAAAATGACATTCGAGTTTTCTACAAATTCAGAAAAATAATATAATATTCAGTACCTACGTAAATCTACGCTAATTTGATAAGCTAGGTCCCGATCTTTGTAACGTACCACTCACTATTGAGTCGGTGAGGGGCTTCAATTTCCATAATATAATTGGGGTAAGTATTCGATTTAAAATAACAAAGTTGATGGCAACTTTTGGTATACCTATGCGGAAGTGCCACAATTTTGAAAGTATTTTTGCTGATTATATCTACTTCGCTAAGACTATGGCTAAATTTGCAGACCAATAGCTTTTTAACTTTCTCGAGATACTTCTAATGAACCGCCAAAATAAATCACTGTGTGTATATAATATGTAGATATTTTGCGATGTTTTATTTGTAGTTTTTATTGTAATGCTGTGGGTTCTAATAAAATTATTTTTCCAGCATCTGCTTAATTCCGACACCCACTATAAAAATGAGCAATCTTGTCATCGCTGTATCAAAAACTGCTCCTTGGAGATCTCTACTCTTGATATCCTGCACCCGTCATCTCAGTAAAATGGCCAGAGCTACTTCAGTTGTTTCGTTATTTGTTTTAGTTGCGCAGAGATAAAACGCTGTTCCTCTGCTTATCATGATCAATTTCTTGCTACTTGTCCGGGACCTTCGCCATTTGTTGCAGTTGTGTCAATTTGCCGGTTATTGTAAATTTTTTGTCAGCCTAAGCACTTACATTTGCAATTGACCGTTGCTGCCACAAGATGGAGAGTGTAGAATAATAGCACTTTAAAGCGCGATTTTGTAATTGTGTTTGCTGCGGACAAATTTAACGTTTATTCTTATCTAGCCAAATAGCTGACTTTGGCAAGTTTAAGGTTAGGAGGAATAGTCTGGTGGGCTGTAAGAGACCCTGTTTCAATTCAAATCCGCACGCAAGACTCTCAACTGATAACTGATTCCTGTTGAAAGTGCAGCGTTGTTGATACGGTCCAGTTTCCGGGTTCTTTGAATCACTGGTTTAAGCTTTTAAAGATAATTTATGTAAATAGAGAGTTTATTAAAAACCGAACTTTTTTCTCAAATGTCTCCCAAACGACTCGGTTGAGTTCGATCAAACGTGCCTCTTATAATTGTTATGTTCAAATGTAGGTCGTAATAATTGAATGATCTTAGTAATTTGGAGGGCAGTAATAAATTTTTTGCTGATTTCTGTTCTGTTGTTGTCTGGATTTTGGATTAGAAGTGTAGGGTCGAAACCCCAGGCACTTAGGCGCACAAATAAACCCATTGGTCCTCCTCCTGGATTTGCTGCTACGTCCCCAATTTTGTTCACATTTCCACTGACTTTCGCAAGCCGTCCTTAGACAGGTGTTGGCAAAATTTTACAATCTTTGAGCAGAGCGTCTTGATGTGATGGCAGCTTTTGCTTCTCGACAACTTCTAACAGTTACGAAAACATATCTGTCAGTGTGCTTCTTTATTGCATCTATATTATACCAAAATGCTCTTTGGACCATATTAGTTCAAAGGTTTTTGTTTGTGTTATTCTTTCCAGTGTCAGGTGCCACATCCATAGTAGTCCCGTTGTGACCCGGGTCTTTTCGAAAGCCAGCAGAGCGTCCTACTGTCCGTTAGGATTCTTACTGGAATCTTGCGTATTTTGCGTTCAGTAACTGGTATGATCCCGTAAATTATTTCCATTGCCTCTGCTTTAAAAGACAGAAGCATAGGTCCCAAGAGCTATGCTTTCGTTAAGATTTAGGTGTTTAGAAAATATTCTATAGTCAGATCCTTGGTTATTTTTTGAGTCTTTGGTATACATATACATACCTATGCTATAAATGTCCGGTAATGTTTTATGTGCAGTTTCTATCGCATGGTGTAGGTTTTAGCAAAACTGTATTGTCTGCACCCGATCAATCCCAGCACCCACAATGGGCAATTTTGATAGCTCCATTAAATATTACTTCCTGACGAGTCACCCTGCTCTTGATATGCCACATTTCTTCATTCCGCAGTCCTAGTGCAGTAGTCATAACCACCCCCTCCACGAAAATGGAGTCAGATATTGCACTTGAAGTAGATCTCTTGGTGCCTATCACCGAAAGGCATACTACTCTCTGCAGATGATTAAGACCTATCATTTTAATTTCTGTTTGGTCCTAGGTCACCAATCGATACCATCATAACAACACATAGTGTTCGAACCCTCACTTAGATAATTAGTTCATTTTTTCTTTTTTTATAGTTAGTTTGTTTTCTTTAGGTTAGTTTACTATAAGAACAAATAGTTTAGTTGCATGCTCGCGATTTCCCCCAGAGAGGGACCCACGTGATGTGGTGAAGGGTGGTGGTCAGCATTCATCTGCCTCTTCCTTTCTACCGTTAAGTCACACTCTTTACTTCTCTTACAACACTCGCAAAGGACAGTCATTTTGAGTCGGTTAAGGTGGGCGAAAAGTTCGACGCGAAATAGCCGAAAACACGCTGCCGGACTTTTTGGTTACAGACCTTTGTATCTATTTTTAAGAAAATTTGATAATGTTGATGCATAGAGGAAAGTTTAAAGAATCAATTGACAGTATTTTAAAACGTATATCTTTCTTGGTTGCAAGGCAACAGTTCTTCAAAGTTTATCAACTTTGAGCGCAATTTGCTCATACAATAACATTATTTTACGTATTCCTCTTTGTTTCGTTTGATAGAGAATTCATTAAGCTATCTATATTTGCTATGGAAAAAATTCCAGATTTCCTAGTTTTTGCTGTAACCAAAAAGTACCATAGCGCTGCCAATTATGCAGTCGCTGCTATTCCGCCCGCTTTTAGGTGGCCAGTAATACATTAAACAATTTAAATGTTCGGGGGTATTCCCACCGCAGCGCTTAGGTCGTACTAAATCGACGTTGGTTCAAAATTGAACGTCTTGTCGCTATTTTCAGACAAAGCATGAAATTGATATCGTTACGCCCGCACAGAAAACAACAAAAAAACATACATAAAATACTACAAGCTCTTCGAACACGACTCCTCTCCTATGTAAGCTACACTTTGGCGATAAAGTACCTATTGTTAGTCTTTTCAATAAAACATCCATCCACAGATAAAATTATAATAAATATTATAATATACAGGGTGATTCATAGTGAGTGGTACCTTAGAAGTATCTCGAGAAGGGAAAAAGTTATTGACCTGAAAGTTTGGTCATAGTGAGGTAGAATCTATTCACTGAAAATATTTTCAAAATGGCGGCACTTTCGGTTATACCGAAAGTTGACCTCAACTTTGTTATTTTAAATGGAATGCCTTAATTTTTAATTTTTTTTTTGGATTCTATGAACAATTTGAACATCATTTTGTTATAAATGCCTATAGTACCTAAAATCAGTATTTCTCGAGATATTCAAACTTTTCTTGAAAAATTTTACATTAAAGTGATATAGCTAAAAAATTAAAATTTCAGCAACAGTTGACAAAAACATGTTGAAGTTTTTATATAGTAAAAAAATAATGTTGAAACTTAAGATTGTTTCATAAAATTTCCAAAATATTGAACAGAATCCATTATTATTACATTTCTCTTCGGAGGTGAATATACAATTTGTGAAATTTGGTAAAGAATTCTCTTCTTTTCCACACCCCTTATACACTTTTTTGTATTTCTCTTTTGATTTCTTGGGTAATAATAAATTACGTGCCAAAGCGGCTGACTTTTCAACATCAGAAGATGCTGATAAATCTTCATCATCAGACAATTTTTGGGAAATAAGACCAACGAAACACAAATTCACCTTTTCGTTTCACTTTGTTTACTTTTGTTTGTCATGGCAATGCATCCAAGGAACGTGTTTTGGTTTTGATATCATTTCTTTTTGGTAAATAAGACTTTTCCTATCTCATTGTACAAATAGTTATTTATGTATCAAGGAAATAAACACCGATTTTAATCCCGAGAATGTAAGTAATACACGAGGCGAAGCCGAGGGCATTTTCATTCAAGGTATTAACGATGTTTATTCCAGAGATGCATACAAAACTTTCTTCCCAACCGTTTAAGTTAATAATAATAATAAACTAGAGAAAAAATAATTGTCATAATTGACAGATACCTAAATAAAGTTGGCTGACGGTTATTATGGAAACGAGCTTCTTTATGTTATATCGGCATTTTTTTACTTTATTTCCCGAGAATAAAGTGGTACTTTATTCTTGGTTGGGAAGAGTAGCTATTTTTTCACAGCCTTAGTAAAATAAAACCGAAATTGTGTTTAAAAAAAAAAATATTTTTACAACCGGAAAAACTGGTCGATTTCTATGATATCAAAATCATGACAGAAATGACCAATTATTTTCCGGAGATAAATAATACCGTAAAATTCTCCTTAAGGAAATAATATTATTTATTTAATAATTTTAAATGCCAATATCTTGACAAAGGTGAAAAACAAAACACAAATTTGTTGATATTTTTTTTTACCTTTGTCAATACATTGACATTAATATTAACATTGAGATTCAGAGAGCACTACAGTTTGGTACCTTGTCAAATTAATTTTTTTTCAAATTCAATTTCGATTTTATTTTACTAAGACTGTGAAAAAAATTGTATATACACCTTGAGAGAGAAATGCAATTATGCCCCCTTGCCCCAAATTGCACCTCTAAAATAATAATGCATTTCTCTCAACGGTGAAAAAAAATTCAACACCGGACGAATGTCAGGTTTCGACTGCCTGAGTCCACACATGCTTTCTCCCGGCTAGTGGCTGAGCAACCCTCATAATTGAACCAAATCCAATGATATCGGTTCCACAGCGGTGAATTCTAGTAGCAACTCGCAACAATTGCCAACTACCTACATCACATCTTTCTTTACTCTTTACTTGTTTTTATAATTTGTAGAAAATTTTATAAGAAAATTGAATAAATATTGTCGCACATTCAAAATTGAGAACGATAACGATAACGCGTGAAACCGGTTTATGGTTCTGGATGTCAGCAAAAAATTGCGGAGCCAAGCACAGTTCAACACACGTGAGTCATTCATGTTCGACGGGAATTCCTACTGTATTCCTGGGTGTCTACGATTAAATTTTTTGGGGGGAACGAGTGTGACGCAGGTTGCGTTCTTGCAGATTTGAGAAGATTTCGCCCACCTTAAGGTTCCCTAGTTTTGTGCAAAACCACCTCGGTTTCAGAGCACCCCGTCACTCAAAGCCGAATACACCATACATTCTCCACTATAAGGTAGGTTCAAACCCTAGTGGAAATTAATCTTTTTTGTCGTTTTTATCGCTATTTTGGCTTTTCATAAAAGCAGGTCTATTCACTCTGCCTGCAGACATGGTCGTAGTTACGCATACACTACGAAACACAGGTATGATGACCGCTGCATAAATACACAGAAAGCCAGTGTTGTATGGCAGAGAAAAAACCTACCCACGTTAAAACGTTATAGTCTATAATCTATATTATCCCCCCTGTCTTTTTCTTCACCTGGGTTTTGCCTCCAAATTTTACTTCCTTCTTCCAGTCAGCGCCTTCAGAACTTCATCTCAGCGGATGCGCGGATGCTCCAGCGTTCCCGGCGAGTACCTACAACTGCTCCAAGAATGCACGAAAGTATCTCGAGATACTTTTAATGCACGGTTTACAAAGAACGCTGTATATGTATAATGTACAAAAGCATATAAGTACTTAAGTATGTTGATAAGAACTTATGTATCATGTATCTATAATAAAATCAGTAGTGAACTAGAATATTGTAATTCAATTTTCTTTTGCAAAAAAATTAATTATACTTATTTCACAATGCAATGCGCATAACCAATTAATAACTCGTTTACTGGGAGACGAAACTCTGACGTCACGAAGGAATGCTCCTCTATTTTCTTTTCTAGTCTCCTTTCTTTTTCGTATAAATTTGCAAATTCTTATAAAACAATACCTTTGTATAAACAATAAATAACTTTATAGCAAATTAAATAAATATTTTATTAAATGATACACAACCTGTGTTCAGCAGTTGGGCACACTGCCCAATTCTAGGAAATAAAACAAAACTTGATTTAAGTACCTACGTTTTGTTACAAACAGAATAAAGCGTCCAATTTCACGGAATTGTTCTGTAAACAAGTCAATTACATTGCCTTCTTTAATTAAACAACAACCGAGGTTTGGTTGGTATTTGATGGAAAATGTCGGTTACACTCGTTGTTGACATCAACAACAAGGAATTATTAGAGAACCGTTCGTGACATTGTCCACCAGTCACCACAGCCCAACGCGAACAGTTTCAGATCAACACAAGTGAAACTGCTATACAACAAGGTAAACCTTACCGAGTGAAAGGAATAAACTCAATGTCAGAATTATAGGAACAAGCAATTAAAGCGCGAGTTGGTGGTCAGTTCATGATCCGGTTCGCAACGCGTGACATCTTATTATGAGATCGTCTTGACTCCCTTAAAAGCACGTGAGTTTGTGGAGTCGTGTCGGTGTGTGAAAAAAATACAACCAGTTGTTCGATTTAAAATGACAAAACCTTACCATTGCATCGCTAAAAGTAATTATTTGAACAAACAAAACAAAGTTTAAATTTTGATCAAATTTGGTACACTTAGATGAACGATAGCTATTGATTTAACATTTGTCTTGAAATGTTTGGTTTGCACGAGATATTTTGTGACCTCGCCGGAAAATACAGATTAGGCGCTACCAAGAAGTTATATTTCCGGATCACCGGGTGACCCTTGTGAAGGTTTAAACTACTTACCTGGTGCTGGTTTAACCATGGAGTTTAAAATGTTATTAGATTTTATTATTTATATTTTTTACATTAGACCAATTACAAAAATTCACACTGCTGGAGAAATCAGAGTAGTGTTGTTGCATGCAACCGTTTTGTTGTCTAAATCACGAAGATATCATTTAAGCAATTTCTTAATTTTTGAAATATTTAATTTATCTGCTTGACTAATGACCATAACTCATAACTATCCAATGTTTACGAATAATAAATTTACGTGGCACCGAAAACGATACCTACACTTTCTTTCTTCTTTCTTTTATTATTTGCTGCAACAACCTTTATTTTGCAATAAATATGAACTGATAATTAGGTAATTACACTTTTGTACATGCTTATGATTATGATTTGATATTAAAAACGAGATATTAGAATATCACTATGACTTAGATTTATTGATATAATATACCGTTGGTACATTACATACAGAATCTCTCAAAGAGAGCCGTCGGCGCTTAAAAACATACTTATTTTTAGTGGAGTTAAAAATTAGAAATTTGGCAGAAATAAACTATAATTAATGCACTACAAGATGGCAGTAGGTATCGGGTTTTCCGATTTTTTTCGGTTCAAATTTCGACTTGTGATCACGATTTTTTATTGAAATATTCACTTCATATCTTTGATTTTTATCAAGCTCATGACCACGACCTTCAAAAGTAATAACTAAAAACTAGTATTTGGAATATTTTTATTTCAAACGATTATTGAATTACAGAATGACAGCCTTATGGGTCGTTTACTCAGTGCCTTTGTGGCGACCCACCATTTATCTATGTCTTTTCCTTTGAGAATTAATTTTGCGTTGTGCGTTCTCTAATTATGCATTCGAATTAAAAGTAATTAAATTTGGTAAGTCAGTTTTCACTATTTGCATTTATTATCACCTCAAGGACAAATAACTCTTAAGGTAATATACCTTTATCTCAAGAATATTCCCAGTAAGTTGTTTAGTGCCTACTAAAATAATTATTGTAGAAAAAAGGTTAAAAACAGTTTTTTCGTTTCTCTCGTGGTGGGTCTTGTTAGAAAGTGGGACTTAATTGAGGGGTTGACAATTATTGTTTCTTACTGAGACACAAAGTGATTTTTCTTCCTTGATTTTGGAATAAACATTACATCTATTGTAGATCAGCTTTTTTCGACTTCTGTATTTTTTTCATACTTACATCATATTTTTTTGACATTCTTCTCTCCACTGCAACTTTAACAATCCAGTACTCTTCAGGATTGAGTAATGCGAGATATACAATAGTGTAGAATGTTGTGACTATAGTATTTTTTGAGTTGAACATTGCATATTTTTCTTTTGTAAGTCACAAAGGGAAGTTGGGATTTGGCTTTAATAGTTTAAATGCTGATGCATATATTGCAGAAGAGTTAATCAGTGCACTTCTGTTTGGAGATTATTAAGCTGGCAAGTAGCAATGTTGCTAATTTATTATTTCAATGGTGTCTGAGGCTAGTTGCCATAGCTAACAACGTTGTTAGCTAACAATTTCCAAACAGTAGCGGGATCCCCGCCAAAGCGTTTCGATTGCATCGCTTTCATTTTGATCGCGTCGCTTCCATAGCGACCGAAAAGCATCAAATTCGACCGAGTCGACTTGTATTTCTATCGGTTAACCAGAGAGTTCCGAGATGCTATCGCTTTTTTTGGTGTTTTGAAGGTGCATCCCTATGAATCGCATTGGTAGATAACGGCTTAGGGGCCGAATTTTCAAATATTTTCACGTTGTACAAGTGGAAGAGTTATAGCTTCCGGCACCCAAGTTTACTTTATTTTGGTAAAAATCGTTTCTACAAGTCGAAAGGTGCTGCTTTAAAGACAATTTTTCAGGATATTGCATATTTATCGTTATTTGGAGATTAACAAGAGATTTTTAAATAACCTTTATCTTGTTGTCCATAATATATACTAATATTATTACTTTTGTAGGTAAAAAATAACTATTTTAATTTCCCAAACCACTTTTAAACGATCTCTCGGTTATTTGAATTTCTCCTTCAAAACGTGCTTGCAAACTTTACAAAAAAATTTATCTCGACAAAGATTTTAATTATTTCCTTGAATGAACGTTATATCCCAGTCAACTTGTTAGACATTTCTAATTGAACTCAGAAAAAATATCTGGAAACTGTAAACCAAAGTTCTAACTACAATAAAATATGTTTCTATACCAAAATAATATCCTCCACAAAACTTTGTTACATTCATAATATACATTAGCTATATTTTAACTCTGTCTACTTTTTAATAATTAATAATAATTATTGTGTGTTGTAATTTTTTTAAATACTTATTTTACTTTAAACGAGTGTTCAAAAAGTTACGATTTACTTCAGAAATAACCACTTATCAGGTAGCCCCATATGTATGTACAGCTTGGAGAAAATGTTTTGTCGTATCGGGCGGCATTGCGGACCGTGTATTAAGATTATGGGTAAGTGTAATGACTGCAGTATTTTCAATTTTTGAAAATAAGCCGACTCGTTGCGACAAATGATTTTTTGACAGGTAGTTTGCAGTCGCCCAATTTAGTTGTGCGGCCCCCAATGCCGCCCGACACGACAAAACATATTCTCCAAGCTGTACCAATAATTAGCAATCTTTCTGCCGAGGGTAAGTTTTTTTGTGTTGCCGACTGAAACTGACAAATTTTCTTTCTCTCTTACTGTAGCACTCTCTCTAAATAATCACGTGGTCACTGTCGTGATTGGTTCAGCATTTTTCAAAAGTCGCTCCCCTAAATCCCTTCCCTCGAAAGCGACCGACATCGAAAAGAAAGCGAAGCGATCGAAACGCTTTGTCGGGAATCCCGCTACAGAATCGTTTTGCCAGCTCTGGAGGTTTTTGCCATTCCCATTATTAGACACACTTCAAAATAACAATAATATAACTACTGCGGTTAATAATAATTTATTTACTTACATCAAATCAGAAACATGTTTTTAACTTTTGTCATAAGAAACTTCTTTTCGAATGCTTCAAGCAATATTGCTGACTTCTTAAGGTCTATCCAAATAGAGTGAGGTAAAATACTACTTTATGCCCACATTTTCTTTAATCACCAGTGTAGAGTTCAGCAATGAGTATCTGTCTGGGGCACGAGGTTGAGGATTTCATATTTTTGCAAAACGTAACTTATAATGTTTGTTTTTCACTGCACGACAACGGGTTTTAAATACTTAATATCTCAGTTTATTTGTCATTCAACTTCGTCATGGAGGGTAATTACAATATAGTGTCCTGTCAGTTGTAGCTAAGTAGGGGAAGAGAAGCCATAGAAATTCGCATATTCTAGTGGACAGATAAACGTCGAGTTTTTAGGTGATTCGCATTCCTTCAACTCCTTAACTTAGCTGCAAACAAGAGTAGCCTTCTGTCTCGTCTTTAAAAAAATCCTCATTTCTTAAAAAATACCAGTTACTTTATACTGCAAAAATTGATTCAAATTAATGTTAAAATAGATATGAAGATGTGTGAAATAAAAATATGTTAAAATCAAGAAAAAACCTTTCTTTCCCTGAATTTTCTGTTTGCTCCTTATCGAATCATGAAACAGGAAGAAACGATCATCTTCTCTTACAAAGAACTATATTTGCACTTAAATTTGTAAGACAAGACGAAGCTTATTTAACTTTCAACTAATTCAAAATTACACATAAACCAGCGTTAGAGAAGTTCCAACTCGTAGAAGATAGTTTTTAGACAACGATTGTTTTTCTTTTTCTAAAAACTCAAAAAGAATTTCAAATTTTTAGTTTACTTTAATTTGATTGTCTGCCTTGAATCCTTTCTTTCTCTTTCTTTGTATTCTTTTTTTCCTTCTTTCTGTCTTTCTCTTTTTTTCAGTTTTTTTCTCTCTTTTCTTTTCTCCCCCTCTATTCATCTTTACCGGTCTGTCTGTCTCTCTTTTTTCTCTCGCTTCTTCTCTCTTCTTCCTCTTTTTTTTTTCTTTTTGTTTTTATCTCTTTTTTTCTCCCTCTCTCTCTTTCATTCTTTTTTCTTTCTTATCTCTTTTTCTGTCTCTTTTTTCTTTGTCTTTGTTTCTCAGTCTTTTTTCTTCTCCTTCTCTCTTTCCTTTTCTTTCTTTTTTTCTATTTAGGACTTTTCTCTGTTTCTTTCTCCTGGTTTGTTGTCTTCTTCTTTTACTCTCTCTTTCTTTCTGGTCCTCTCTTAAGCTCCATATGTTTTTCTAACCGTAGAGTGAATCTTCTAGTCTCAGCTAAAAGGAGATTTTTATATTTATTTAAAAATAAACGACTTAATGCAGAAAACTTTTTTTATGCTTGCATGGAGAATAATTTTCTACATCAGACTAAATAGAAATACTTATGTATTAGTACGTTGAGATTTAAAAAAAGTTACCACAGGCAAAAATAGTCGACATCATTTTGTAAAAAAAATATTTTCAAATATGGTCTCAAATTAGTCATTTGACAAACAATTATTACTTTTTCTTCCGGTTGCATAACGCTGACGAACCGTTAATGAACGATTAACGCCTTTCTAAGTTCTTTACTACTGTGATTAGTTGTTAATTCATTAAGTATTGCAAAGATATAGGTGTTTCATTAGAGCCTGGTTTCATACTTTCTACTATTCCTGTAGGTATAGGTACCTATTGTCTTCTCGGTGGTATACCTACCTGCATCAAATAGTAAGCTGGAACAATATCATAATTTATATTCATTTATATTGTAATTTTCAGTAGCCGTCCCCGAGGTAAAACCGTATCTAGGAAAGTGACTAAAAATTGCATTAGCCAGTAGTAGCATTCACTATTATATTTTTACTCGAGTTTACAAAGTAATAGTTATTTTATTACCTTTGTGGGAAGAGAAGGAGGACGTTCAAATTTTGTTAAACAAATATAACAAAACGAATAATGGCTGCACATGATAGAGAACAATTGTCGCGTAATTGATAGCATTTAATGGGGGTAAAAAGTATTTAATCTACATTGTTACGCTTATCTCTTCGGCCTATTTTATCAACAATGAACAATAAAGTAAGTTAATCATTAATAAAGAAAAGATTAAACAGCATAAACGCCATCAATTGGTCACTGATTTGCTTCAATTAGTTTAGCGTAATGTAAACCAATTGATGGTTTTTAGAGCTACAGATTTTAAAAACAGAGATTTTTTAGTAGATAATGTGGTTTGTGAATTAACGTGATGACGCAAATTTAAAAAATAACTTTTCCAGTTTAATAGCGATTTAATAGCACATTTACGTTTTATGCTGTCATAATTATTCCATGCATTCTGCATGTGAACTTATAACCACATTTTCTATGTGTTTACGTCAATCGTAAATAATATAGAAAATTTAAATTTGTATTATATATTCTTCCGCTTCCTGCGTTGCATAACTCTCGTCTCGATTCTATCTCTCTTCAATAATAATTAAACCCTCCAGTGATTATAACCTTCAACTCAATAATATCATGTGAGAATTTAACTGAGAAAATAGAGGTACGCAACAATTTGAATGACGTAGCTACCTCTAGATATTTCCGATGAGAACCAACAATCTTATTATCATTTGTACTTTTGATCTCAAGATTAGACACGTGAAGTATATTTTCGTTAAAAATCCCATTGTCGAATTAAATAGGTAATATTAGTGTCAACATCGCGCGTGCTTGCAACACCAAGCACGTTGTGTTTAAATTTGCAATTAAAGCAACCAGCAGAGGTGCAAATCAAATTACAGTCATCATCCCGGTCCTAGTCTGATAAAACAAGAACGGGATAGTAGCCAGAAATACCCTGTCTGGTGGTGATGCAATGGTGCGGTATTTTTAATCAATTAAAATTGCAGTGTACCTTAAAAGTGGGAAAATTGTGGACTGAGATGGACGCTTTTATCAAGTTTATCAGCGCAATCACCGCCTCACGTCGCCGTCAGTCTTATCGAAATACAATAGAAATGTTGTCTTGTTGATAGATCAAACCGGCGTTAAATTTGACAGGATGTGCAAATGTTGTCAATAGTAAGTACATAAGTTACTATTTTATTGATTAACATACTTAATACGTTTTCATCGCTAACAATAATTGACATGCTTGAATCATTTGGGATATTGTCGTGCTTTTTTTATAGAAAGTTAATTAACTACATTAATTAGGTACGCAGCAGCTGATATTTTTACAATTTTTCAAAAATATGTAGATACTTGTTTTGTTGTTAATTTCTTCCTAAATTTTAAAGCCAACATAAATGCGTCGTTCTAACAGAAATCCCGTGACTTTACTTGTATATGTTGCTAGGTAAGTACTTTGCGATAAAAATATTATTTATTTATTTATGTCTGGGATACGTGCATACGTTATCACTATTTTCAACGTTTCCATCTTGGTTAATTTAAGTAATTTGGTTGAAAATTTTCCACAAAGATTTTGATCTTAATTCCTCATTTATCAAAATATTAATATTTTATTTCTTTCTTTTTTCAATTGATTTATGTCGCAATATGACATTTATTTCATTAATAATTGTAAATTGTACACAAGCTAACTAGAGAATCCTTGGAGCAAAATATGAAGATTTAACATAAAACAGCAAAACAAAATGTGTCTCTTTACATTGTAAAATTATTTTTGACCATTATTTTGATTCTGTTCAATAGCATATTTGGCAGAAAGTTTGAGTACTTCAGAAAACATTAAACCACGTTAAAATAAAGTTTCTCGCTATTATCAAAGACGTACGGCCAAATTCAATTCAATTCAATTGAAAATTCTATATCACTGAAGGAATCGCTTATTTACAATGATTATTCAATTTTTAGTAATTTTTTACGAAAATAGTGTGCTCTTATTACTTTACAACAATAAAGTGATTATTTTCCGAGATAATTAAAATTAAAGATACGACCGCACAATATTCCAATTGTAATGTTTAATTTATTGCTCATATTATTCTTATTAATCATTAAGAAATCTTTACTTATAAAATTGTATTAGTTATGTAAACATCTTGAAGGTGCATTATTTAGAATTGTAGTAGAATGTTGAAAAATATTTAAAAAATTCTGTCATTCAGTTTTCAAGTTATAGCCCTTTAACACAATAAAAGTTTAAATTTACGCGTGGTTATTTGAAAACAAAAGAAAATATTTTGGAATATAGTTAGGTTGTTGTGACAAGAACTGAACTATTAAACACATTTGATCCACATTAGTTTTTTCAGTTTAATAGTAAATGCAAGAAGTTATTGCATTTGATTGTCAATTTTTCCTTATTTCCTTGGACTTATTTAAATTTTTCTCTCAATTGCTCTTTAATTTAAACTCATTGTACCGGATGTTTAAGGATCTAATTATGAAACACTTGCGGTTTTCAACTAGTAAGGTCGTTGCTTATATCGATGTTTGCTGACATAATTGCATGTTTGCTATATACCGGGTGTCCCAACACTTTGGTTAGAATTACAAATTTGAAATTTTGCGAAAATAAACTTTAATTAATACGCTACACTATGGCGCTGTTGTTTGGATTGTAATTAATTTCATACGCCATCGAAATGTTATAAAATGCTTTGGGCAGAAAATTTCAATATTTATCTTATTATTACCGCCAAATCCACATTCTTATTGTTAAAAGTCTGAAATCTTTAGTTGAAGTATCATTAATTGTAATTTTAGGAAGTGTCTGGAAATTTTGAGAGATTTATAACACTACGGCTTTATTCAAGCAGGCTAATTTCATGACAATAACGCCTAAACGCTTATGGCTTAATAACAGAGGTAGGTACCCCGGCCAATTAGGTAATGCACAGGGGATGCGCAAATAATTGGTTTTTCTCACGTTATCATCAAGTGTAACTTGTATCTAGAAGACATTAGAAAAGCACAGGGAATCACAAATTGTCAACTTTTTCTAGGTTATTTAGGTATAAACTCTACAGAACATAAACATAAATGCTGGGGTAGCCACAAAGGCATTTAGTAAATGACTTATAAGGGCGTCCCTTTGCTGGTTGAAATTTAACAATGCGAGTAATACAATAACGGTTTGATATAAAAATATTCCAAATACTTGTTATAAATTTTGGAGGTCGTTATAATGAGCTTGAAAAAAAAACAAGAAGTAAAGTTTTGATACCAAATCGCCGTCAAAAGTGAAAATTCACACGGAAAAACCGACACAACAAGATTGCAGTGCATTAATAAATAATTGTTTATTTTTGCCAAATTTTAAATTTTTTTAACTATTAGAAACGCGCTTTTAGACGCCGACGGTTTTCTTGGAAACACCCTGTATGTATAACGCATTGTCGACTACAAAATTGAGTAATTTTTTTTAAAAGTATGCAAATATCTGGCGGCACGATACCTTTTAACAATATTTAAATTTTTTTGGTATTCTAAGTTAACGGCGTTTTAAAAAAAAAAAATTTTTTTACCGCTACATTTAATACCAAAAGAATGAAAGTAAAAAAATTTACAACTTAAAAGTCAACATCATACATTTCTAGTAGCCCATAAAGCAAGTATTCCAAAGTCGGACCAGCAAACCCACCATCGTCATTCATCATTTATCAAAAAATTAATGACATTTTCTTCTAGTCTACCATGTGTTACATTATGTATGCTGAGTTTGAAATTTCTGTCTTTAAAATTAATTTCTATTCTGGGCGTGAACCTAAGTGTTGGGACACCCGGTAAGTATACGGCTAGACTTTTTCATCATTTTCTTTCCTGCTTCTCTATTAAGCCAGGTTTCCTGTGCTTTTTTAAATATCTAGAATACTGAATGAATTATTTGTCTATGCCATTATGTGTTATTACTTTTTCTGGAACCCTTTTAACTAATTTTCTTGGATTTATCAGTGGAAAAAGTCAGTTACCTTTACAGTAATGCAGAAACCAATTAAAGAAACGCATTTAACCTTTAAAAAAAAAAAAAAATTTGCCAAGGTTTTCATAAGAAAAATAATAGCTAGTGTCATTTCTGGCTAAACCGAAAACGATAAATAAGTAAGGAAAATAGCCAAAAGCGGGAGCATTTTGCAACAATATTCCAACATTGATTAAACTCTTTTTTTGCTAAAGAGAATAACTTTTGAACTATTACTTAGGGCCGTTTTCACTTTTCCGTGGGACAGTATCTATACTAGAGAATGACTTTTATTAGGCCAATTTTTGAACAATATTTTAAAACCGCTAATTGGCTAATTACTTGGTCAAAAGATAGAGATCTCGAGTTCCCAATTTTTAAAAAGTTTTGTGAAGCTATGACAACGTCATTATAGTAATGGACAATCGCTTGTTAATGAGCAATGCTAAAGAAAAAAAGTTTTGCAAAGGAATACTACTGACGAAGAAGAATGTAATAGTAGATTACACACCAAGCTGGAAAATGTTTCATTTCTGTCGAGAGCTAAGATAGCTTACCGAGGCCCGTAGGGCCGAGGTGAGCTAATGCTCGAGACAGAAGGAAATTTCCACCGAGGTTTGTATACTATTTTATTCGCAATCATTCATTTTTGGCACATAAACGAAAATTAGTTTTTGAAGTTTTGCTCTGCGCAATTTACCGAGCTATTTTTGTACTCACAGCAGATTAGGAATAAGCCCATTCCTAACCTAGAGTAGGAAAGTAAGGCCAGAAATAGATTGTCAGGAATGATTAACTTCCCCACTTCTTAAAAGGTTAGAAATGGACTATTACCTATATGATTGCGAAGAAAATATTTTACATCTGTTCAAAATTAACTAAAAATCCAATTACTTCTGAAGATCTCTTAAATTTATAAAGAAAAATAAGGAAAGTGTTTAGCTACCTAAGTTAGTAAATTCAAGCAAAAAAATTCGGATAAAATAAGAAAATTTATCAAAAAAAGACTGCGGAAGGAATCAGGATTTGAACCGAGGCACTCACAGTTCGATATTTGTTTGTTCAGGCAGTGAGTGTTTGTGCAACGGAACAACTCGTTTGCTGAACAACGGTCTTAAATTTGCAGCCTCCAAGAAATATATTTGCGACGTAGAAGTACACTCGTACCAAAAAATGTGCGGAAAAACATTCTCGAATCGATGGTATCAAACTTTTAGATATAATAACGGGCGGCAGAAAACAACAATTCTCCAAAATCTCTAAGGTTTGGTGCCCTGTGAAGACCCGGTATATGAAAATCGTTATATGTTAAACTTTTAGTAAGGCTGCTAATTGTCGATAGTTTCAACCTCAATCTAACATCCTTCAGTAATTTAGTACCGCCAATGTACACATGGTATTTTCAACGACATTGAAGTACCACTTCAATAGAGAACCTTTACATGGACTTGGATCATCCAATGATTCTTGATCATATGTAAATATTTTGGACCCCTTCGCAAGTGTCAAATAATTGACTTTAAAGAACAACCATGCACAGCATAAGTAACATTTCTATTTTCCATATTTTGCATGTTATCAAATACGTGTTTAAACAAAAATTAATAAAAAACTGCAGCCAAACCAAATTTAAGAGCATAAATATAAAAATTAATCCTTATTATTTATAAAATCTATTTAGCTGAAACAAATTAAACACAAATTACACTGCTCAAAAGAATTCGGGAAACACTTTTGGTGACGCCATTATTTTTAAAATAGTAGGGTCATGAAGATGGGCCTTCGAAATTCTGAAAGATACAAATTTTTTTGTGAGAAAGTGTCTTCAGCAACATTCAACCAATCCTTTCCTTACGTCATCTCAATGAGGTGGAAGTTAGACGCGCTGTTGCTTTAATTAAAATGGGACTTCCATTCGGCAACTTGCAAGAGATGTTGGTGTGAAGTGTGAACCCATCGGTCATCGAGCGGTTGTGGAATCGCTATAGGACATCTCGTCTCTATAAAAAACTTGAATATTGAAACCATGGCATGGCCAGCGATGAGTCCTGATCTAAACCCGATTGAGGCTGTTTCGTAGTGTTTGAGATAACTACGACCATGTCTCCAGGCAGAGTCAGTAGACCTGCTTTAATGGAGAGCCAAAAATAGCGATAAAGAACGAACGAAAATTAATTCCCACAAGGGTTTGGACCTACCTTATAGTGGAGAATGTGTGATGTAGTCGGCTTCGGGTGTGTGGTGCTCTGGAATCGTAGGAGATCTCGCACAAAACTATAAAAAACCTTAGACCGACTGACTCGAAAAGGCGACTGTCTCTTCCAAGGTTCGTAAGAGAAGTGTTGGGTGACTGTGTGAGTGTAAGGGTGGAAGAATCTTTAAGATGGATGCTTCCCACACCACCCTCAACACGTCACGTGGGTCCCACCCAGGGGGGAATTGCTACGCGATCGCGTGCATACAACAAAACTGTTTGTTCTTATACTAAACTAATCTAAAGAAAACAAACTAACTACAAAAAGAAAAAATGAACTAAATATCTAAGTGAAGGTACGGAACAGAGGCAGTATGGGATAAGTTAGAAGAAAGCATTAGGAGACGCCCAAATCTAGAAGGAGCATTAATCGAAGAATGGGAGAGAAGATCAAGAAGATTTTAGAAGTATACCTCGTAGATGGCAGGCGATTATTCTTGCCACACGTTATTGATTTTAAAATAGGGCCTAATGGAATATTGTTTTATGTGTAAAATGTTAGCAGGTCAACTGTGATTTTCGTTGTTTTTTTCATTCTTAATTCAAATCTTTAGAATAAAGGATTTGTTGAATGTTGATGAAGTCTCTGTCCCACGAAGAAATGTGTATCTTTCAGAATTTTGAAAACCCATGGCGTTACTATTTTAAAAGTTATGGCATCAACAAGAAGTGTTTCCTTAATTCTTTTGAGCAGTGTATATGGTTAAATATGCAAGTTTTCTTTTAAATTTTACTCAACGATACAATTACACAATCAGTTAATAGAAATGCTATTTGACATCTGCAGCTATAAAAGTCTTAAAAGGACCGATCTCAAATGTAAAAATAAAATTACATATAATTATCCCGCCATTGATTGAATGTCGCGAAAGTAATTTTTACTGAGGTCAACTTTTAATTACTTGCTATTCTGAGAGAATTTTGAAACTTAGAAACTATGAATACCTAAGATAATTAAATTTGTTGCTTTATAACATTTTAGGAAAACCTATTTTATGACATATACATATTTACTTACCTGTATTAATTTATATGTTATCAAATTAAGGGAATATGTTATTCAGTTTTTAACATTAATATTTATCGAAATGTATTTAACCGCATATGAAAAAAGTTTGCAAAATGTGACTTGATCATGATGAAGTTCTTTTTGAACTGCATTAAATTAAAACTTAGTTATTACCTCTATTAGAAAGGTAGTTAATTTTAGTTGTAGAATTTTTTAAGTGTTTGAGAAGCATCTTACGGCGCGCTAAAGTTAGAAAATATTTTCTTTCTAAACATTCAATACGTTGATGTGCATGGTGTTTTTGAAAATAAACTTAAATAAATAAGATTTCATCCAACGTCCTCGCATTTTTATAAGTAGGTATCTCGGCAATTCCTTGAAATTCGAATCTCGGATCGGTAGACTTCCATGACATTCACCTGTAAAACGATTCTCACGCAATTAATAATTGGGTATGACATACCCGGTATGTACTAACATCAAATTGGCGCATTGTCTTGTAATTAGTCCTTGATCGTCCAAATTCAAACAAACTGCCAAATTATACAGTCATTGTCATTTCACAGGAAATAATTATCGTATAATTAGTAACATGACGAATCAATCGCAATTTATGTGTTTCACTCTAAAGCATTTTCCTCGGAAGCGATTAGTAATTTTGAGAAACTGCAGCAATTTAAATTGCAAATCGTGCAGTTTTGCTTGAAGCAAATTGGTGTTTAAACAGCAGTTTCAAAGTTTTCGGTGGCAGGAATGTCAAGATCTAAAAATGAAGGTAATGAAACATACACAAGGTCGCGTTCAATAACCAGCTGATACAATTGTTAATAATTAAATGCGGACAAAAAAATATAAAATGGCCTCGTAGTTATCTCAGGTAGATAGGTTCTTACCTACTCTTCAAAACAGCAGGAACGGAACCTATGAACTGAACAGTTTCTCATAATTGTTGTTCCCCAAAGTTAAATTTGTTTTGTTATTAAATGAATAACTGCTGATTTTTATGACAAATGCATCAAATTCAGACATAATTTAATAGACATTTTCTATTATTCTTCCAAAAGGCTGTCTTTGTAAAAAAAAGTTTGAGGCACTATTTTTTAACATTATGTATGTATGTATTCTTTAACAATTTTTTATCAACCTTTTGTATTTATTTCTTAGTCAACTCACGTACCTGAACTAAATGATTTAACTTAACTAAATGACTTAAAGTATGTTTTATTGTTTGTAATAATTTTTGGAATTAAAAATTTGAAATTTGGCAGAAATAAACTATAATTAATGCACTACAAGATGACATCATCGTTTTTTTCTTTTTTTTAAATGGTGTAAGTTTTCAGTTTTGATCGCGATTTCATATCGAAATATTCACTTCATGTCTTTGATTTTCTTCAAACTTATGATCACGACCTCGAAGATTGATAACGAGTACTTGAAATATTTTTATATCAAACCGTTATTAAATTACATGAATTTTTAAATTTCAGAGCTGAAGGTATTTTTGATTGACAGCATGAGAGCTTTGTGACCTTTTACCATCAGTTTGCGGGTAATCACATTAGGATTATTAGGATTGCGCCAACAATTATTTTTGCTTTTACTAACCACTACGTTCTAGACTGAATTTTTGGAGTTATTCTATAAAATTTTATAGCATGGTCTGCATGGTCAAAGATAATATCTTAACTTTAGTAAGGCTAAATGACAAGTAAATTATTGTAAAATTAATTATTGTCAATTCTGATTTGAAGGCTAGTCTGAATATCAGCAACTTCGTGAACATATGTCATCTTGCAGCTAGACTAGACCATATTTCCTACATCATACAATTTATTCAATTATTTTTCGCACTCTGAGGTCACATATTAACATTAATGCAGTTGATTTTACTTTAAGTAGCATTCCTTAAATTATTTAAAAAAATATTTATGTGTAATTTAGAAATTGTGGGTTCTCCACTATATTTAGGACCGAGAACATCTCCTTTCTTACTATTTTCCAACAAATAAATGCAGATATTTATATTGACTTATTCAAAAAACGTACATACCTACCATGAACGTGAAATGTAAGGTCATCAACATTGGAAGGTTGCTCCAAATAGTTTTGACGAGGGTCACGTCAGTAATAAGAAAGATTCTAAATCCTGAAAGGTTGTTGCAAAGGCATTTCTAAAGTCATCTCTATTAACATTAATAAAATTAAGATATGTAATTGACCTTATGCATATTTATTATTCTGTCATTCTTCTTTTCAGTTGCCTGGAATCATGTTACTGGCATCTTATCGAGAAGCGGTTCTGCTACGACGACGACATCGCTCTTTACGAAGTACCCGAAAAAGAAGAAAAAAACAACAACATGTTCGACAACATGGCATTTTACGACAGCGTTTCTGTGATAGCCGGCCGAGCAATAGTAACAATAGACCCTTTACCAGAAGAAAAACCGATAGTACAACAACCACAACCTACTAGAAGATTACGTTGGGAGGAGTTAAGGAACAACAAAGCCTATCTTTCCAGGAGTGTTCCCATAATCTACCAACCAAGCAGCGATGTAACCATAGAAGTTATCGAAGAAAAGGAAGAAATAGTTAAGATCTTCTACTTATAATTTTGCAAAAAGTAATAACTTTTTATTTATTTTAGTCACCTACAATATCCAATAGTGAAGGCAGTGTTGATGATATCGACAAGGGAAGTAATCAAGAAAAATTGATCGCCAAAGAATTGGACGCTCTAAGACCAGAAAATCTAGATCCGGAAATTCGCAGAAAATCTCTACGTGAACGTCGTATGTCAAAAAGTCTGTACTTGAAAATTGATCAACCGAAAGAGTTGCCGATTATTCGCCAGATGTCGATGCCTAAATTTTATTTGGATACTCCCGAAGAACATCAGCAAGCTGTAACGTCAATGTTTCGAACTCCTAGTACGGCGTTGGCGAGTCCTGTTCCTAGCAATTCCAGAGGTTTGACGTACGATTTGTATTCTGTAGTACAAATGGAGAGGGAAAGAGTACAGAATTTAGGAACTCCTCTGGTTCACAAAGACTCAAGATCATCGAGATTATTACAAATTAAAGAAAAGATTAAGTTGAGAAGAGTCAAAAGCAGCTTGGGAACGCCCGCATTGCCTCACAGTCATCAGCACATCTAAGTCTATTAAAGAAACTATGAACTTTTACTGTACTGGTTAGTTTATTAATTTTGGTTTATCTCTAACGTTTATATAAATATTATTATTGAAATTACTGTCTGCACTAACTCAGACCCATAGCAGTTAATTTAAGTTTACCCGTCGTGTCATTGTGATTATTAATAGATAGGTAATAAATTATTTGTATCTATAGAATAAAAGTAAGCTCATTTATATTTGATTGACTTTTGATGTAAACATAACTTAGTTGTAACTTTTTTAACTATATATCATATCATGAAATGGAATCTTGTAAAGCCAACTATGATCTGTGACTTAGGAGACAAATTTACAAAATTTCCTTAAAATTTTGTCATAGAGTTGAAATCTACGAAAGCGTCTAGGGGTCACCAAATTAAAATAAAATTATTTTTTCCAATATATTGGAAAAAAAATCCAATATATTGAAAATAAATTCAATATATTGAAAAAAAATCCAATATATTGTAAAAAAATCCAATATATTGAAAATAAATGCAATATATTGGATTTATTTTCAATATATTGGATTTTTTCCAATATATTGGATTTTTTTCCAATATATTGAATTTATTTTCAATATATTGGATTTTTTTTCCAATATATTGGAAAAAATAATTTTATTTTAATTTGGTGACCCCTAGACGCTTTCGTAGAAATCTGTAACGTCATTCATGTATAAAAAAAGTGTTTTAATAGTAAAATTTTTATTTGCAAAACACAAATGTACTCCTTTAATTCAAAGATCAAGTAATTATGTTAATAAAAGCTTTTAAATACAACTATTATTCATGAAACAGTTTCATTTACTCTTGCTCATTTTTTTGTAAGTTTGTTACGTAAACAGTGCAGAGCTTGTGAAACAGATGGCGCGTTTCCCACTTCTGTTACCAACAACGTCCCCGTTTTTGCGATTTTTCACGACGGCACTTTCTCGAAAGAGGGTTTGTGGTAGGCGGCACGAATAGAAGTTGTAACGGTCAAAACTAACGATAGAGGATTTCGTGAATCGTTACTTCTGTATTCTCTATCATGACATCTGCCGATGCGTAGCGTAGTTACATAGCTCAGCAATCGATCAATTAATTATCACAAATGGTGTAGAACCAAACCAAACTAAATTTCCAACTGCAGCGACGCCAAGCGGACATTTTTTTCGCTTTGTCAATTTGTACTCCCTTAAACGTTCAACGTTGTCAAGGGAATCGCCATCAGCTTAACCAGTGGATAAGACCATACCTGAACTTGAATTTTCGTCGTCAAGAGAGGAAAAATAGGAACAGAAATGTTGAATGGTTTACAAAACTATCCGTATCCTTATTTTCTACTGGACTATGGAAGAATCTTTTGTAATTTAATAATATTGGTTTTTTGCATGGTGTAGAATGAGTTTAAAGTAATTTGGTTCTAGATACGTAGTTCATAATTATTGTTAATAATATTCGGTTTTTCAAGATAAATATTGATTTTTCTACTACCAGGAATAATTTGTATACAGTTTAAAAATGTGTAAAGCTACGTTCACAATCCCCACTTATAATTAAAATTAGTAGACTTGGCACAACAATTTTCTTTGAAAATTTGAAAACACAAACCACACACAACAACTTTAGATTGTCAACCGCACACACAACCGCCCTAAATTGCATAGAATTTTATATGATCTTGAATTAGTAAGTAAATTAACGTGAAAGCTTGAAGCTAGCAAGGTTTTAACTTACGTACTAATTGCAAGTTTGCCTTAAGTACTAATTGCGTAGGTTGTGAACAGTTTCATAGGAGTCCCATATGTCAAACTCTTACGGTTAATTGTAATTAATTACGGTAATTACTAATGAGAAATGTTAATTTAGAGAGCCTGAGTGTAGCTTAAAAGTTGATATCTACAAAAAATTAGATTTTTTCGGTGGTAACTTATTAGTATATGATAAAAAGTAAGACAAATTTATCCAAAAGATCCAATAAATATATTTTATAATTGTTACATTTATAGTGAATCTACTGATTCACTGTGAATTATTTCATTTGCAGTAACAAACAAATGTTTTTTTGTCAACATATAAAAATTCTTCATTTTAATAAAGAATAAATTGAAAACAAAAGTTTGACATGTCCTCCGACTTGAAAATATTCTTACGCCATTCTTCAGTGCTGGAATATTTACTCCAATTGTAACTCCCCACCTTCAAATACCTAAAATGCAATTTGTACTTAATGTAAGTATAAAAAGAATAAATAATATTATACAAATACATACTTCAGATTCCTGATCTTCATCAGATATTTGTTGATTTATGAGTTTCTCTTTATAATGTCTTTTGAAGAAGTGGCACTAAAAGGTAAATTAAATTATTAAAAATTATTTTAGTGATTTGTGAGGACGTAATAACTATATGCTTGATAAATACCTTATATAATCCAAAAATCATTAGTATTAAAACGATGATTCCTGAAATAACGGATGCAATATAAACCCAAAGAGGGATGGTGTCGCTCAATCCCAATCCATAAATCAACGTAATCGTAGAACTTTGCAATCTATAAGAAGTTTTAGTACTATTTATGTTAGTTAAACGACTATAATTTAAAGTTGTACAAAAATAAAGATCATTGTAAGCCAAGCTTTAAATTCATACTAATAATTATGCTTTTCTTGTGGAATATAAAGCAATGTTGAAGAAATGTCCAAATCTATGTGAATTTTCGGAATAAACAATTTCATGTAAAGATATAAAAAGTTCGCAAAGCAGGAGTTTTTTAATTTATAAATATAAAATATCAAAATAATAATTTAGACCTACATCCTACATAAAAATAATAAAAATAAGAATGAAAATAAAAATATTACTGCTGAAGTGCAATACATGGATATTTTATAACTGACCCAGTCGCAAATTTAATCATACATAATATCATAAAAGCAAGGGATTCATCCTGAATAAATGGAAAGGTTTGCACAAAAACGCGTTGCCCTACGTCCGGCGGCGCGAGTGGTTTTTGCGACGGCGACGCGTTTGAGTGCTAACATTGAACATTTATTCTGAAGAAATCTCTTGCTCGAATGATATTCGACAGATTAATACATGAATGAAAAAAAGCTACTAGAGTTTATTCGGAATAAAAAGCTAGTAGCTATTTATTTGGAATAAAATGCTGGTAGCCATTTATTCCGAATAAATGCTTCCTTTTTTCAAGAAGACGCTACGTGATTGGTTGAAAAATGGAAAATGAGGCAATCCTATTGGTCAAAAAAGTATGAATGTATTAATCATATATAATATCATAAGAGCAAGGAATTTATCCTGAATAAATGGAAAGGTTCGCACGAAAACGCGTTGCCTAGCAGCAAAAATCACGAGCGCCACAGGATGTTGGGCCGGCTTAAAAATCCGAGAGTGAAGCTCGGGGATTTTTAGGCCCTACGTCCGGCGGCGCGAGTGGTTTTTGCAACGGCGACGCGTTTGAGTGCTAACCTTGAACATTTACTCTGAAGAAATCTCTTGCTCGAATGATATTCGACAGATTAATACATGAATGAAAAGTTCACAACATTATCGATTTTGCTTGAAAAAAAGAGTTTATTCGGAATAAAAAGCTAGTAGCTATTTATTCGGAATAAAATGCTAGTAGCTATTTATTCCGAATAAAATGCTACTAGCTTTCTTTTTTCAAGAAAAGGCTACGTGACTGGTTGAAAAATGGAAAATGAGGCAATCCTATTGGTCAAAAAAGTATGAATGTATTAATCAATAAAAAATATCTGACTTTTGTTTTTAAGATCTGATACGTAACGATAGAGACTCCAGTGGTAGATGATTTGAAGAAAGTTAACGTGCACGTGCACGTTAATATGAACAAAATACAAATGTTTACTTTAACATTAAATAAATAGCCCAATTTGACTTCAGTTTGCTGTAAACTTCATCATCCGCCATTAGTTATCAAATATTCTAAACGAAAACTTAATTATATTACTAAAAATATGCGTGTTTTTTTTGCAAATTTGAAAACACCAATTTGGTGCTTATTGTCATTCTCTGTTCGACAGTCATAAAATGGGTTATATCCATTTGCCTCACTTTACGGCTGCGCAAAATGATGTAGTGCAATTACTCTGCAGAATACTAGAAATGATCTCGCGTCAAACATTATGAATATGCCTTTAGTTATCATACTGGCGCGCGAAAACCAGGCCTCTATTAATACGTTTTATTCAGTATGAAGTAACAAAGTGTGAAATAGTAACCTGGTGAATACGGCACTGGATTAAGACGGAGGGTACCACTGTGGATCAGCTGCGTATTTAATGTATGCGCGCGGCGTCATTCCATTAAATTAACTAGATTATTTACTTGCACTTGACTTATTCCATTTCCTTTTATGCAGTGATCTAATCTCTGCACGTCAAAATGCACACAATGAGAAAAAAACGCATGTGATAGCATAGACGTTGCTCTTAACACCAGATCATTTGCAAAATCGAAAGTTTAACAATTTACTCCGTAGGTATAAAGTTTTGAATGTACAACTTAAAGTTGAGAAGAAGCAAATTACGCTGGGAAAATCCGTTTTGCTTAATTTTTTGCTTGCCACTGTACAAAGGGTTTTATTTTAAAAGCAGATGACAAGTTATCAACAGTTTCTTTCAGGAACTGGATAAATTGCATAAAGCGCCAAGTTCTGTCCAGTTCGCGAATCGTTAACGGTGTAAGAAGAAGTGAACAAGTTAGTTGTACATTTCATAAAATGGATGCTTTGTATGTCCGGATGCCGTGATTTTACGGAGTTTTAAAAAATGGATAAATGTGTTGTTCTATTCATGAACTGGACAGAAGTAGTGTCCAGTTGTGTCCAGTAGTGAAAAAAATTAAGATTACATGATCTAAAACCAGTTCATGAAAAAGACAATTACACTAAATGGGTGCGACATCCTACTACACATTACATTGATTTCTTTAGCGATAAGGTATTAAGTAAGAAAACTTCTGCAATATTTGGAAATAATGATTAGGTAGTTCATAAACTATTTTTGTAGGTGTATGGCTACCAAAATTTTGTAAGCCAACTAATAAAGTAATAACTTACTCAACGGTGCCGTTGTTAAAGTAGGCGATTGATTTGAATGCTATCGTATCTTGACTGATCAATTCGATTTTGAATGCTTTGGCTGAAAAATTGTGTATACTACTTAATATACTTAATATTTGTTGCATCTTAGTTTAGTTTACTTACTTAATAAAGCAACATTGGCGCTAATTTTTAATGTAAACGTTGCTGTTTCACTCGATTTATAGAAATAACCTCCGGGGCAATATATTTCTTGGCATTTTGCAAAATCTTCTATACAACTTATTAAGTATGTATGGTTGCCTAAAGAATTCAAAATAGCCGTATTATGTTTAAAACTTGCATAATTTTTTGTCACGTTTCTTAACTGACATTCAGTTTGGATATTATTCACGGTACCCTAAAAACAAAATCAATAAATATTTGGAAAAGAAATTTGTTTCTGAAACCTCAACGCTGTTGATTTCGAATAATTGTTGATTCTCAAACTGCAATTTTGGTACCAACAGAACCAAGCCCATATCCACAGGACTCGGACCTGCGTTTCCCACAATAAAAACGTGTGAGAACTCAATTTTAGACATGCGTTTTCCCTTATTATTTACATAAGTAAGTCCTTCGGGGGTGGATTTGCTATCAATAAATGGACTATTTCGTAAGATAACGGGAACATTTAATTTGACGTAATTATTATTTTTATGATTCTCAACACCAAGACTTCTGACTTCGATATGTAATGATAAGGTACGCGTAGTTGGATAGAGATTTCCCACATCTAACAAAAAGGATTTCTGGAAAATAACGTAAATGTAACGTAAGGTCTTCACCTCGTAGATAAGTACTCACATTGTGTTTTTCTAAAGTTGCCATTCTTTTACTTATTAAACAAATAATGTAAGAGGAGTTAAATAAATTACATTCTCTTAAATTAATCAAGTCAATCTTTTCAGGAATTTTGACATAAAGCTCAACCTGTAAGGCTGTCTCTCCGCTGTTCTCCACATTAACCTTAATCTCCAACTGATTGTTTGCACCAAGTACCACTTCGCTTCTACAAAAGAAAGTGTTTACTAATTATTGATTATTAGAAATTATACTTACAAGTTAGAGATGGCTTTTATTGATAAGTCTACTTGACAAATATTGTCTTCACCGCATCCGTGTGAGAATGGAATTTCTAATTTTTGTTGAGAATATATTTCCGACCCGGGAAATTTGCTACCAACTTCTATTTCAATATTATTTGTATTTGTAAAATCCGTCTGAATCATCAATAAATAACAAATTGACTCGTCTAATAGATATTAGAAAGAGAATACCTTTAGTTTCACTTTATGAGTTAAGCAGATTTTCTGCGTTGAAATGGCGGTTACATTCTTAATTACAGACATTTCATTTTCAACCCTCTCATCCGAAATCAGTAAGAGCAAGTTAAACACAAGAGCTTTCTTAATTTGACTTTGCAAGATAGGTGTGACGCAATATCGAACATCGAATTCTTTTGTTGTTGCTAGTAAAACTGATATATTCGGTGTTATTTCAAATGAGGATTCAGCGATATCAGCACTTCGGATGATGAAAATTTGATCACTTCCATACGCTCCAATAACGATATCTAAAATTTAGTTTTTGTGTAAAAATAAAACTAAGTCAGTAATTATTTTCTGAAATGTTTGGGGCTGTAGAGAATATTTTGAATGCTCCACTCACTCTCTAGTGTCTGGGTAAATTCTAGGTACTCTACGTAGTTAAAATTTACTCAGCACACTCCTGGATAAATATATTTTATTCGCAATCATATAGATAATATGTCCATTCCTAACCTTTTAAGAAGTGGGGAAGTTAATCAATCCTGACAATCCATTCCTGACCTTACTTTTCCTTAGGAATGAGCCCATTCCTAACCTGCTGTGAGTACGAAAATCGCTCGGTAGATGGCGCAGAGTGAAATTTTACAAATTAATTTTGGTTTATTTGCCAAAAATGAATGATTGCGAATAAAATAGTATACAAATCTCGGTGGAAATTTCCTTAAAATTTCCTGTCTCGGGCATTAGCTCTCGACATAAATGAAACATTTTCCAACTCGGTGTGTAATCTACTATTATTTTTTATTAAGGAGATTATTTAATACTGTGAATAATGGTTTCAAAACCAGTTTAAATACCTGAATGTTTATTGCCATCAATGTCTTTTGCGTTTGATAAGCCTAATCCAAATCCTTTCACTGCACTGGGTACTTTTATTTGTAGAAGTGAAGGTGAAATTCGCTGGTATTGCGTATATCCCTTCGAGCTTTCATGATATGTATATACAACTCCAACTCCATTGTCTTCATAAGGAGCGGAGATTGCAATAACTGAAAAAGAATAAATTATATCTATACTTACTTATTACAATATTTTGCTGCAACTTCTTAATCAATAAATTACCATTGTTTAGGTCGAGATCTATATAACCCAAATTTGACATCGAACTTCCAAATCTAGCACCAGCTTGTCTGCCTCCAAGTAATTTAAAGGGTTGTTGAAGTTTTCCCTATTTTTAAATAAATCTTCGATTATAATTCTTATAAGTTCAAGTTAATAAGTACTTACATTTATATTTTTATAATAGTAGACGCATCCTTCATCCCATGATTTACCAGAATGCATTGGAGCACCTACTAGTAAGTCGTCACCGTATTTTTTAGGTACAACCAAGATAGATGCTCCGAAATATGAACCAAATTCTTCCCCTATCAATTCTTGCCGAATAGTTAATTTTCTGCTTGTAGATTTCTCAAATAGTACTACCTTAAAATGTTGAAAAAAACACTTTTAATGTATGTCGAAGAATATTAAATTTTCAAAATAATATAATAAAATTAATTAACCAAATTATTGTCATTAATTATTGTTAATTAAGAAACTTTTTACAAAATATAAGTACAATGCGTAAGTATCTTTAGCTGCAAGGTAATATTTTATTAAAATTTACAGACATTACACTCTCCTAACTTCTCTGATGTTATAAGGCCCTTATTTATAGACAGGACTTAAGATCCACCGTCATCTTGAGACCAAGTTGACCTAAAACGGTGAGATTTTTGTCTCATTTTTCGCAAAAGTGAGACGAAAGGTTCACCGTCCTGTCTATAAAAGAGTCTGCAAGCTTCTCTCTCGTCATCTCCCTAAAACGATCCATCGCCTCACCGGAACTGCATCCTACCAATACACTATTTTGCGTGCCCAACTGATAAATTTTTTATATTCGCATCCAGCGAGTTAATTGCAGAGTATAAGTTAATCTTTATTGGTTGCCCATGATTTTTCGGTTTTCAGTGCCACTATGACACCAGGTTCCACCCTGTCATTTACAATCTGAGAATGACTTTTTAATGCTTTTTGGGTTCACGTACAATTCTAAGTGACGGCAGCTCTTACATCTCGAGGACAAGCCCGAAACACTTCAACAGTGCCAATTTGGATGGAACATCATGAACGTAGGCAGGTCTTTTAAGGTGGCGAAGGAGACATTTTGCCAAATTTTGCTCGACTTTATACCACTGTAGTATGAAAACTTATGGCGTTAGAAAAATACATTTTATTAAATATTATAAAGAAATCTTTCAGTTACATACTACCGTATAATTGAAGTATGCACCTCAATTAACAAAGTGGCAATAGTTAATTTAGAATACGTCTGCAGCAATCTTTTGATCGTTATATCGCGGTTACAACCAAAGATTTTGAGGACGTGATCATTTCCTTGTACACAAAAAATTGTAATCTAAAAAATAACGAGCTCAAAATCCGGCTAAAGTTTGAAATTTTGATTTTATGATTAATTAATCAACGTTGCCATTATTTTTTTCTATGCGGTTATATGTTAATAGCTAGATTTTAAAGCGCTATTAACAAAAGTTAAAGAAATTTTAAGAAAAGTTAATTAGTCTACTGTCTATCTTAATCGACAACCTACGGTCCTATGCTTGCCATGTTAAATTTAGTTCGGTGTAGAGCCACCACGTGGCGCTTCAAAGTTTGAGCTGTCACGGACCTGTCACCGTCGATCAGGGGTGCACTTGCGGTCAGTTTTATGATCCCTTATCTGTTACTTTGCTAATGTATGTACCATAAATAAACTGAAATGATGGGGAACGAAAGCAACCACGACAAACATAATAGTTTATTTTCGTTGTCCGGCGGTTACGGTGGTAATGAAGAAAACAAAATCGGCATGGAGATTCTTTGATAAATAGATTATTTTCCTCAAACTCATTGTACCCAATAAAATAACATTTCACTGCATTAGTGATTCTCAATTGCCCCTGAACTTGAAAGTAATAATTGTGTGTTTTTTTAAGGGTTAGTTGGTCACATTCCTAAGAAAGACAAAAACTACGTCTTTTTGAAACAACAGCTTTTCTCATGGTTAGTTGGAGTTGGTCTGTACCAATAATGGAAACGTCTTTATTATTCAATAATGTTTCCGTCATCTAATATTCCTAAGAAATCATAATTGCAGCAACATTTAACCAATCCTTTCTTCTAAAGACTTGAACAGAAAATTAATAAAACTACGAAAATCAAAGTGAATGTAATGCGACTCTTTGTTGATTGTCTTACTCACAACTGACATTAAATGTCATCTAACCAGTATTAAAATCAAAATGAGGTATTTCAATGAGGTGGAAATTGCACGCGGTGTTGCTCTAATTGAAAATGGAACTTCCATTCGGCAAGTTGCAAGAGATGTTGGTGTAAGCCCATCGGGCATCCAGCGATTGTAGAACCGCCACCTAAAAGCGTACTTCTAATACAGTTAAGAAATTTAAATTTATCAGAAATAAACTACAATTAATGCACTACAAGATAGTAGTATAGGTTATTTGGAAGTTATTTCCGTGTAAATTTTCACTTTTGATCGTAATTTTGTATCGAAATATTTACCTCATTTTCTTTACCATCATTTTTAAAGGGTTGGAATTTTTTGCACTTCAAAATAGACCAAAATAACGTTAAAAAGAAGTGAATAAGCATTAAAAAACTATTTCAAACTTTTATAAAAGGTAAAACACAGAAAAATAATATATCACTTTTGATAAAGAAAACGCACTTTGAAAAAATAGCGTTAGCTCAGTATAAAATCTGTTACAACATGAAAATATTAGCAATAACTTAGAGTAATAGTAATAGTGAAGAGAGAGAATGCACTTTAAAATATTTTAACACGCTCTTTAAATAATACGTTTTGCACGAAAAACCGATACATATCACTTTGAAACGTAAATATAAACGGGTTAGAATTTTATACACTTTAAAATAAACCAAAATAACGTTAAAAATATATTATTGCACTTTGGAAAATTCTTCTAACTTTGTGCCAATAAACTATAAAATGGCAAAATCACACTCTGCATTAGGTAAAGTGTAACTTGAAGCTTACCCACTATAAAATGATACAAGGAAAAAGATTAGAAAAGTTCTTTTCAAACAGTAATTTTTAATCGTGTTTTAAAAAAAAATTACAGGGCCCTGAACTGACCCTACGTAGAACTTCTTTTCTCAAGAAAAAGTATTGTTTGAACGAGTATTTGAACCCGAAGGCTGTCCATTGGTGCGCAACCTGTTTTCCACGGCTCTATCGACCTCGCTAGTCGAAGCGTGTTCGATCTTTGTACAGTCTCGTCTTCTGTGATGACACCACTTACGCGTTGCGCGCGCATTAACGGCACTTTAACCACTAAGACGCTATATTCCATCAGCGGGAATGGCCGTAGACCGGCGGCGGTATCTAACCGCTAGTAGTGCAAAGTGCCCTTCTCTCATTTTATAGGGGGTAGAGTTAAAGCTTAGTTTATTGGCACAAAGTTAGTATAATTTTCCAAAGTGCAATAATATATTTCCCTGTTTGTACTTTACTAATAAAATGTTCTCAATCAAAGTGCAATCTTGTCATTTTATAGTGGTTAGGCTTAAAGTTTAATTGTGCTCAGTGGAAAGTGTCATTCTCTCATTTTATAGGGGGTAGAGTTAAAGCTTAAGTGTGCTCAATTCAAAGTGCAATTCTATCATTTTGTAGTGGGTAAGCTTCAAGCGTTGATTGAGATATTTGAGAGATTTGAGATATTATATACCTCAATCAACGCTTCAAGTTACACTTTACCTAATGCAAAGTGTGATTTTGCTATTTTAAAGTTTATTGGCACAAAGTTAGAAAATTTTTTGGAAAGTGCAATTATATATTCCCCATTTTTAAATTATAACGTAGCACTCAAAGAGGCAGCTTAATGAGTCGTTCACTGAATGTCTTTGTGGCTACCCACCATTTATGTTTATGGGACTCCGTGAAGGCACGCAACTTAACGTAAAGAAAATTAGTGAGAGAATGCGTGCACCAATCAGATAAGAAGTAAAACGGCATAGCATTCTGTTATGCTATTTCTCAATTCGTTACTTTTAAACTTGTGGCGTGCCAAACTGATAATGCGCATGCCCAAGTATTAAGTTATACGTGGGTTAAGTGGATCTTGTCATAAAATCGAGACTGCTTGAATAAAACCGTCTTGTCATAATGCCCTCAAAACGTTCAGAGACTCTTTAAAACTACAATTAAATAATGTGGCAGGGAACATTACAATCAACACTCCACGGCGCCAGAGCGTTAACAATTGGCGGAGGCGCCGGGTGAATCCGCACAAAAGCCGTGCCGGGCATGCCAAAAGTACAGCTGTTAGTAAGTATGTTCAAAAGACACCATTAAATTGCTAATTACAGTCAATCAAGCAGCTTCCCGCCGTACAAAATGCGATTCAAAGAGCCCCTCGGCGAACGGTAAAAAGCCGCAAAACTGTATAGAAGCACAAAACGTAGAGCTATTGCTAAATGATTACATTAAATATCAAAAAATTGCCATTTTCGCCTCTTCATTATTATATCTTTTTAAAGTTTAAGATCAATTTCAGAATATTTTTCCGTATATTTTGTGCTACTACAGATCTTATTACGTTGTAGGTATCTGTACGCCGTACCTAAGTACGTTTGAAGGTTGGAAATTTGAAGCAGGCTTATTTAGCGAACAAGTTGTTTCACCGCACAAACTCTCAATGGTTCAATGACCAACTTTGGAACTATTGCCAACAACTACGGTTCAAAATCTATATGTTTTGGCCGATACATTTTTTAATTCTATCAGAATTTTCATGCTTGAGCGTAACTGAATTAACTAAACACTTTGACCACATTATTAAGTGCTAATAGATTTTGATTTATTAACGAACCTTAATTTAGTTTTTAACTTAGTGACTAATGTGTTGATCATCACATTCTATTGTAATTAATTTTCATCAAAACTCTGCTCATGTATTAATCAAAGGATTGATATCAAATGCCAAGAGACTATTTTGAGCTGTTTTTGTAATTCAAGACAGGTAGGGCCCCATTGTAAGCCCCCTAGTTTGACAAAGAGCCGTTTTCTTCATTTTACGTCGTCTCGTTAAATTTGATATCATTTTGGATTGAAGACCAATTTTAGTAAAATGCTTTTTTCCCGCAACTATCGTCGTGCCTCGGCACAACTATCTTAGATTTTTTCTATTTCCAAATTTTTATTACAAAATTGCTAAGAGTTTTGTGAAAAGGTTCAAGGTACAATACCTTGTTTTTAACAATTTTGAAGTATTTTAAACTTTATACAGGGTAGGGCAACAGTGCGTCCGATTTTGATACCTCAAGTTGTATGATAGGTAGAAATTTGATTTAAAAACTCAAATCAACTAGAGAAAAAAGTCTATAACCGAAAATTATTCCTGAACATACAGAGTGGGCCAAGACGATTATACAGCAGAAAATGACATTTTTTTAAATAGAATGTTGTATGTAAAAGAAGGTTTTTCGGAGCCTTTTTCTAAACTCTTTTCACTCCAATATTATTGCCAAGTTTTAAGAAAAAATTATGTAAGTACTAGTTAGAAAATATCTGTGGGATGTCTGTAAATTGTTTTTACTTCTGAAAAATTATACAGGATGGCTTAACTTAATTTCTCAATTTAGAGCTTTTTGAATTTAATTTTCTTTATTTTTCAAATGGAACACTCTGTATACTTTTCAACGATATGATGTAGAAACTAAAAACAAACATTTTTTGTATGACTTTGATTTCAATAGTTGACCTGTTATTCCATTCTTTTTCTAAAATCCGCAAGTAAGTATCTACTCGTCTTAATTTCTACAATTTTTTCAAAAATTTTAAATAGCAATGTACTTATATCTACATCGTAAAGAGCATGAAAAGATAAAGCAGATGCAAAAAATTTAAAGTCCCTTATTTAATTTATTTTTAAAATTGCTAGTAGAAGAGAAACTGAAGTACCTGCGATTACCTATAAGAATTTTGCCCAAAAAGAAACCTTGGTATTATCCAGTGGCGTCTATTAAATAATAATAACCATTATAATTAAGTATCCTTTTATAATTATTGCAAGTCAAATAACGTAGTACAAGAGCCAGTAGTGATGTGACTAGCCCTATAGATAAGCACCTGTATAATAATCACTAAAAGAACATAGAAGGCCAGGGTAAAAATTCTCAAATTTCCCGACTGTTTATATAATTTTAATTTTAATTATGACGAAATAAAGTGTTGATATAAATTTATGAAAACAATCTTACCTCCCCCTTTAAACTAAAACCTCTAGGTACTCCAGCAACATACCAAGTTACATCTGAGCGATTTGTAAATTGTCCTGATGCAACACTGTAACCTATTATAAAAAGCTTTTTATAATACCTATAATATTAGTAGTTTATTTACATTTATTATATTACTTACCAAAGTATGTAAATTTCATGGAATTGTAAATAGAACTAAAAGATCTATGTTGGTTAGATCGAAAATCAGTTTCTATTACAGCGCCTAGAAAAAAATTTAATCTTCAAAGAAAAGTCTTGACGGAATTACATTTCCTAATTAAGATAAAAAAAAATCTCAGTAATACTTCAACTTAGAAAAACCAAATTTGGTACAGGTTCTGAGTATAATAAAAGCATTAATTGATAGTAAGTATAGAGATCAATTGAAACATTTTAAAGAATTGATTAACGATAATGCACCCTGAAAATGTGGATAATTAGGGGAGAGTGGGGCACAGAGGACCATCTAAGCTAAAAAAAAATTGAATCTTTTTTATTTTAATTGATAATGAAGTGCTTTCATGGTATGATGAGCAATAACTATCTGGTTATCGACTGAACTTGGCTGTTTCAGTCAACTCTATTTTTTTCAAATTCTATTACTAAAAGTGTGCACTATTGCACTCGGTCCTGTGTACTCCATACCTCGGGGCACATCGGATCACCATGCTCAACATTATTGAAAAAAATGTTGACAAACTTAAATGGAAAAATAAACTATTTTATTGAAAGTAATAAACTTTAAACAATATAAAAATAATTGAAAATATTATATAAACTTTGTAAGTAATACAAAAATAATTGACAAACATTAGGTACTATTTAGAATTTCATTTGTAATACAGATTTTCAGCCTCATCGCTATCGGCATTACAGTTAATACACAGAAAATTGTCATCTTCATATGAGAGAGGCCCCTGCACACTTGTCATGGGCCCACTTGCGACATTGTTGACATTGAATCCACAGCCAGTCCTCTCTGCCCCAAGTGCACGTTTTTTATAGAAAAAATAGCTTAGGATATCAAAACATTTTATAATGCCAGACTCTCGGGCAATTTTGAGGCTTCATTTATGGCACTTTCAAATGAGTGTAATAGATCAACTCAGATTAAACATTTTCAGTCTTTTCAGATGCAATCAAAATTGGAAAATATTGCAAGACTTGCCATAAAAATCACTTTTCTTCCCGACTCTGTCACAGCTGTGATCTAAATGGCAAAATTTCACAGACGAGCGATGCAGGTCTTTTCTGAGTTGCAGATGTAATATACGTCATACAAATGGCAGCGCATATACTACCATAATTCACGAAAACCTCTGTGCCCCGCCGGACCCCTGTGCCCCACTCTCCCCTACTTTATGGATTGCCGAAGATTTATGACGCTAACTGCTAAGTTGTAAAATAAATTCATACATAATTTTAGATATTTTCGTATCATTTTTGTAAGAAATCTAACCGTATTTTTTTCTTTTTTGTCATATTTTCTATTTTCTAAAATTGCCGCTAGCTTTCTAGAGCAAAATAAATTAAAGTGTTACTAAAAGGCTATCCTGATGCATCGTGGTGCCACATTTTTTCATATTTTAAATTTGTTCTTATGTCATCTACGCCGTGTGTTACATAATGTAATCCGAATTTGATTTTTACCTTTAAAATTAACGAAAATTTAAAAGGTAAAACCTAGTTTTGGGATATCCTGTATATTTCTATTTAGAATAAGTAAGTTGGTACCGACTTTTAGCACAACCTGTATAGCTGGAGAACTTGAAATATTTTAGATAGAAGAAGCATGATTATGACAGAGTATCAAATTTCATATTTTTAATTCAACTGCAAGTTAAAAAAACTTCTAATGCACGGTCCACTTATTAAGTAATAGCAGGACAGATCCTACTTCCTACTAAGAAACATTATAGATCTTATATGCTTTATGGGAACACATACCAGTCCAGTCAACCATGCCTGGCGCCCCAATCAGCAGCTGATTGGTGCCCTAAAATATAAACAGGTGTACTGTATTACCTATGTATGTACAACCTTATATTATGTATATAACATGCTAATAAAATAATCAATTTTTTGTTGTAACAATTCTTTACCTTTAAATAATGAATATCAAATCCACCTTCGCCAAATGCCGAGTCATAGTAATTCAAAAAGCCAGCAACGCCAACAGGTCCTGAAAGAATAAATATTACTATAAAATGCCTATGTATTCTAACGTGCAGTTTGTTTGCAATGTATTTTTAAATACAAAATGCTATCCCAGTAAGATTATCTAATAATATTTGATTGATTAACTTACGAAAGTGTTGTAAGGAGTTAATAATTTCTGCTGCGATAATTGTGGTACTGGAGTTATTGATTCGATAACATAACCCTTTGCTGAAAACATTTGCGGAATCTTGTTTTATTATATACCTTGGAGCACATGTCTAAAAAAAAATTTTGGATTCGAAATAAATGATAAAAAAATAACTTACAAAAAATTGACTACCAACAGTATCACCACCTTCCAAATTAGCTCCAAACAAATCTCCGTTAGCCCTAAGATGCAAATTGTCTGTAAAATAATTAGGCAATGATTAGATAAATATTAGATAAACAAAAGTAGCTAAGTACCTACCATTATTGTTATTTCTTAAATGATATTCGGTACATTCCAAAGTATCTATACTACATTTATGTACGGATCCCGTTATTTTATTAAAACGATCCCTGCTTTTTGGTGCCCCCACAATTACGCTTAAACAATGTTTTGTTGCAATTATTATTATCAAGTAGTTACATTGATAAACTTACAATGACTGATGTCCTCCTTGCAGAAGTAAGGAAAAGCCAAAGTAGCTTCCATTCCTACCTAAACTTATTACTTTAGTTGTTGTATAGTCAAATACACTACTGCTCAAAGAAACACTTAATAGCAGCAACAGTAATTCTTTTATATTGCACCACATTATTGCATCGCGAACAAAAACTTAGTGATGTTAGTGAATCCGCTGTGCAGGAAACAGATAATATGAAGATAATTTTGTTCTACAGTGTCACCGAAATTACTAATTCTGTCTATTATAATGTAGCCATGCACAAAAACCTTGGCCATGCACAGATAACTGGTTTGAATTTAGAATATTCGCAGTTAGCTTTGTTTACATTGAGATGATCAATTCTTACTAAATAAATACTTAATGGATAATTCTACAAAATTACCGTAGGTACATATATGAAATTTGAGATTCTCACTGTACCATCAGTTAAAAAAAATGAAATTTTTGTCTTAGAAGGTCTGTTCAATGTACAGGGTGATTCACGTAGCCCGTGCATTAGAAGTTTTTTAACTTCCAGTTGGATTAGAAATTTGAAACTTATAATCACTCATGCTAATTTTATCTAAATTATTTTGAGTTCTCTAGCTATACAGGTTGAGCCAAAAGTCGGTATCAACTTTATTATTTTAAACAGAAATGTACCTTTTTCTACATAGTTCAATTAGTCTTCCAACTCTGAGTTTTTATAACACTTGTTATGTGAACTTATCTGACCATTAACATAAGTTAATTTATGTCAAAAAAATTATCGATGTGGTAGCTTATTAAGAAATTCGTATCTGACAGACGGTTCAGAATTTATGAAAGCCAATTTGTAAAGTACCTACTTAGTTCGAAGTCCAGACTAACTTTTGATATACAAATGGTGGTTCCATTTTGTACCATATGGGCACAGATAATTTTCAAATATCGCAACTAAAAATGGTCAAGAAGTCATTTTTTTCAAACGGCACCTACTAATTGTTTTTGCACCATTCGATAGAAAATTATATTTTGGGATAAATTACTTAAGCATTTCCTATACCTAACTTCATCCCCTATTAAATTAAAAGTTAAAATCCAGAAATTTCATCAATCTTGCGGAAAAATTTTTTGGTTTTTCAAGTATGCCACGGAAACAAAAGACAATTGCAACAATTTAATTATGAAATGAATATCTTGCTAATTTTATATAACAACAACTACAAAAACTATCAAGAACTATCTTAACAAAATTCTAATGTAAATGTTCAATGTATCACCATTTTGACTACTACAGTATATTAATCTATTTTCAACAGATTGTGTAGCTCTTCTTATTTCGTTGTGGTCAAGACTGTCGAATGCTCTTATTATTCTCCCTCTCAATTTGTCTATGTGGCGAAGTGGTGAATTATTATAAACTAAATCTTTTATTCGACCCCAAACATAAAAATCTAATGGGGTAAGGTCTGGACATAATAAGAGCATTTGACAGTCTTGGTCCCAACCAAATTAAAAGAGGTACCCAATCTGTTGAAAATGGACTAATAGAATGTAGTAATCAAAATGGTGCTCACATTAAACATTTACATTAGAATTTTGTTAAGATGGTTCTTGATAATTTTTGTTGTTTTATAAACTTAGTAAGATATTCATTTCATAATTAAACTGTTGCAATTCTTTTATTTCTATGGCATACTTGGAAAACCAAAAAATCTCTCTGATGGAATTTCCTGGATTTCAATTTTTAATTTGATAGGGGATGAACTTAGGTATAGGGAATGCTTAAGTAACTCATCCAAAAATACAATTTTCTATCGAATGGTGCAAAAAAACAGTAGGTAGGTGCTATTTGAAAAAAATTACTTCTTGACCATTTTTGTTTCGATATTTGAAAATTGTTTGCGCCCATATGCTACAAAATGGAACTACCACTAAGATATCAAAAGTTAGTCTGAATTTTAAACTAAGTATTTTACAAATTGGTTTTTATAAATTCTGAACCGTCTACTCTGGAGACCCCCGTGTCAGGAGTCATTTAGTCAACATCAGTACGCAGCAGACAGAAAAGCGAAATTTTTAAGTGACACAATCCAAGTTTTTTGTACAGTGACCAAACGCATTGAATGTCAACTTTGCACTAAATTTTATCAAAAACTTGAAGATTTGTGTGTAAACTCTATGACTTTAAGTAAAACCTAAATCCTTTCAGTATCCTACTCACCAGAAGAATCGATACCAAAGAAAATAAAACCACTTTACGAGCAATGATTACTACGATTTTAAATATGTGAATGACCATATAGTTCTTCAATTGAAATGCTTTAATTGCACATATTCTTTGCCATTTTTGAACTTCTCAATACATAATCATAATAGTAAAAAAAGCGGCATTAAAAAATGCTTCAAGAAACGGCAACAGCGCTGTGGCTTTTCAAAGAAGAACAATAAAGTTAACATAGGTGTCACTAAACCATATTTTTTTTCTCTCTTCTTTAGGGTAATTTGAAATAGTTTATCTACAGATAATATTCAATTTAGATGATTTTCAGATGTTAACACTAAATTTTTTAATCGTAAAAGATATGGTATCAATAAAGGTCACATTTCTGCCGTTTTAACAGAAGACTAAACGAATTTCACCAACATGCAAATTTGTAACTTATAAATAAGTTTGACCTTTATTAGAAAAACATACCTACTTTTTTTTCTTATTTAGTAGCAATATATTTTTGAATAAAATAATCGGTACTTAACGCAGTTTTTCTTTAATTATGCCTACGCAATCTCTTTTTGCTTAGCATACTTAGTTACTTAATAACCATTGAAAATAAAAGAAAGTAAGCTATTGTTATTAATGCTCTTTGTATTCCTAATAGATATTAATTGACAATGACAAGTTCTAAATTCACTTAGACTTGCCATATAAGTATTTGTTATGTAGAAAATTAATTATTCTCTTTAGTCACTTCATATTTTAATGACTGATAAATATGCTTTCTATCTTTATCTCCGATTTTTTTAACAAGTTAAAACAAATAAATAATTTTTTATTTTTTTCTGCAGTGAAAACGTATAAGCGGAATTGCTGTGTTGAAATTATTTAAGTGTTGCTGTTGCTTTTATTTAGCGGCCAAATAAAAATTACACGGACCTCCTGCCTCACAAAATCGATTGAAAATCTCGGTGTGAACATTTAAAACAATGGAACCATACTTCCCGTTTCATCAAAAGTAGGCCATCGAGTAGTTACACCGTATCTATAGGTGTATTCAGTCTTCATTAGTTGATGTTTAACATCAAGGCTATAAAGATAGTATCTATCTATCTACTTGTTAGTTGTTATACCGAAAATGTTAGTCTTCACAATTGATTTTATAAGGTTCTTGCTAATACATGTAAGTAAAACAAATTATAGTCGTTGTATATCGCATAATTTTTTCAAATTTTGCATAATCCACAATAACTTGCGGCCACTAATTCAAAAATATTCTTGAATTGAAGAACGAAGGCTGCATTTATTTCTGATCTCTGGATCAATTTAAACATTTTTTATTATTGTTTTAAATAATTTTATAAATCTTCCTCTGAGGCGGATATTGTTGGTGATAGATTTGTATGCAAATCATCGGTTGAAATGTAATATGTACCTAATAATATTTTATATTTCTTTTTCTTAAAAGTATACTAGGTATTTTAAAAATTCTTTTGCGCACTTATACTAGATTTACGGAAGCGTCTAGGGGTCATCAAATTAAAATAAAATTATTTTTTTCCAATATATTGAAAATAAATCCAATATACAGAGTGGGGCATAGTGCTTCCGACTTCGATAGCTTGAGTTCTATGATGCTAGAAACATGATTTAAGAACACAAATAAACTAGAGAAAGAAGTCTATAACCGCAAATTATTTCTGAACATACAGGATTGGCCAAGACGATTATACAGAGTGATACACGTAGCCCGTGCATTAGAAGTTTTTCAACTTTCAGTTAGATTAAAAATTTGAAACTTGGGAAGCAGTCATAATCATTCATGCTCATTCTATGTAAAATATTTTGAGCTCTCTAGCTATACAGGTGTGCCAAAAGTCGGTATCAACTTTCTTATTTTAAATGAAAACGTATCATTTTTTCTACATGGTTTGATTAGTCTTTTAAGTCTGAGTTTTCATAACACTTCTTATGTGAACTTATCTGACAATTTTTGACATTATGCTAATGTATGTGAAAAAAATGGTCGATGTGGTAGTTTACGAAGAAATTCGTATCTAGTAGACGGTTCAGAATTTATAAAAACCAATTTATAAAGTACTTAGTTCGAAGTCTAGACTTACTTCTGATATCTTAATGGTGGTTCCATTTTGTACCATATGGGCGCAGACAATTTTCAAATATCGCAACCAAAAATAGTCAAGAAGTCATTTTTTTCAAATAGCACCTACTAATTTTTTTTGCACCATTCAATATAAAATTGTATTTTGGGTTGAGTTGAATTAAAAATTAAGTTTAGCCACCTTGTATAATTTTTTAAACGTAAAAACAATTCAAAGGCATCTCACAGATGTTTCCTAACTAGTACTTACATAATTTTTTCTTAAAACTCGTAATTGTGACTGTAGTGTTTTTTTAACATGCATCTGCAGATGCTATTATTTGAAACATGCATCTGCAGATGCTATTATTTGAATAAAAAAAATCGCTACATCCAAGTGGTTTGAAAATACTCAGTAATAATATTGGAGTGAAAAGAGTCCAAAAAAAGACTTTAAAAAATCTTTTTTTACACACAACATTCCATTTAAAAAAATGTCACTTTTCCTGTATAATCGTCTTGGCATACCCTGTATGTACAAAAATAATTTCCAGTTATAGACTTCTTTCTCTAGTTTAGTAGTTTATTTGTGTTTTAAAATCAAATTTCTACCTATCATAGAACTCGAGCTATCGAAGTCGGACGCACCCTATGGGTACGTAGCAAAGCTTTTTAAAATATCACATATTAAAGCTGTAATTTGACTAAAAACAAAGATTATTTGGTCGATTTACTTTAGCTGACTCACCCAGTATATTGGATTTATTTTTATTGTATTGGACAAAAATAATTTTATCTAAATTTGTTGACCCCTAGACGCTTTCGTGTAGATTTGAACTTTTCAATATTTTTTTAATTGTTTTGTCATAACAAATTTTTTCAAAACTAATAAAAAATTACTAACAACCCATGATTCGTTTTCTCAATATTGAATACTGATTCTATTTCTTCTTTAGGCAATTTTTATCCAAGTTAAAGCAGTTTCTGAAGAAACGGTACTGATCCAGCCCAACGGCAATGCTAAATACTTCGATTTACCAACCTCAGATGAATCCGTCGTTAGTTGGATTGACATTCAAAAAGGAATTTTTCCAAATGTGTTTGAAATATTTATTAAATAACGTGACACTATAAATAATTTAAAAATGTTTGTAGACTTCCCAAATTAACTCTTTTATTACGGTTGGCGAACCTATCACCATGTTTGTTTACCTTAAAGACATGAGCTACTTATATGACATCAAAGTAACTGATTGTTGGGCTTATGACGATAAGAAGTTTTCTGATTCGAAAAATAAGTTACATCTGATGGAGGAGCATCTAAGAAAGTAACTTGTATCGACATAGACGTTGATTCCTCAGTGACCAACACTATTTTGCAGAAAAACCAAATTGATTGATAAATGGCATAAACGCAGTTTTCCACCTGGACAATTTTTGAAAACCATGCTGTACGCAAATTTGACCGCATTTAAATTTCCGGACAAAGACCAAATATACATGACTTGCGACATACAGGTAAGTAAAATTAGATTTTAAGAATGGACTTAATTTTATGTATTTGTTTCAGTTGTGCTTTAAAACTTGCGATAAAGCAAGCAAATTATAACAAAAATCAGACTAACTTAGAAAAAAAAAATCAACAATAATACAAATTGGAAAAGTGCAAGAATATTTAAAAGTATCCCTCATCATCATCGTTGTTCCCGTCATTAGACTCCAATACGCTGGCTAACATGTGCTTAGGAATTTCGGAGCCTCTAATCTGAATGTTGTAACACACCAATTCCATCTTCGCTAAGCTTTGTTTCAGAACATATCCCTTGCGACTAAGCTCCTTGTTTCCTGGGTTGATTAATCCTGAAATAAATCATTACGTCAGTTATTTTAGCAAAACTTTACAACGTCTTACCTAGAAACCCTGCATGAATGTGTTTAACTAAATTACAAATTTTGAAACATTCACTGATGTTGCCAATGCCTAAATTGTTAATGGACCTCCGCATCATTTCCCCTGTAAAATCAGCAATACCGAGAATATAATCATTTTGAGGACACAGCAAGTTAAAAGCAACAGAATCTTCTTCATATTGAAATAATTTATTAATTTCTTTCCACGGCTCGATAGTTTCTCGATGTAGAAACTGATAAAATACCAGAGCCTCAATAAATTCTTGCAACCCACTTGTGTACGCTTTATGGTACTGATAAGCGTCCAAGTCTTTGAGAATCGAAGCGACTGATCTGAAGTTTTTATCGACAACTTGCTTGAGTCGCGTATCCGCTTCTTCAAGAATTGATAATTTCTTGCTTTCACTAAAGTAATAAAATTAACAAAGTCAATGATGAATTCTTGTCAAATTACATGTCCGTGTTGACGTTGTGGAGAAGAAAAATTATTCGTTTATTCTCAATGGTGATGTCACGGCTAAGTTTAACTAACTTCTCATAACGGTCGTGTTTATCATCCAATTCTTTGCGGTATTCAAGAAACATTTTGATGACTGGGTTGCTCTCATCGATGTTCTCCAAAACCTCACGAGCTTTATCTCCCACACTTGGTTTGGATTTTCCATGTTTATGATATCCAGAGCCTGTAAAGGAAGTTAATATTAATGTGGCACATTTTATGTTGCGTGATCATATATCAGTGGCTAAAAATACCCAATCGCCCCAAAAAGGAAATATGATAGCACAATCAGAGAAAAGTGTTTTGTGTTGGGAATTGAATTTTTAAATTTTGTGCACAATCACAATATTTGTTATATTACCTTTGTTACGGGACATTCTTATTGCAAAAATGAAGAAAGGCCTTAACTATACGTGAAATCTTCAGAATACAATAGAAAAACAGTAACAACAGCAGAAAGACAACCTAACCTCACACTCAATTAACGTCAACATCAACTAAGAAACGTCAACATGACAGTTCTGGAAGTCAGCGGTTCTCAAACAAAGACTGATTAATCTCTAATATTTGGTCCTAAACAGTGTGTAATCAAATTTCCACTCAAAATCTAACAAGTTTATTATTAAGTATATTCCGAATGGCTTACTAACACATTTTTAACGATTATAAGAACTTAAATTTAGTTGATTTGGGTTTGAGTTGATCATCGCTGGGTTATGTAATGACGTCACTTATGCCAGCTGTCAAATTTTGCTGACAGATAGAGCAGTGTGTTAGGAGGAGGATTTCGGCTGTAAAACCCCCCCGTTTTAATTAATTTGGGAGTATATCAAGAAAATGGTGAGTTATTCCGGCCAAGTTACGGCTCTATTTTAATATTTAATCGAAAATTTGGGCTTTTACTCAAAAATTTAATTGTTATTGCTAACATTGTTATGTTTTAATTTTTGCAGATTCGGTTTATTCTCATCCAAAATAGAGCAGGAAAAACGAGACTGGCTAAATGGTACATGAATTTCGACGATGACGAGAAACAGAAGTTGATTGAGGAGGTTCATGCGGTAGTTACAGTGAGGGACGCGAAGCACACAAATTTTGTAGAGGTAAGTTTCCCTTAGTTGTTGCGAGGGTGTTTAATACTGATTTGGTTTCAGTTCCGCAATTTTAAGATCGTGTACCGTCGATACGCTGGCCTGTATTTCTGCATATGTGTAGACGTTAACGATAATAATTTGTGTTACCTTGAAGCGATACACAACTTTGTTGAGGTCCTTAATGAGTACTTTCACAACGTTTGCGAGCTAGATCTGGTTTTTAATTTTTATAAAGTGTACACTGTTGTGGACGAGATGTTTTTGGCCGGTGAAATCAGGGAAACTTCCCAAACTAAGGTTCTTAAGCAGTTGCTGATGCTGAATTCTCTCGAATAGAATTGATCTGTTCTGGTAAAGTTTTGGTCTTGGAAAAGGGTCTCATTGTGTTCTTTGACTGAAACTTGCTGTTTTTGTCACAAATTGTAGGTCTAATTTGTTACTTACCCACAACTATTTAACTTTTTGTTAAACTCCATTTATTGGTAGCAACATAATCATGAAAATGGACCAATTTCACTAGAATTTGCTCATGATCCCTGATTACTTCCTAAAACGACTATTGTTCTACATGGGGTTCAATGGAGGCTACTTGGTGGAATTGCTATCCATTATAGTTTTTCCATATATTTGCTATTTTTACAATTATGAAAACGCTCCTTGTATTTCATGTGTATATGTATCATAATATCAATAGGAATGGCAAAATATTAATTATTTATAATATATGTACGTTATTATGTAAAACTTTAATCATTTTTAGTAAAATTAAGAATGAGTACTGCTGAAAGAATGACATTTCCAGTAATTTTAATTATACATGTAAAGAATATTGTATATTTGTGTTCAGTAATTTAATAAAATATTACAACGTTGTTGATCATTGATTTCACATTACATAAACATCTTGATTAAAATAAGTTTCAATGTTTATTTTTATATAAATTAATTATGTTTCTCCACCAGAAACTTTAAGATATATGGTTTTATTGTTTTTCTAAATATGGACAAACCAACTTTATTACGAAAAATAAAAGGTTTATAAATATCCCAATTTGCTCGTTTTTCTTCTTTATAAAAAGCTGAAAATTGAATTTTCTCATTATCATGAATCATTATAACTAGGATAAATACGAAACTTTATTTTCACATCAACTAAAACGGAAAGAAAAACTGGGAGAAATATGTATACCTACCTTCTGTTTCATTTGTTATTGAGAATAAATCGCTAATTATCTCTATACTTTATGATGTTTATCACATCTTTACTAGATAGGAAACGATGAAAGTGAAGAAAGCAATTCAAAAGGTGTTATCTTCTTCCACTGGCTTTTGCAACTTTGATTATCATCAAGGACAGTCATCTTAGGTATCATCTTGTTTTTATTGTATTCATCCTGAGATCATATTATTGAAGATTACAGTTAAGTTTTTGTTCAGAGAGTCTTTTTTAGACTCTTTTCACTCCAATATTATTACTGACTATTTCCAAACCACTTGGATGTAGCGATTTTTTTTGTTCAAATAATGGCATCTGCAGATGCATGTTAAAAAAATCACTACAGTCACAATTATGAGTTCTAAGAAAAAATTATGTAAAGACTAGTTAGGAAACATCTGTGGAATGCCTTTGAATTATTTTTTTTTTTGAAAACTTTTACAGGGTGGCTAGATTAATTTTTTCAATTTAGAACTTTTTAAATTTAATTTTCTCTATTTTTGTAAATGGAACATCCTGTATATTTTTTAACGATAGGTATGATGTATAAATTAAAAACGAACAATTTTTGTATGTAACACCCCTATGGCTATTTGTAACCATTTTCGATTTATCGCCCAATAATTACAAAATTCAAGAATAATCCTAAAAAATTAGATTGTTTTTCAAATAACTCAACAGATAAAATTGTAATAAGTGCTCCAGATGTTTTGTTTATAAAAACAGCATAAGTTTTCTTTAATAAGTTCACTTTATGTTTGTATCTTGATCATTTTTTGCATTATAATATTATCCGACAAGAAATACACATTTATCGCAGTTACCTGTCGTCAGTTGTCATTTTTGTGTCAGTTTTGAAACATTTGAAGTTTTTTGTCAAGCTATTTGGAAAACGATCTAATTTTCTAGGATTAATCTTGAATTTTGTAATTATTTGACGATATTTCGAAAATGGTTACAAATAGCCATAGGGGTGTTGTAACGGTTCATTTTTGGGATGGCTGTATGTTTGCGATTTTGGGGTCTCTCAAAGGTGTCCGTCCTTTCTGTTAATGTTCTTCTCGTTTCTATGGTTTTGGATTGTTATCGGTACCTTGAGTTGCGATGTTTTCTTTGATGCGTTTTTTCGGATATGCTGGCTGATAAACGGCATATTGGTGAGGTTTTTCGAGGTGTGTGGGTCGGTGTCTGTGGGGACGAGATTTTGAGGTAAGTTTTGTTTAAAGAGGGTGAGCCCTCTCTCATGCTCGTTTCTCCACAGGTCCATAGCTACCCTTAATTATCAATTTCGCTTTTGTGGTCTTTGAAACCCACCACCAGTATTCGAGACCACCAACATTGGGGGAATTTATCGGCCAGTCCGGAACGCAGGGCAGCTCAAGCCCCGATTAAAGTCCAGGACCTGGAGAACCCCTGTCTACTCTTCGTCTTTTTGTCTTCTTCATCTTCATCGTGCCACCCTTTACTATTTTCATCTCAGTCAGCGCCCAGGACGTCATCAGCGGAAGCTCCAGCGATCCCGGCGAGTACCTTTTTGATTTTTGCGTATTTGTGCGGCTTGACAGATTTTTGTAAGACGAGCTCGTTATTCGATTTTGTTGGGTTTAGCCGCGCAATAGTGTATTTCAGCCGGGTATTGCCAGTGACCACCATCATCCGCTAGGCGTCTGACTAACATCTTCTTCACTTCCTAACTTTTATTTGTATCTTTTTTCTTCTGTAATAAAACCACCACGTCTTGTTTAGACACTTATTTATTTTTGCTCAACTTTCCCCTCCGTAATTGGTAGTAAATACCAATTGCTGGCGCCCATAAGCTCAACGAGACCTTCAGAGGACCCACGACCCAGCCGCCGCAAAGGAGCTAACCGTTAGCCGCATGTGGTAGCGTTACAGTGTGCAAACAAAAAATGTTCGTTTTTAGTTTCTACCTCATATCGTTAAAAAATATACAAGGTGTTCCATTTAAAAAAATGGAGAAAGTTAAATTCCAAAAGTTCTAAATTGAAAAATTAAATTTAGCCACCCTGTATAATTTTTCAAAAGTTAAAATAAATCAAAAACATTTCACAGATGTTTCCTAACTAGTCTTTACATAATTTTTTCTTAGAACTCATAATTGTGGCTGTAGTGATTTTTTTAACATGCGTCTGCAGATGCAATTATTTGAACAAAAAAAATCGCTACATCCAAGTGGTTTGGAAATAGTCAGCAGTAATATTGGATTGAAAAGAGTGTAGGAAAAGGCTCTGAAAAATCTTTTTTTACACACCACATTTCATTAAAAAAAATGTCACTTGCCCCTGTATAATTGTCTTGACTCACCCTGTATGTTAAAAAGTAATTTTTGGTTATAGACTTCTTTCTCTAGTTTATCTGTGTTTTTAAATCAAATTTCTACCTATCATAGAACTCGAGCTATCGAAGTCGGACGCACTATTGCCCCATCCTGTATATAATGTGGTATTATTTTTCGATTTAGATGCCCTATTACATTTAAAAATGTAAATTGTCTTAAGGCCTGTCTAAAGACAAAATATCATTACATCGAACTTATAATAAGAGTTATTTATGTATCAAGGGAATAAACACCGATTTTAATCCCGAGAATGTAAGTAATGCACGAGGCGAAGCCGAGGGCATTTTCATTCGAGGTATTAACGATGTTTATTCCAGAGATGCATACAAAACTTTCTTCCCAACCGTTTAAGTTAATAATAATAAATTAGAGAAGAAATAATTGTTATAATTGACAGATACCTAAATAAAGTTGGCTGACGTTATTATGGAAACGAGTTTCTTTATGTTATAACGACATTTTTTTACTTTATTCCCCGGTAATAAAGTGGCACTTTATTTCCGGTTGGGAAGAAAAGAGATTATTGTATTTTACGTTTGGCTGACTCAAAGCATGGAGAATATAGCCGCATTGACACAGTAGTTCCAGGAACAAAGCAAGTTCTTAGTTTACTTTAAGGAAAGCTGTAGTTGAATCTAGCGTTTTCAAGTCTACATTATGTAGACATTAAAAAACTATGCCAAATAACAATAAGCTGCAAGCAAACATGAGAAAACAGAAAACAGTGTCAACTAAATTTTTAAAAAGTAAAAGTACAAAGTCAGAAGTAGCTCAAAAAAAGAAAATAAAAAAAACATTAAATCAGACCGTTTACAAAATGTAACATTCGAAATTGATGAAGATTCTGTAAGCAACACTTGTATCTATTACCTACTACTCTACTTATTTGAATTTTTGCCACAACTTTAGTAACTTTGAATTTAAAAAATGTAACTAAAACGATAATAAGGAGAGAATTATGATTGCAAAGTAGAAAACTTATTTCTAATGATATTAAAAAATACTCAAAAATAACGTCATAGAGCACACATTTGTGTTGCGAACCGTATTAGGCAGCCAGATTTACTAGATTGTGCGGCTACGGTGACTAGAAAGTTGCATACTCTGCTGCATAAATTTTATTTCGTATACATAGACATACCGTATAATTTAATTCCTAATTTTTATGATTAAATAATTTACGTATAACTAACCACAATAAACTAAATTTTTAAAAATTAATTATTAAATAACATTAATCAACTTCTATCAAACATGAGTAATCGACAACATCAGATAAATATCTAGGTAGGTACAGTCTAATTCTTAAAAGAAGCTAATGACGTCACAAAATTATGGTCGAGTTACGCGCAACGTTATAACACGATTGTCCGCCCTGTCTCTTTTCAACATAATGACGCACGGTAATAACGTAGCGCGTAACTCGACCATAATTTTGTGACGTCATTAGCTTCTTTTAAGAATTAGACTGTATTTACTTACCTACCTAGGATAGGCTAATATTTAAGGGGCTCTAAGTTCGGAAGAGATAGACAATTCATAGCCCATGTTTTACTTCACTATAAAAACAAAAATAAAATAAGTATCTAACTAAGTACAATAAGTACATACTTACCTGTAGATATAAGTAGATACAAAAGAATTAATCTTCTAAAGACAGGTTTTACAAAAGAACCTTATTGCAGGTATTATTATTATTCTGGAATTGAGAAAAAATAGTTCTACGACGGGCTGTTTAAACTATATAGATACGTGTAAGTAAGATTTCTCCTTTTTCTAACTAAATAGTAAATACTTTGATATCTTCAAAAAAGATAGAAGTATAAGTCACTTTATTATCAATATTATCTAAACAATTCTATTTATCTACATTATTTTACTTCTATAAGATATGTGTGGATAGAAAGAAACTCATCTAAGTACTAGGTATATAATTTAAAATATAGGTACTACTTACTCATATTATGAAAATCAAGAGGTAGATAGCTTTAACATGTGATGCTGCATATAGGTGCTTATCACCTATTTATCTACTAATGATCAAATTTGAATTTATGCTTAGGTATTCACCGTTCTAAGTTCTTGGGATGGTGGAGTTGGTGATATGGTTGATGCCCCGTCACCCCAGCCCTAGCATTTCCGTGGTTATGTTTAATTTCCTTGATGTGCAAGTGGGCGTGTCAAGTCGTATGTCATTGCTTGAAAGGAGCGGCGATGGCATGGCAAAGTTTCCTGTGACAAAATTAAAAAATGCCTGTGTGCGGCGGCGCCTTTGAATGAAATCCACATCAGAGGATCCCGTTTACGTCTCCTCAAGAGTCGGTTTTATAATTGCGACGCTCTTATACATACATTCATTCTACTTAGGTATAACGACAGTAAAGAATAAAGATGTAACTATTATTAGGTACTTGGATTACTTCCCTAATAACTTGCAACTTAAAAAAAAAATTGTTGTAGAAGGTTTCAATATTAATAAGGAAGTTGATTACTATTTACCAAATATTCAGATAAATAAACTATAATACTAACAGCAACAGCAACAGATGATAAATGTACAACAAGAGCGTTGAAAATCTTCTTTTAACGCATTAACTTCTAGACTTAATGAGCATCTGGCAATGAGTTCATAAACATATAAAAAGGTATAATATACGGGAATTTAAATAAGTTGGATCCTCCTCTTTAACAAACGAAAATCCCGTCAACGCAGACTTCAAGGGTGCCGCACCACAGCTATCCATCAATGTCCCTGACGCACCAACATATGGATGTGGCTCTAATGACAATGAAGTGGTTCAAATTTTGAAATTTATTGCGTTTCGATTGCTGACGCCAACTTTTTAATTTTTGAAAAAAATGCAAGTTTTTCAAACAATATTTCGTTATTAGTTGCTGGTATTAAAACGTTGTTATATTTATTACCTGATGCTATATTCTTGCATTATGTTATATAGGTAGATAGCGTATTTGCTCTATCAATACTTTAAAATGTTAAAGATTTGAAAATCTTTAACGTGATTGCTAATTAAAACCAAATCACCCATTTGAAAGTAAAACGAACAGTTCACTCTGTCACTAAAGTATCAGTTTCATGTGGTGGCTTAATTATTGTGTCGGCATGGCTTTGGTAAATTGAGCTCGGTCGTGCAACCAGTCCTGGTTCGAAATTTCCTGGCATCACCTCCAATATAGGTTAACCTCCATCATACTTCTGCTTTTACAACATGAAGTTCAGTTTTTTGAAATTCTTTGCCCTGATGATTATGATGATTATACCTGCAGACTACTAGGGAAGAGAACAGATTATTATTCATGATCTGGGCTTTGGATTATCCATGCACGCTCTTTTTAAGTTTTTTTTTTTTTAATACATTGATTAAATTGAAATACGTTATGTTCGACGTGGAACGACATTTTGCAAACTCTGGGTTACATACCGGGTGTTTCAACGAGAACCGTCGGTGCCAAATTGCGTATTTCCAATTGTTAAAAAGAATTTAAACCAGAGAAAAAATGTCGAACCCGGCGGGATTTGAACTTCCCGTACAGGCCTGCCGCTCTTCCCATCGAGCCACGGAACGACCTCCTTCTCTAATTTTAAAACCTTCCACATCTCTTACACAAGTGACGTCACCTCCCATGACTCACGATTGTAACAGTTCGGCCATACCTGACAATACAGCCGTCCTCGGCTGTCCTCTCGACACCTTAGACTCACAAACTGTCATTGCCACCGAATGCCACCGAACCTGTATACACCTCTACATCGACTACGCCTTGCTACTCCAAGCAGTCAAGCACGCAGTGAATCCCACTTCTGATCTGTTAAGAAGGATTTAAACCAGAGAAAAAATGTCGAACCCGGCGGGATTTAAACTCGCGTCCTTTCCCGTACAGGCCTGCCGCTCTTCCCATCGAGCCACGGAACGACCCCCTTCTCTAATTTTAAAACCTTCCACACCTCTTACACAAGTGACGTCACCTCCCATGACTCACGATTGTAACACAATGGAGTTAAAAATTTGAAATTTGGCAGAAATAAACTTTAATGAATGCGCTACAATGTGGCGTCGTTGATTGGTCCATAATTAATTCCATGCGCCGTCGGGTCCCCCTAATGTGCTTTTCCAGAAATTTTTAATAAATTTTTTTATTATTATTATGTTCGTAATACCGCCAGGTATACGTTCCTGTTGTTAAAAATTTGAAATTTGTAGTTAAAGTATCCCTAATTGTGTTTTTAAGAAGTTCGCGGGATTTTGACAAATTTATGACACGACTGCTTTATTGAAGCAGTCAAATTTCGTGACAAAGACCGCCTAAACGGTTCGGTTATTTAGGACTTAAAAGCGGTACCTACTCAAAGATCTTTGCAGTACAGAGACCATCATAAAATCTAATGCGGTTACCCGCAAAGCTGGGGTCATAACGGTGTCATGCTGTCAATTAAAAAATCCCCTCAGGGCTAAAATTTAAAAATCCATGTAATTCAATAACGGTTTGATATAAAAATATTTCAATTACTCGTTATCAATCTTGGAGGTCGTGATCATGAGCTTGAAGAAAATCAAAGAGATGAAGTGAATATTTCGATATGAAATCGCAATGGAAAGTGAAAACTCACACCGTTTAAAAAATAAAAAAATGATAATGTCATCTTGTAGTGCAGTAATTATAGTTTATTTCTCGTTGAAACATCCGGTATTAAAAACACTAAACAACTGCTGATGGAAAACAGAAAACAAACTAAATTTAGACCTATTATACAACGTACAATATTTGAAGAGTAGGTACATTATTTTTGTGTTCTTTTATGTATTTACACATTTTTTTACATTATTTTGAGATTATTTATTTATTGTGTTCATTAAAAAGTTTAAGTTGCATTATCCGTGTTATGCCCGCCGCCTCAATTACCATCGACAATTGCCGGTGGTCTACTGTATAATTAAATAGATGTGTCTATTAGTTATTATTTTGCAACTAAAATTTGCAATAAAAAACGATAATAAGAATTGAGGCCGGTCTTTTCCGAGGGACGTCTTGCAAAAGTTTCAGCTGATTTCTTCCTCTATACGTTTAAAATAATAATAGCTGTTAGGCGAGGGGCTCTGCCCCGAGACTTTCAAAGTCGCCCGAGGGGCATAAACATCAAGTACTGCCCGCGGTGCACACACAATTTTATGTTTAACTAATCTGTTTTATACGTATTTTTTATTTTTGTAAACAAAGCTTGATGTTATGTAAGTTTTTTTGCTATGTATTTTACTTTAAGTATGGCACAAGGGCCAAAATGCAACTTTACGGCCCGAGCGGGCATTATGAATAGTATAATGTAGGTATCTTGCATGTAAGCCATTATTAATCAATAATAGACTAGTAGAACATAAAAATTATTACGCCCGTCATGGGTATTTTATAAATCAAGAAGAAAATGTTAGTCTCTACCTACCTATACCTATATCGCTCTAGTGGGTATAATTTCTTTAAAATAGCATATTTCTTGTTACAAGTCTAAGAAAGTATCCCGATAAGCAGTAAAGCACACAACAAAAATAAGCAAATAAGTTTTCTTAGATTTGTTAATTCTGTATTTAGGAAATGGTCAAAATTAATAAATTCTTAGAAAAAATCTCTTATGTCATCTTAAATTTTTGCAACGCTATATGGTTAAATGTAGATTGTAGATTGTTTTTTAGTTGGAGAAAATACAAAACCCCAAATCGTTCTTCCGTAACAGTTCAATACAGTAGAACTTTGATAATCCGGACGGATATAGTTTTCAACGGGTTCGGTTTAACGAAATTGTTCGGATTACTGAAGTATAATTTTTCAACTCTTTAAATGCCTTTAATAACAAATTATTACAGTAGCTTCTCAATTTTTTATTCATGTAGGTATTTATTATAATATATGTAGGTATTTACTTATGTAGTTTTAAAAAAGTGTTAAATTTGTTTTGTGTGAAATATTTTTAACATAACGGTCTCTAGCTTTGCCTTGGTTACTTGGTTTGATTTGGTTTAGCAATAATATGTCTTGATAAGGAATATCATTTTCTTCTGTCCACTGAACACAGGTGGAAAAATTTTTTTTTGCTTCTGAATGTTTAACTCTATCTGTTAGATTGTCAACTATAGCTTCAGGGTAATTTTCTTCTTTATTTCCCCCTTTTGTCGTGAATATATAATTCGTTTATAAGTCCAAATATTTCGATTATAGGTAAAATTCCTAAAGTGTCCTAATTCCAGAGGCGTCCGAATCACTGGAGTGTTCGAACTGGATTATCGAAGTTGTACTGTAATTACTTTGAAATAAAGTTTTGCCGAATCGCAAAATTGCAAATCAAAAACATCTTTTTTTAACAAATGGTTTGAATGTCCAAAATCTATTTATGCATAAAAGACCAAATCTTCCTCAACTGGTGGATGGGACGACGAGGTCCAATAGACCGGCCGGCAGGATCTCCTGCCTGATCTTACCTTCTTGTTCACCCGTGTCTCGTATAGAAACATAAAATACAAGTTAACCGGTTTTAAAAATTTGTTGAGCAAAATTTTACTTTTTTTCTCAAATTTTGAAACAGAGAAGAAAACCAAAGTGTGTGCTTAAGACCACACGACAGAAGTAAAAACTTATACGGCATCTAAAATTCTAGTAATTTCTTTGAAGGCCCATAAGGGCTCCAAAGAGGCTCAATGTTTTAAATCGCGCGCTGCGCTGCTCTTCGTATTAGGTGCTCTCGGGCCCTACAGAGATTTTTTTTATCGATGAATAATTAGCAAAGCAAAACGGCGAATTAATTAAATACCGCTTCTTATTTTTATTTCTATATTTATCAACTTTTTGCTCTAATCTTGCTTGGTTGAACATAGCCGAGCGTGACGGCACAGTCTCATTCACTACCCAGGACCCAGGACAAAAATGTGCACAATACGTCTAAAGAAGTTTCCACTTCAAAAAAGTAATAAAAACGAGAAAATTACGTACTTCTCGTTGTAGAAGCAGTAAGCAGTTGTTGTAATAATTTTCATATTTCTCTGTGGTTTCTACATTATAAGGTTCATTGCACCAACACCAAGAGAAGAGAACCGTCGGGAGACAGCACGCTCATACTACACGGACCTAATCCTAATACCGACGGTTGTAGTGAAGAATTATTCCGCTGAAAGAGACGCGGAATTTAGGAATACGAGCTCGTGCTACTTAAGTCATTAAATCGTCCTTAGCACATGTTCTTTGTAATTTACAAGGTCCTTTGCTTGCTCGTATGTCAAACTTGGCTTGTTATTTGTGGTGGCGATCAAAGAGTGTGACCGACGGTGGTGACAGAAGTGTTTGAAGTGTGTGTAGATAAGTCTGGCACGGCACGTGCAAGCACCCAGCCGATGCGCCCCAACCAACCGTGGAAACGTTATGGGATGCTTGACCTGATCATCAAGGCGGGGATGAGATGAGACGCCGATCAAAACGCCGATGTGACGCTGTCCCGTTAGCACGTCAATCTCAACAACGTACAGTGGGATTCAATAGAAATGAGACACTTGAATAACTGGTTGTCTACCTTTATTTTGTAACCCAAGAAATTTGACAACACTGTAAAGTGGATAGTAAGGTCGTAGGCACGGAGTGACAGAGCTGACGGAGGCCGTTATTCAAAATTCTGAAACTGAAACGCACGTGGACGCGATTGTTTGGTTTGAAGGCTCCCTCGAACCAACGAAAATTACACAAGTCGTCGACACGTTTTTTGGATTTAAGTTCTAAATATCAAATTTCAATTTCTGTTACGTAACTAATAAAGGGAAAATTAGTGTGTTTAACGAAAGTTTGCTTTTAATTTATTATAAATTATTATTTAATTTGTATGAAAATTGCACGACACTGAAAAGTAGCCAATAGAAAAATAGAATTTGCAGTCATTTGTATGACAATGTAAAAATTTCCTGGAAATTTTTGCACCATGCATAAAATTAATAAGTGGAAATTATTTCAGCCAATCAAAATTATTTATTTATTAATAATGATATCATAATGACATAATAGACCAATGTCTGTGTCGTTGCGATTTTCTTACCGAATATGTCCTCGTGCATTGATTAATATCAGGAAATTTTATTCTCATGCATTTCCAAAACGTAATTAGCCCTCGTGTTCCACTCGGGCTAATTAATACGTTTTGGAAATGCATTCGAAAAAATTTTCGGAAATAATCAATGCACTAGGGATATTATAAGTGACAATAATTCAACTAACATAATCATAACTATGTCAAAACTAATAAAATTTAGCAGTTTCGACCAATCAGAAAACAATTTAATGGAAATCTCAATGCACTTGGAAAACTACGGTCCCTTCGGGCTATTCCGGAAAAACCTTTTTTATATTACTTATTTATTCCTTGCAATTGAAACACAAATTTTGAAATAAAAATAGAGTGCTTAGAAAACTAGATTCATAATTGTGTGAGTTTTTTTAAATTGCAGTTTTAGTTTAAGTTGTCATGTCAAATTCAGCTCGAGACTTTGCAGATTCCGGAAATTTCCGGCTTTCAAAGATTTGTGCTTGTCGGATTTTTAAATGACCACTCGCGCGCGCGTTGCGCTCGTGGTCATTTCACAAGCCAAAAAGCACTATTGTAAATTACTATTAAGTAAACAATTTTTTTTTTATACATCCTGAGTCATTTTAGCCTGTTAAAACGAGGAACCGTTTTTCTGTTTCTTCGGAGTGTTGCATCTATTTTTGATGTTAAACTTCATCTTATTATTAAATTCTTCATGTTTTCTATATGGTTTTTGAAATGCTTATGATTCCTCATTCTATATAAATTCTTCCAATGGCTAAGGCCGATAACCAAAAGCGAATGACTGATAAAATAATACAGAATAGAGAACTCGACATAGTAAAGGAACCATTTTTGTTCAGAACATTTACCATTTACTATTTTAAATTTGTAAGAAAAGGGTAATTAACAAACAATAATTATTTACAACCCGAGTCTTGAAAATTTATTTCTTAAATGCAGCACAGTAGTTACCCAAAGTGCATTCACCCAAATACGCAGGTAAACCTTTCTGAACGCACAAGTAACTATTTGTTAATGAGCTGGACCATAAAGTTTATTGAGGGTCGCATAGACAGCGAAGGGTTCTGTCTGATGCTGCCAGCTGGTGAAATGTGTAGTTTACCCCATGAATTTAGATTTTGCAAATAACAGGAGAGTTATCGCTTTGCTCACAATTTTTCTGGTTTACCTTACCGCCCGCCGCCCGCTTTTCTGGCACTATGAAAGCCGCTTCACCAAACGCTCAAAATTGTCGGGAAACAAGGCAGTTATGAATAATAAGATGACTTTAGCCACGTGCTGGTGAAACTACGAAAATTGCAAGTAATAAATAAGTAATATAAAAAAGATTTTTCCGGAATAGCCCGAAGGAACCGTAGTTTTCCAAGTGCATTGAGATTTCCATTAAATTGTTTTCTGATTGGTCGAAACTGCTAAATTTTATTAGTTTTGACATAGTTATGATTATGTTAGTTCAATTATTGTCATACAAATTAAATAATAATTTATAATAAATTAAAAGCAAACTTTCGTTAAACACACTAATTTTCCCTTTATTAGTTACGTAACAGAAATTAAAATTTGATATTTAGAACTTAAATCCAAAAAACGTGTCGACGACTTGTGTAATTTTCGTTGGTTCGAGGGAGCCTTCAAACCAAACAATCCCGTCCACGTGCGTTTCAGTTTCAGAATTTTGAATAACGGCCTCCGTCAGCTCTGTCACTCCGTGCCTACGACCTTACTATCCTCTTTACAGTGTTGTCAAATTTCTTGGGTTACAAAATAAAGGTAGACAACCAGTTATTCAAGTGTCTCATTTCTATTGAATCCCACTGTACTGTACTTATAGGTTAGACAAGTTCATATTATGCGTGATTGATATTCTGGACCTTTTCCAGTTTTATAAAATAAACGCCTAAACCTAGCACCAGTAGGTAGGTATACAGTCATTTAACTAGGTACCTATATTACAAAGAACTTTTCTAACAACTCCATGCACAATACCATATACGTATAGAAAATTAAAGTATGGCAACTGCAACAAGCATATTCTACCGTATTTTGTGTTTCTTACTGACAGAGAACAACAGGTTTATCCAAGTTATTCTCAACGTGTGGTGTTTCATAAAGTAAATGTTTATACTAACTCAGTAGAATTTTTTTAACAATTTCACGATTCCATATAACTGTCAAGATACCGATCGCAATCAGTTCCTATATCGACTGCCCTTCGTGTTCCTAGAAAATGGCTAGTTTATCTGACGTAGGTACCTTCAAATGTTACTTAGGTTTATTCTGCTTCGAGATATTTAATTAAATGTATTAAATTATGTTTTTAATTTCTTAGATTTTAAAAATACAATTATGCCCATTCCTGCAACTTTTAAAAAATTTTAACCATTGCATCTCCGCTAAAAAATACTTACTTTTATTTGAAAAAATAAAAAAAAAACATTTAATAAAATATTTTTAAGCAGAATGAAACTAAATTAAATTTAAAGGTATTCATCACGTATCTACCTACTGATGGAAATAATGTTAGCTATTTAATTGTATCATTATATTAAAGCTGTAATTTTACTAATAACAAAGATATTTTGGTTGATTCACTTTAGCTTACTCACCCTGTATATATTTTATCAAACAAGAAGAATTTTATCTTTGCCACTGTATCTTAATAAGACCTACAACCATGACGCATGATCTAAAGAATAAGCTACTAGATGAGGTGTGCGCTATAGTATAATGTAGAATGAAGAATACAAAGCACCAATAACTCTCCCTTTATAACCTTACAACCCTTTACTTTATGGTCATCAATAATAGATAGCGGACAAAAAACTAAATGAATGTGGAAAGCTTAAAATCTTACAATATTTTGAAATACTAAACTTTTTTTTGTTTTGACCCAACGCTGTTTTGAATTTGGACTAAATTTGCAATCAAATAAATTGAATTATCATATACCCCCTTATTCTTTGCTTGCCAAACCAATAAATGTGTCTCTCATTAGGTACCTATCTCGATAATAAAAAATAAGAATTTATATGTTGTAACGTTAAACCTACTGGGTTTTATAACGTCACTTTTGCGAACGGCAGTCTTTATAGCGGGAGCGGGTCGTGGGTCTAACACCACCAATTTTTGAAGTTTTGTCCACGCAAAATTGGAAACGTGGATTTTTTTAAAAAAAAAGCGAAATAGTAAAAAAGGAGTTTAAAGTGTTGAAATTGAAAAACAGTTGTAGCTGAAGGTAAAATGAACTAATTAATGATTAAATAAACGAATTTGCAGTAAAGATTTGGCCGTCGTCATATCGATATTTCGGGGCTGCACATGAGATAACAAAATATAACTAAATAATAACGGAAAACTCAAAAGATGGCTAGGACTTAGCTTGTGGTGGTCTTGTAGTCCTGGCCGAGGGGCCTGGAGGTCGGTGTCGTCGAAACCGGGAGCAATATTTCTGAACGGATCGTAGTAGTGGAGGTAGTAGTGCTCAGAAAAAGCGGCGAAAAGCGATATTGGAAATGTTCGAAGATGAGTCCACTAAGGTTAACAAGACAGTGGACCCAGTGGGGTTGGTAAGAAAATCGACTTGGTGGAGTCGGTAAGAAATCGACTCAGTGGAGTCGGTATAAGTATGTATAGTTACCTACTACATAATATTATTTTTACTGTGCCGAAAAGTGAGAAGTGAAGTATCGAATAGTTGAAATGCCGATGGTACATACGTACGCAACGTATGCTTTCAATTCAAGTAGGTACTTCAAATATTGTAGCAAGAAGTTCTGAAATAGAAAAGTTCACAAACACGTTCTATTTAAAGTTTAAAAATAGAACTATTAAGATTGATTATTGGGGCGTTTTTGTTTATGTGTGGGGCAGCGGCTTCGGTAATGATGGTGGTAAATGACCAGTGGAAAGTGAAATGAAGTATCCCGATGATAGCAGTTACACGGATGCTGTGACCAAACCAGCCATGTCTCAGTTGTTCCTTGATACGCCCATTTCCGTTTGTCCATCACATGTGCTACAAACGTTGACGATGACGCCTTGAATTTTCGGTAAATTTACAAGTAACACCTAGCAGATATGTCAGACTAAAACCACGTTAACCAATTTATTTTCTTGAAACACGAAAATTTTACTTTTAGATTTGAACCGCCAACACGACACCACCAGTCACCTAAAAGTGATAAAACTTACCCTTAGATACCTACCTTTTGTAGATTGTTTAACCACGACCCCTCTACGAAAATGTTCAATGCAGTATGTCGTACAAAAATTTATAATTTTATAAATGTGCGTTGTTTGTGTGATAAGGACTTTTGACTCGTGTGGAACCACGAAAATAAATGCCTGATCACATCAAAAGTAATTAGATCGGAAAATAAACGACGGTCATGTTCCAAGTGCATTAAATGAGCCGGGCCTTCTCACCTCATCCTCGCCAAGGTCCCATGTGAATAATTTTTGACTCATTATTAACCGCGGCCAAATTTCTGTCAAAAATACAGCCGTAAAGGGGATCGAAACCATAGGTAATTACAACTTTTTACGTAGGTATGTGGTATGTAAGAAAAATAATCAAATAAATTATTAAAATAAAATTTGGGGGGTTGGAAAAAAGTAGGTTGACAAACACACTTACCTGTTAAGTACATATTATAAGTACTTTTCAAACTCACTGTGTAATGTCACCATTTATCTAAAAATTTTTTCAATAGCTTCGACTGAAAATGCCAAAATTTTCTACTGATTTAAAGGGTAAACCTAATTTTGGTTACAAATAAGAAGAAAACCTAAAATATGGAGAAATAATATATTTCAAAGAAATAAATACGTTTTCACTATATTATCAAGTGAAACAAACTATTTACAAAATAATCCCCAAACTACTGCCGCAAAAGCTACACGTAATTATCAGCAATAGCTATACCATGATACATTGTTCATATAAGCTTAAAAAAAAGTTGTCTGTACAAACTTACATGGACTAGCATAAGTAAAGCAAAATAAATAATACAACAGATAACATTTTGTTCACAATTGAGTGAGAAAAGTAAAAGAATTAAAACAGTGAAGAGAGAATTTCATAACTTTGAATTCACATAAAATCCCGATGGCTCCTTAAAACTTCAACGGAATGAATACCTATGGTATTAGTTGGTATATACACATTACATAGTAAATTTTTCATGTAGATACATGTACAATTAGAGCTTTAAAAGCGTAGAAAAAATTACAATCAGTTAAATAATCTTGTGATTATTTGAAAGTGTTAAGTACACGTCTTATTCAGTTGTACCTGCAATAAATATTAATAGAATAGCATCTCTCAACTTCTCCAACAACTTTTAATGACTTTATTAGTTCAGACTTCAGAGCTACCGCATTATGGGAAAAGATGTGCAGAAAATTGGCAAATATGTAATCATTCCGGGTAATTACGATCGAATAAAATGACATTAATTGTAGCATTTGTGGGCTTAAATTATCCAAAGCGTAATCCAGTAGAAAATTAATTTATTGATAGTGCTAAGTTATATACCTTAATTAGTTCTTTGTTATGTACAATAAATGGCAAATAATTTTGAAAATTGGAGCAAATAATTGTTTTCCTTTTCAACGGTAATTCTCGTAATGTTTATGGCACAGTTCTATTAAAAATTCCGACGGTGGTGCAAGATTCGAACTAAAATTAGAGCGACATAGGACAAATATCACGCAAGGACTTGCAACTTGTTTAGAAATATAACACACAAACAAAAAAATTTGAAATGTGATTGCACACTATTTTAGCAATTAAGTATATATAGTATAGGAACCGAGCAAGCATAAATTGCTCCGCTTTAGAATTCGTTTTGACAAAGATTTACATAAGAAATGTATCAAACTGTATAGAGTAAGCGGTGGTCGAGAAGGACCACTGCAGCGGAGGTGCGCACTAACGGTTCTTCTCGATCGCCGCTTACTTTACCTACTTAGGTATTTAATAGGGTGTTTCAAAAAAATCGAATATTTTTTTTTTAAATGGTCGGCAAATTCTGTCAGAGAATGCTAAAATAAAGACCTCGTCAAAATTTGAGCTCTTAATTTAAAGATTTAGTGGTCGCGGTTCGCAACTTTCTATTTCCCATTTAAATAACATAAGAAATAAATATTTTTAACTTTAGAATTTTATACCTCTGGATTGAATGAACTTATGGCAATGACCAATTCAGATTCTTATAGGAAATTTAATGCTCTACAAAAAAGGTCTCTTATAATTTTTCCATAAATTGAATCCTTCCAGAGTTATTCAAGGTCAAAGTTTAATTTGAACCGATTTTTCGGGTTTTTCAACTTTTATCATTATGTAATAAAAAAATATCACACATTTATATCTGAGACATACGGAAGGTGATAAAAAAAATGAGAACAAATGTTTAACGACAAATTATAAATGATATTCTAAAAGAAAAGGGTAGAAATTAAAAATAATCAATTGTCCAACTGTTATATTAAGGCTTTTTTATTACAATTAGGGTACATCTCTCTGTGCTTTTTTACAACTTGTAATAGATACTGAAAATCTTCTTCATAAAAAAAAAAAAATTCTAAAGTTAAAAATATTTATTTCTTATGTTATTTAAATGGGAAATAGAAAGTTGCAAACCGCGACCACTAAATCTTTAAATTAAGAGCTCAAATTTTGACGAGGTCTTTATTTTAGCATTCTCTGACAGAATTTGCCGACCATTTGAAAAAAACAAAATATTCGATTTTTTTGAAACACCCTATTTAATATAATATATGATGTGCAAATCACGATGTTACAATAATTAATCAAAGATTTTTATCAAACCTTGCTGTGGTCTAAATTTTATGATATTGTTGTTACAGGTATATGGTACAAAATAATGATGACTTTTTAAAAAACAGGAGAACTTAAAAAATCAAGTTTCTAAAAAATTTCTTTTCTCTAGAAGCGAAAAAAGGGTCTTTCTATTGATTTTACGTATGGCGTGTTAAGATTCGATCTATGCAGCTTGCAGCATCAACGACTTTCTGCACTCTTCAACTGCGCTCTCAAAGATGCGACCCGGGTGCAGTTAGCGAATGGGTGTTCATTCCAGAATTGACCATATGCATGGCCGCCGCCGTGTTTCCCGATTGCAAATACATGTAATAATTATAGTTCTGGGCACTGTGGTCTCCCGGTGGCGAGGGTCCCGGCGGCAAGGCAGCCGCAGGGCCCCCGTGCGGCGAGCGAAACGCCGCTGCGTGTACCCCCGCCAAAATATCCGTCACCGAATGCGAACTGGGCCAGCAATGAGCTGCACTATGTCTTTGAGGAGGCGGCGTCTGTAGTTTCTGTTGAGGATACGGGTAGCTGGGGTAAATGGCGTTGTAGAGCGAATGAGAATGAGGAGCAGGGTGCACCAGCGATCCAATTTTGTTCCTCAAAATCCTACTGATCGAACTGACTGACGGTACGTTATATTTATCACAGATGCCATCTGACAATAGTCTATCTCTTATCTCCCAAGCGAAAATTCCGGGATCTTTTTGTTTAAGGTCTTTGATGTAAGCCACGACTTTTGGGGTGGTCACCCGTGGTTTGGAGCCGCCGATGGCGCCTGGAAGAATCGATCCGGTTTCATGGTATCGCGCCAATATTTTCGAAACGCAACCATGAGAAACCCGAAGTTGTCTGGATATGTCGCAGGGTCTGATGCCGACTTGAGAGAGCTCGACAATTCGTAAACGGACTGAGTTGGGTAGAGGGCGGCCGTTGACAAATACACCCCCTAGTTGATTGACCTCTCCATATTGTTGGACTTGACCCTCTGCAACGGAAAGATGAGAATTAAAACGAGAGCCGACAGGATGGATGGGTACATGGAGGCATAAATCGTCTCGCTCGCGAGAAATTACACGTGTCGCTAATTAGTGTCTTAACGAAAAGTAGAAACATGAGTCGATTTGTCGAAACAAGCAAAAAGTCAAAGTAAAATTAGAGTGGTGGATTTCAAAGAAACTTGGCGGCTCGTTTCCGACAGCCCCGTGGAAGCTGGCTGTAGGTCGGGCAGCTCACTTCTCAAATTACCAACACACACATCGTCGTTTAACAGACTCGAAGTTGCGGTGTTGTTATTAGGTGTCTAAATAGATATTATATTTTGTTTCAACATGCTGAAACTAAAATTCAATATAAATTATGATGGTTTACAGAATGGTAATTACGTTCTTGAAATGCACGGGCATTAATCTGCCGATTACATTAATTTAAAAGAGATTTATACCTACATCTGTTGGTAATACAATACATGTGATGTTTGGCTATATTAGAGCAGATGCATTTGGCAATAACAATTTTTTGCAACAGTTCAAGAAGATAAATCTGCTAACAACTTTCTATTTTTTAAGGTAAGCTAATAGTATAACTCTTTGAATACACTGATTCAAATTGGAAAACTATCCCTACTTAATAAGGGTGGGTTTATTCATCTCTTTGTTGTTTTAACGTCTACGTAAGTTCTAAGGCACCTATTGTTGAGACAATTGTCTCTTAGGTAATTATCATATCTGTAAAGTTACCGAGAGGTGCATAAACCCCCTCTAAATCTATAAGCTGGTATTTTATACACTTCCTATTAAGTATCCAACTTAAATATTTTGAAAATAGTAGATTACACACCAAAGTGGAAAATGTTTCTTTTCTGTCGAGAGCTTAGATAGCTCACCTTGACCTGTAGGGCTCGAGACAGAAAGAAATTTCTACCGAGGTTTGTATAACGTTTTATTCGCAATCCTTTATTTTTCTAGGTTAGGAATGGGCCCATTCCTAACCAAGAGAAGGAAAATGCGAATAAAAATAGATTGTTGTACTAAGTATGTAATAGAAAACAAGTGACAAAAGCGTATTTTATATACAGGGTGTTTAGCTTGAACTGGATTCTTTGATATCTCCGAAAATACTAACGTGAGTAAAAATTGTTAAACACAAAAGTTACTTGTGGCAACGTTCTCCACTACCTAAAAATATTTTTGCATATACAGGGCGTCCGATGCTCGAGATTTTTGGAATCACTCCGTATTTTTAAATGGGATGATATGGTTTTTCTTAAAGTTTTGGATTCCTTGTGAAAAATTAAAATAATTTTATTTACCATGTCCTATGGCTACAATGTACAGTTTTTGAGTTATTTATAATTTTTCAAAAATTTTGACATGTGTGAAAGTTTACTAAAATCAACGTTACTTTGGTATGGTAGCAAATTTTTTAAATTTCTTTTTTTAGTGTTAAAGGCGATCAAATGGAGCTGTTATTTCGTTATTTGGAAGTTAAAAAAATTATTGGAAGGGTCTCACCGGGATCCCTAAACATACAAAATTTCAAACGTCAAAATCTCGCGTTTTTCAAATGGAACACTCCTATTATTTTTATGGTGTCATTATCCAAATGCAATTCTCTTTCATCTTTATTAACATGTTCCTATGCCTAAATGCCATAAAAATAATAGGAGTGTTCCATTTGAAAAACGCGAGATTTTGACGTTTGAAATTTTGTATGTTTGGGGATCCCGGTGAGACCCTTCCAATAATTTTTTTCAACTTCCAAATAATGAAATAACAGCTCCATTTTATCGCTTTTAACACTAAAAAAAGAAATTTAAAAAATCTGCTACAATACCAGAGTAACGTTGATTTTAGTAAACCTTCACACATGTCAAAATTTTAAAAAAATTATGAATAACTCGAAAACTGTACATTGTAGCCCTAGGACATGGTAAATAAAATTATCTTAATTTTTTACAAGGAACCCAAAACTGCAAGAAAAACTATATCATCCCATTTAAAAATACGGAGTGATCCCAAAAATCTCAAGCATCGGACGCTCTGTATATGCAAAAATATTTTTAGGTCATGGAGAACATTGCCACGAGTAACTTTTGAAATTAACAATTTTTACCCACGTTAGTATTTTCGGAGTTATCGAAGAATCCAGTTCAAGTTGAACACTCTGTATAGCAAACATTTTATTACTGTACCATACAGTTTCTATACGTTAACACACTTTTTTTTATTAATAAAACGTAAAAACTTTGCATACAAAATTAAGAAAAGTATATGAATTATATTATAGGTAGTCTCAATAGCCTTGTTTTGACCACAGGTAATTTTTCAATTTTAATTCTTAAAATGTACCTACGAAGGAAAATATAGTAGAAAGTTGGTCGATAAAAAAAATGTAAATGTAAATGTAAGACTTTGGAACTTTTTTGGAAATACGAATTGCATTTTCTTTCTTTTCAATACATGCCTCTGTTAATACAAAAAATCACGTCAACTTTGCAAGGACATGGGAGCAGACCATTCAGCTTTACTATTTTATCGTGAAGCCAGATGGTTATTAGGTGGTAAATTTTTACAACAAATCTACGAATTAAGAGATGAAGTTGCAATCTTTTTAATTGAGAAAAATTGCCAAGAAACAAAACTGATTTGAGATCACTTATTCGTGATGAAATTGAACTATATTCTTGGTCGATATATTCAAGAAACTAAATATGTTGAATATTCAACTAACAAGGAACAAAATACACATCTTTTAGATTTGAGTGGCAAAGTAAACGCTGTTTGTATAAAACTAGAATTATGAAATACAAGCGTAAAACGTAGAAATAAAGAAAAGTTTGCAAATGTAAATAAATTTGTTAAAACCTACAACGCTGAAAAGGCACACATCAAAACTTTATTTCCAACCATGGAAAACCACTGAACCACGTTGACGAATAATTTTAGAAAGTATTTCATACCCGACGACAACTTGATATTAAAATACGAGTAGGTTAGAGATCCATTTCACAATACTCCAGAAGGTTTCTCAGTCAAAGAAAAACAATTTATAGACTTTACGGTGGTGAGATAAAAATACAGTTTGGATAGGATCTCTATTTTGTTTTGGTCTGGCGTAGATAATACATTTTTTGTACTGAAGGCAAGAGCTTTTCGTACACTTTTACCGTTTCCTACATCTTATCTTTACAAAACGGGATTTTCTGCAGTGGCTGTATTAAAAACAAAATACAGATTTCTGCTTAATATAAACAGAGAACTGCGAGTAGAATCTATTTTCAATATATCACTTTCTTTTGAAAAGCTTTGCTTTGCGAGACAGGCTCAAGGGAGCCACTAATTATTACGTTTATTGTTGATTTTTGTATTTTGGTTGCTTAATAGTAATAATTCTTAAATCTAAGTACCTACCTACATTTTGCATTAGATGGTTCTATGCATATTAGGTAAATAGATATACCTATTGGCGTGACATATGTTGTTTTGTATTTTATTCAATAAAAAGTTTTGTTTGTGATTTTTTTTTCTTTATTCCCCTTCCTTTATTTCGCGCTTCCCACCCCACAGGTTGAGAATTGCTGATCTAAGTTTAAGCATCTCTCAAGAGTTAACTGATCTCCCAAGCTCACAAGGGACAGTCTTAATTTTACATTTATTTGCTTTTATTATTGGGATTTATTAAACTTTTTTAACAGTGCTTACATTATACTATTTCCACAAAAACTTGCTTTAAGACTATAAACTTTATTTGTCTGCCTGCCACTGTACAACCTATCTAAATGTTCAAAATGTTCAAGGTAGAAAAAAGACAATTTATTGTTGCGATTTTCAATTATGCAAAAATGATGATGCCACTAATGATTCAAAACGTATAGATATGATATGAGACCGAAGTTAGCAATATGTATGTATATGTATAAGTATGTATATGTATAAGTATTTCCAAACACATGCCCAGTTTTGGCTTTATTCCAGTATTTTTGTAGGAGCGCAACTTGCACTTCTTATCTAACACATAATTTGGACTGACACTGATTCTAAAGTCATTACTAATATAAAGTCAGTTGTTTGATTTCCGACTATAAATCGTGGACGGGTTATCGCCAGGAAATAGTAAAATAGTGGAATGGTGTTGATGGTTGATGGTTCTTGCAGGATGCTAAATCCTAATTTGTTATGACGGCCTTTCTTAATATTCAATTGCCTATAGTAGTGCGATATAATATATAATTAGTGTTAAAACATTACTTTCACATATTTCCAAAGCTCAAAAACCATGCTCATAGAACATGCTGAACATGGCAAATGGTGATTTCGGTTTTGCCAATAGACACCTGAATTATTTTTTTATTATTTTAATTAAACTATATTCTTAAACGTGCCGCCGCAGTCCGATATCTTTTAATTTTAATGGTCAGTTGCACAAAACTTAACGGTGGTTTAATCGTTTGTTAAAAAATCGTTAGGTACCATTTTGTTGCAAGACTATCATTTTATTTGAGTTGCAATGTTAAAGTTTATCAAACATCTAAGAATTGCAATAATAGATTAATAGCCAATCAAAGTAGTAAAGAACTTGGAGAAAAGATAACGAAGAATTAAACAACCGTTAAGTTTTGTGCAACTGGGCATTAGTAAGTACGTGGTAAGTACCTACTTACATACCCGGTTTCTCCAAAGGATCTACTTGGATTTTGATGCGCTATCTTTCACACACGATACCTGTTTAAACGATGTTTATGGAAGCGTAAGTGACGTAATAAAGATTCTTAAAATCTTGTAACAAATCTAATCCAATAATAAACCCTACACACTACACCGGTCACCAAAATATGTAAAAAAATTAGCAGAAAAACTGTTATTTGAAACATTATTTTTGACACACATGCCTGGATAGTATTGTGTAAGTGAGAGTAATAAATAAAATAAAATAATAAAAAGTGTTAAATAATTATTAGTTTATAAAAATTAATTTTGTGATTACAAAATATCGGGCACTTTAATATTTTAAAAAAGAAAACATTCATAACAAAATTTAAATATTTAAAAAACCACGAGTTACACAACCATCAAACTATATCATGATAATAAACGGAAAAATGTCTTTCTAAAAACGTAGAAATATACAAAGTCATCCACTAAAAAAAAAAACACCGATGATGTCATATCTTAAAAAATAGGGTATAGCTTTTGAAAATCAAAATATGTACGTCACAAAAACTTTTGTTCAAGGTATATTTTAATCAAACTTATAGTTTAACCAGAAATTAGGTGTTCCGACACAGTTGCCAATTTGCTCCACCCTGTATTGAACGTAGGCAAATATCAACTTTTATCGCATAACAAAGAAGATAATTTACAATAGTTAAGTATAAACTTTTCTATGGGTTTTTGAGATAGGTAGGTGCAAAAGTAGGTGTTTTATTATAAATTTGCAACCACTATATGTCTCCAATGTGGTTATATTATTAGATACTTTTCTATAACTATATGCAACTATATTTTTACTTAAACGTGTATGTGGTGGCTACAGATTGATTGGTTCTCTTGTTGCGTAGGTACCAACACGTATAAAAGCAAACTCAATATGCGTACTTTAATTAAAATTGCACGATTACTCTCACTTGCTGAAGACATTGACAAGTTAATTTAATTTTACACAGTGAAAACATTCCACATACTCGACTGCTTGTCTCAGCTCAGGAACCATGGCTAATTTAGCGTCTACAATTTCAAGCTTTGTGGCTTAGAAAATTTCAATACGGTCTCTTTGAACTCGACATGTTTGATTTATGAGCATCGCATGTTATGTTTACATTAATTTTAATTTTGCAAAGGAAGTCGTGTGCCGAAATTGGCCAACTTTTTATAGGAAGAACTTAAAATCTCTGTCCATTCCACAACACCGTTCGAGTTTTATTAGTACATTTTAAGTAACAATAGGTAAAGTACATAATGAAATTTAACTAATCCTAATTACATATTATTTTATACAGGATGTTTCATAATTGAATGTCAATATTGAAAAGGAGGAATATTTGTATGATTTTAAGATAAAAAGTTGTTATATAAATATAGACCCGTTTTCAAAAACAAAAATTGCTTTAGCGATGGTGCCTCATTTTATAATAAAAAAGATTCTTTTACTATTATTGATATCTTGAACTATTTTTCGGTAAAAAAATAAGATAGTTTTATACTTAAAGTACTTTTTACATTTTTTACTGAAATAATTCTTTAACAACTGGCAAAACTGGTCGATGAAAAGAGAACAAACACATTCCCCAATAATTACGCCACTGAACAATTGTCATCAAGATAGATACCAACCGTACATGACAACTTATTTCAGTAGTACATGTGCAAACATTCGGGAAAATCGATTATAAGAGTTAAGAGTCACGACAAAAAAACGATTTTTTAAACTTAACTCTGAAGGCTTCTTTCTCCGTTATTATGAAGCATTTTTTAGGACATGTTTATTAAGAAAAGTTGGTTTTATATCCGCCTCTCAAGTTTGTCACAGATTCCGAGACACCTTCTATTATACCGGGTGGACCATCACTTGTGGTCGAATTTTTCCCGCCCAAACGATAAAGGATTTGAGTTTGAGCTTTCGAGGATATGATAAAACCATTAAGACCTACTTTTCAAAAAGTTGCAACTTTATTGTCAACTTTTTTACAATTTTGAATAAATCACCGTGTAAACGAGCACGAGGTGAGCCAAAAACTTTAAAATTTTTTGAAAAGTAGGTCTTTATGGTTCGATCATATCCTCGGAAGCTCAAATTCAAATCTTTTATCGTTTGGGCGGGAAAAAAGCAACCACAAGTGATGGTCCACCCGGTATATCGTGCTCATTTGGCAAAATTGTTTACTTAGTAAAAATACTTTTTTAAAAATTGCTTTAGGGCTAAAAACAAAATTGGAAAAGGTGAGGAAAATAGATAATTTATGAAATTTTGTGTCTCTATGCTTTTCCTGGCTCTTGGACGTAAAAAAAAGTATTTCCGCTAAGTGGACATCCTTTTCATGAAATGTATCATTTCACCAAGTGAGCTCGACAATTAATATAATTATACATTCACGACGGTCAAAATACAAGTCTTTGAGTACGTAGGCTCTTCAACTAGTCCTAATGACTGGCCGTCGCACGCAAAGTTCGTATCCTAGTCAAGATTGGAAGCGAATTAAAACAACAACTCAAAGAAAATACGAGGGCGCAACAACTTTTCTTATCCTATAATGTATCCTTATAAATGCAATCACTCGTTTTTTATATCATAAGTCTTAACTTTTTTCAGTAAAGTTTACACACCATATAATCACTCATTTTCTCTTAGTGATCACAGTTTCTCACAGTGAATTGCTGCAAGTTTATCTGATCGCCTCAGATTTTTTTTTCTTTTTTTAAAAAAAAGTTAAAAATTTCTAATCTGCAGCAATAAAGTTCCAGTTTTGACAAAGTAATTTTAAGCAGCTTGTTGTTTTATACATAAAAATATAATAAAGCCACTACACACACACATACACACATCATTAAACTGAAAAAATACAGTTTAGCTTTTAATTTTTTTTTTTTTTTTGGCTTGATTCCGCGCACCTTACTGATGCTCTTGACCTGATGAAGATATGCGTTGTTTATACTTTGTTGGCAACGAGATTAATTGGACAAAATAATAATCAAGGAAATTGAGCAAATAATGTTCTTCATGCTAGATCCGATATCAAGCAAGTAATCATGGCCCATGTAGTTCTCGCATAGCAGAAAGGTGTAGAACGGATGGGTAATAAAAGTGGTCCAAGCGAGACTCGGCCACGTTCAAAAATAAACCATTCCCAATGCGCAAATACGTCACTGCAATTTAACGGTGCCGAAAAAGAATTTCGTTGCGCCAACTGACTGCATTTAATTATTTCCATTTTTATTCGCAGAACAAATGGTCGGCGAAACTAAAAGTTTGTTTGCTGTCGAAAAGTTGCGAATTCCTTGCCCCTTTGTTGGTATTATAATGAGATCCTTATGCATCAACTCCTCCCACGTGTCCACGAAAATCGCCACACGTGACTGAAACTTGGGGTCAAAATGTCAGAAATGGGCACAACTATTTATCTCCGGGGTTAGTATGTAAAAATATCCCTTGTCACGTCTATTCTAGTAAATGTTAAAGGTGTTCTTGGCGCATTCTTGGGGTCGTAACCTTACTTCACTCTCGCAAATTGGTTTAGATAACATTCCTGAGATAACTTCTTGATATATATCCACAAACATATCGCCTACTGAGATTTTTACGCAAAGGAATTTTTTTTTTCTAAATTCTTTAATGCCTGCATACAAGAAAAGAATAATTTTATATCGACAAGACAGTTAATAAAAATGATACCATTTAACCAGAGAAAAATCGTGAACCTAATCCCGTCAGCCCCGGGGTTTGAATCAGAGACCTCTAGGTCCGTCCGTCCCACTGATCTATCATCCCACCTAATCTCTCTCTCTCTCAACGATTGTAACAAAAAGAATATTATTTTATAGACCACAACTACATAATGATAACGACCATTGAACCAGAGAAAAAATGTGAATCGCCGACGGTGGGGTTCGAACCTCCGTCCGGTTCGGACCCCACCGTCGGCGATTCACATTTTTCTCTGGTTCAATGGTCGTTATCACTAGTAGATTTGTTATAAACAATAGCCTGGTCGTTCAAAAGCATCAAAAGTCGCACCAAAATTAGGAAATTTTAAATTTCTTAAAATGGTGCGCTGAATAAAACAAAAAAAGAGAGGCAATAAGATTATTCATTATCGTATTGCAAAGTGACTGGTGTGCGGAAATGGCAATCATTTTGAGTTTTAGAATTGTTACTGACACCATCAGTTTCCATCGATTTTATTGCGATACATAATTATCATCGTTGTATGGATCCACTAATCCGAATTTTGCAAGAAACCCTCCAACACACGAGGTATGTAACCTTTTTTGAGACCGCCATGATGCTAACGTCAGGTATTTCAGGTTTTTTGTTTCTGATCAACTTTATCGCACTACTAGAATTAGATCAAAACTAACTACGAGCACCGGACTATTGTTGCTATACCTAGTTGCTGTTCATATCGGACCGCTGGAGATGCTGATTCTCCAGAACAACTGCTAAGTTCAGATCAGCGTCTACCACCTGTAATCAACGACTTATAGACAACAAGTCCTATAGTTTTAGTCTACGGCAACTATCGTCAACACATTTTTTTATCAGAATTTAGTCCTTCAGACATTGTTATAGATTTCAATTGTAAGGCAAAGGTAATAAGATGCATATTCTTATCGCTATAAAACCGATTTGTCAAATTTAATTATTTTATCGGTTTCAAGCTGTAAGAAGGTCCTTAACATCCACAAAAGTTGATTTGTAATGTAGGTACCTTATAACTGTATTAGGAATGTAAAAATGACATATCGGTAATGTAAAAATGATATATTGGTTATGTTATATTTTTACAATACAATTATTAATTTACTGCCACTGTTTGAACTCAGTATAACATTTTTTGTATCTCACTTTCGACTTGGTTGGAATAAGTGCTTGTATAGTTTCCTCAGCACTTTCTAGCACGTTTTCAGGCAAATTAGCGTTACTCATTTTACAAATTATTGAATTTTCAAAAATTAAATATTTGTTGACAAATAAACATCTTTGTGACTACCTAGCAACCAACTTGTATAACAACTTTGATTTCTACGGAAAAAGTTGCAAATGAATTTTTGATTTATTAATGCAGCCATAATAATTCATCAAAATGCGGAGGTGGTCCCTGAAACCGATAAATATTGAACAAACCTCGATGTTATGACATATTACAGCCTTAGATGTTTTAAAATTTTTGCTCTTTGACCTCGGATTTCAACCTGACATCTGCGGCTATAATAAATGTCATAACATTTCTTGGTATGTTAATAGCTATTGCCTACCTAACTTTAAAATGGTAGGTAGGTATACTTAATACAAAAGTTAGTTCGCCACTAAAATACCGGGTCATTGAGAACTAAAGAGATGAACTATCTAGATTATACTTAATTTTTTTAAAAGATAGATGGGTATTGGCTAAAACTTAATTTAGCGTTAAACAATCGGCACTTCGTAGAACAGAATATATTTGTATCTTTTGTTAAGAGCTTGGTTGTTTGCCCTGTCGTGACTTTCTTTGTTCTTTGGGTTTTGGAAAAACGCATCTTGGACTAAAAACTGATGTTGAAAATGTAAAGGCAAACGTCAAGAAAGAATGCAGTAGATTAGAAAAGCGAAAAGTATAGCGGGATTTAATATGAAACTTCTATTCAGCAAGTCAGCAACCAGCCGCAAATGCCTAGCAAACACAAATCAATAGAGGTACCTATAGGCATTCTATAGGTATACCTAGGTAGTTAACTAAGATAACTAAGTAATTAATACCGGGTGTTTCAACGAGAACCGCCGGTGCCAAATTGCGTATTTGCAATGGAGTTAAAAATTTGAAATTTAGCAGAAATAAACTTTAATGAATGAGCTACAATGTGGCGTCATTGTTTGGTCCATAATAAATTCCATGCACCGTCAAAACGCCATAAAGTGCTTTTTCAGAAATTTTCAATATATTTTTTTATTTTTATTATGTTTGCCTCAAAGCTGTCAATCAAAAAACCCTTCAGGGCTGAAATTTAAAAATCCATGTAATTCAATAACGGTGTGATATAAAAATATTTCAATTACTTGTTATCAAACTTGGAGGTCGTGATCATGAGCATGAAGTAAATTAAAGAGATGAAGTGAATATTTCGATATAAAATCAAGGTCGAAAGTAAAAACTCACACCTTTAAAAAAAACGATAATGTCATTTAGTAGTGCATTAATTATATGTAGTTTATTTCTGCCAAATTTCAAATTTTTAACTCTATTGGAAATACGCAATTTGGCACCAGCGGTTCTGGTTGAAACAACCTGTATATTGTTTTAGAAAAGATCTGTAGCTTCTTAAGCAGCAAATTACTTACAGGTACAGTCAGTTTAAAGTAATGTTAATCTCACATTTTTAAAATTTAAATTTATTTTACATCAGATGACGTAAGTAAGTAGATACTGTAGCTAAAAGAAACCCAATGCATTTGTTCCATTATTTCATATGCTTAGCATTAATATAAATTTTAATGTCTGTGTTGGTTTATTATTATTATTATGTAGAAAATAAGCGAGTTTAAAGTTTAACAGGTGAACATTACTTTTCAACTATCTACCTATAACCGTTGATTCTATAACTTGGTTTAACATTTTTGTTTCTTTTTATTAACCAAATCTAACACTGCTTTGTGTTAATGTGATTAGGTTAAGTACATTTAACGTCTTTTATTATTGCCAATTACGTTAAACAAACCCATTATTAAGTATAAGCTGTCTGTTCAAGTTTATGTATTGTTTTCTAGAAATTCCCTTGCAGTTTCCTAATAATCTTTTCGGCTATTTTTATGTGGGACGTTAGGAGACGACATATGATTTAATTTACAATATACGTCGGTAATGATAAATATAGTTTTGTGTACATCAGTGTTTAATCATTCGAGGTGACCTTCATATAACCCATGACATAATGAAGCTGGAGCGTTCGAGCTTATCGTACCTACTTATATTTTGTCTTTAAATTTTTATAACAACCCGGCTCTTTACTCAATCAACTAATCACCTTTGATTAGATGATAATGATCCAATAATACATTCATATTTTAAAAAATCAGTTTTTCGTACCTAATAGGTAAGACTAATTATTGGATACATCTTTCATAATTTTGTTTTTGATAAACGCTCTTCAAATGGTACTTTAGTTGTAGTACCTAATGTAGATAAGTAACACTTTTCCGGACATTGCTGATTTTAAAATTAACGCAAGACTATGTAATGTAGGTACAGGTACCTATATGGTACTTACATATACAGGGTGATTTACGTAGCCCGTGCATTAGAAGTTCTTCAACTTCCAGTTGGATTAGAAATTTGAAACTTGGGAGGCAGTCATAATCAGTCATGCTTATTCTAACTAAAATATTTTGAGCTTTCTAGCTATACAGGATGTGCCAAAAGTCGGTATCAACTTTCTTATTTTAAATGAAAACGTATCATTTTTTCTACACGGTTCAATTGGCCTTCCAACTTTGAGTTTTCGTAACACTTGTTATGTGAACTTATCTGCCAATTTTTGACATTATGTTAATTTATGTGGAAAAAATGATTGATGTGGTAGCTTACGAAGAAATTCGTATTTGACAGACGGTTTAGAATTTATGAAAACCAGTTTGTAAAGCACTTAGTTCGAAGTGCAAATATCTTAATGGTGGTTCTATTTTGTACCATATGAGCGCAGACAATTTTCAAATATCGCAACCAAAAATGGTCAAGAAGTCATTTTTTTTTTTAAATGGCACCTACTGATTATTTTTGCACCATTCGATAGAAAATTGTATTTTAGGATAATTTACTTAAGCATTCCCTATACCTAACTTCATTCCCTATCAAATTAAAAATTAAAATCCAGAAATTCCATCAATCTTGCCGAAAGGTTTTTTGGTTTTTCAAGTATGCCATTGAAAAAAAGACAATTGCAACATTTTAATTATAAAATGAATATCTTACTCATTTTATAAAACAACAATAACAAAAACTATTAAAAACCATCTTAACAAAATTCTAATATAAATGTTTAATGTGAGCACAATCTTGATTACTACATTCTATTCATCCATTTTTAACAGATTGTGTACCTCTTCTAATTTCGTTTAGGACCAAGACTGTCGAATGCTCTTATTCTCTCCAGACCTTACCACATTACATTTTTATGTTTGGAGTCAAATAAAAGATTTATTTTATACTTCATTACTTTGCAACATAGACAAATTGAAAGAAGGATAATAATAAGAGCATTCGACAGTCTTGACTACAACGAAATAAGAAGAGCTACACAATATGTTGAAAATAGATTAAATAGAATGTAGTAATCAAAATGGTGCTCGCATTGAACATTTACATTAGAATTTTGTTAAGATGGTTCTTGATAGTTTTTGTTGTTGTTGTTTTATAAAAGTAGCAAGGTATTCATTTCATAATTAAATTGTTGCAATTGTCTTTTGTTTCCATGGTATACTTGAAAAACCAAAAAAACCTTCGGCAAGATTGTTGGAATTTCTGGACTTTAATTTTTAATTTGATAGGGGATGAAGTTGGGTATAGGGAATGCTTAAGTAACTCATCCCAAAATACAATTTTCTATCGAATGGTGCAAAAAAAATCAGTAAATGCTATTTGAAAAAAAATGACTTTTTGATCATTTTTGGTTGCGATATTTGAAAATTATCTGCGCCCATATGGTACAAAATAGAACCACCATTAAGATATTAGAAGTTAGTCTGGACTTTCAACTAATTCTTTTATAAATTGGTTTTCATAAATTCTGAACCGTCTGTCAGATACGAATTTCTTCGTAAGCAACCACATCGACCTTTTTTTTCTACATAAATTAACATAATGTCCAAAATTATCAGATAAGTTCACATAACAAGTGTTATGAAAACTCAGAGTTGGAAAACCAATTGAACCAAGTAGAAAAAAATGGTACGTTTCTATTTAAAATAAGAAAGTTGATGCCGACTTTTGGCATATTCTGTATAGCTAGAGAGCTCAAAATATTTTAGATAGAATGAGCATGACTGATTATGACTGCCTCCCAAGTTTCAAATTTCTAATTCAACTGGAAGTTGAATAACTTCTAATGCACGGGCTACGTGAATTACCCTGTATAGGTATCTATCTATCTATTTTACCAAAACAATTTCATTAAAAATTTTTACTAATAAACTTTATTAAATGTCCCATATTCAGTTTAGTAAAGGGGTTATTCAATTTGCCATTAGTTCAAATAAAAAAATAATAAGATTTTTTTGTCTAAGCGCAGATTTTACTGATTTGCTATTTGCTGACATTTTACTGGATGTCACCTTAGCTCGACTGTACATCCGTCGCACAAAATAGATTACCACACTAATTTTGTTTTATTAAAGTGGCTTAATTTAATGGACACGTAGATGTTAAACACATTTGTAGGTGATTAAGCAACGTAAATATCTGGCAGCGCTTCCAACTGTGAAATGAATCAAACCTGTGCAATTTTCTCCTTAAATTATGTGGTTAATATGTGCACGGAATTACCGGTATAGATAGGTAGGTTAGGTACGTCTTTTATGGAGCTTATTGGTCATTGTTCTTTGTTCTGTACAATAAAGTTTTAAGTAGCCAATAAAAAGGAACTCCGCCGCCATTGTTGTTTATCCGTGAATGTAGTGACTAAGAAGCCTGGACAGGTCCCAAAATATTCAGCAGACCACGAAATGCAGCTGGTCCGCCTTTCCACGCCCTACCGTTGCTACATTACCTGACAGGTATTTTAATCGATTTTTTGAAAGGGGTTCTCCAATTGACCAATATGTTATCTTTTCAACATCCGTCGTCAACGCTACAGGTAAGTGAAGGTATAGATACGTATAGTATAATGCAGTGGATAGGTATGTCTAACTAATTGAATTTTTCATCGAGTCGTCGACTGTGGCACATTTTGTCTTTATAAAAATATGTACGGCCGACAGCAAAGATAATGTCCCTCTCACATCACTTTTAAAATTTAAATTTCTTCTACAGATCGTTTATTAGGTGAACGAAACCCAATGCATCTGTTCCATTATTTCATATGCTTGGCATAAATATAAATTTTAAGGGATGTGTTGGTTTTAGGTATGTGAAAAATAAACAATTTGAAAGTGTAACAAGTGGACATTATTTCTGCTGTCGACTGTACGTCGTAAAGAAGATCACAACCCATCAACAGTCTATCAAATTTACCCAATATTGTCATACAAAAATAGCTATTTATGTAGTAAGTTGCAAAATGAAAGTGTTTTTCGCACCAAGACGTGAATATTACCATAACGAGCGAAACAAGTTTGGTAACACGTCGCGTGCGAAAAACACGAATTTTGCAACATACTACATACAAGATTTTTTATACAATCGTCGCCAGAATTGTTAAAAATGTAAAAAAAGAATAAAATTGCACATACTTACTGCATAATCTGCACAATTTTTTGTTTCCTAGGAAATGGGACATAACAGAATCAACATTTCATTGATAATTCAGGTGTTTGTCAGTTAATTTTACATTTTGTGTCTAGTGCGAAAAAGTGACAGTATAGTGAAAAAAAACACGTCATTTCAACATGAAAATGACATTCGAAATGGTACTATTTCGATACGATTGTATAAAAAATAATTTTATGCAAAATTATAGATGTAGATGTGCTTGGGCAAGAAAAATAAGAGTAAAAATAGAAGTGGTTTGCACAAAAAAAGATATTGATTTCCGTAATATACCTATAAATACTTTGCTGTAATTGGCTTTTTGAAAATTCAGAAGTCGGTAAAGTAAACAATGACCGCATTATGTAAAACGTAAAACTTCATTTAGTGGTAACTTCTAATCGTGCTTTAAAAAAAAAATGACAGGGCCCTGAACTGACCTCGTACAAAACTTTTTTCGCGTACCTCTTGTCTGGAAGCGCAAACGGCAAGGAGAGATGCGCGAGCATATTTCATTTTTGGAGTAATAGAATAATTATTTGACGCACAAGTAGTTTTTTTGAGAAACACTAAATATAAATGGATAGTGCGAATATTTATTATGTACAGCACGGACGCGTAATTTGAGCGTTCTAAATTTGGTGAACATTTAGTATATTTGGGTTCCATTAAGATTTTTTTATGTTCATTAAATTTTTTGGTAGACAGTGCCAGGGATGTATATCTAATGGTTTAATTTGGTGTGCATTATATTTGCTCTTAAAGTTTTCTGTTGATCAGTATAGGTGAACACCATCTCTGTCAATTCTTGTTACTGTAAATGAGGAATAAATGTGCTGGAGAGCCGAAAACAAGAAACAATGGTTTGTTGAAATTAAATTAGAGCAAAAATTGCCAATTATTGACATCGTGAAGGGGGGAAGAGAAGGAAACCGTCCGGCGAACGCTCTGACATAACCAATAGATGAGAAATTTAATTAGACATGCTACCTACATCTACGATTTCTACCTACATACACTTCTGATTCATAGAAGATCCCCTTCCAAAAACTTGTAGGTAAATACATACTTACAATATTATGGCGACGCATTTTTTATGAATCAAAATTCCAAAGTATCAAAACGCCTGCTGAGAGAGAAAAATCATAAGTATATTTTATGTGGGTGGGTATGTAAGTACATATTTAATAATTTAATATCTATTGTAGAAGTACGAAGTACCTACCTATGTTGATAATAATACTATAAATTAGTAAATAGGCATCATAGTACAATCGCAAGCAATATTTAAGGGACGGTGTTTCTTCTCAGTGTAAACCAGCTCTATTCGGTAAGATGGAAAGGGCACAGCGATCCACCCACTTCCAGGTGATTTGCGGCCGGGCAAGGGAGGTAAATGACCGTTTGGGTAGCAAAGGAAATAAATATTTTTTATCCATAGCACCATTAGGCGATAAGGATTTGCTAGAGTCCAATAGAACAGACTATCGGGTCTGCAGCCACAACCACTCCTACAGCTCGATTTACACAACTTCAAAATCGCCGATTTTGCTTCACGAGTCGCGCCTTAAATATTACTCGCGAGTGTACAACCTATAGAAATATAATTTAGAATTATTTTTAAGGCAACTGTTTTTTTGTGTTATTTTAACGTGATTTTGTTGTTTCTACAGAAAATACCTATAGGAATGCATTTTGAAATTTATCATTTCTAAGATATTCGTAAAAAAATTAAAGTTGTTTAGCAGATTTTTATGCTATTCTGTTAAAAAACAGAATAGCATAAAAATCTGAAATAATATTTACAACAGAAAAAGTTCAAGAGCTTCATAAAAATATTAATTGTTTAAAAAAGAAGTTTTTCTACTTTGGTTTTATAATAAATAGGTATTACGAAACCCAAAAAGTTACTACAGCACTGTTTTGGGTGTCGTAGTCGTAGGTAATACTCGTAACAGCTTTATTATAGAACCAAAGTAAAAAAAGTGCATTAAATTATAAAAAAAAAACATCAAAGAAGGCGATGAACCTAGTTCTGTCTGAACCTGATAATCTTAGTACCTAATGTTAGTAATGTTATATTTTTTGACACCATTTTTCAATATAAATTAAGTTTGACTGTTAATTATCGTTTGTTGCATGGTCATTAATAATTAGAAATTATTGATGTAGGTCCCATCACTAAAGAGAAAATATATCGCTTTATTTAACAACAAATGTGCTAGTGCATAGACTATTGAGAACAAGTGAGCCTTGAAGCATGAATATGTTAACGCTAATTCCTTATCTCAACTCCAACTTTGATAACCTTTGACTGCGGTTCATTGAAGATAATAGATAACGCTGTTCGATTCCAGTAAGACATTTAATAACTAATTTATGACAAAATGCACCACTACAATAGATTAGGTATAAACTGTGTCTTTTTACCAACTGTATCCATATTTAAGACTTCATCAATCAAAACGTACCTATCTATGTATTGTATAATAGTCACAGAACAATTAGTTGCTTATAATGTTGAATCTTTTATGTCAAGTGCCAAATTTTGACTTAACTGACACGACAACGATGTAAACTCATTAAAAGTGATCGCCACAAATATTAGTGGACCATAAATTTTCCGAACATATCCATTCAGCTAATAAAGTTGGCTCAAAGCGGCCCATCGTGATGCATGATCTAACATGTGTTGACATTGTCGGAGTCGCTAATACCGTCGGACCAGTTTCAAACAAAACACAAGCGACTTGGGCTGCTTTGATCTGGCGAAAGTAATTTATGTTTGGCGCATTTGCCTCGGCGTCCAGACTGCCTGTAAAACAGTTAATGTACAGTCGCTGCAACAAATTTAATGAGATGAGGATCCGAGAACGCTACGCTACTGAACCGTTTCTTCAACAACTGAACCTGTACCAGTTCGGGAAAAATGAAACTAATTAACCGACGACAGATGATAACTTTTTTATCAGTCATAATGTTAGTCTTAATTTGACTCAAATGTTTCAATAAATTAACTAAAATGGAAAACCTACAAACGTAGCAATATAAGTATGTATTATATTCTAATATAGGTAGATAGAAAATCGCCTATATCTACGCTCATAATATGGTAGTTACATATCGTTGGTTAGACGATTGGGAACTCGAGAGACTTGAAAGCGAGATTGAACAGAGAGAAAGTACGTAAGTCCCGTAGCACAGTGGTTAGTGCACCCCAAATTCGGCGAAGAGGGTTGTCGGGCTGTAGGTTCAAACCCCACAGGGTGATTTACATTTTTCTTTGGTTCAAAGGTTGTTATCAATAATGTGAAAAGTTCTCAAGACAAGACACAGGTGTTAAGAAGAATTTAAACCAGAGAAAAAATGTCGAATCGGCTGGGATTTGATCTCGCGAACATCCCGGTTCAGTGTAGGGATCCTGGAAAAAGCGATTGCGATCGAGTCGCTATCTTTACGATTTCGGTCGCTTTGGAGGGAAGGGGTTTAGGGGAGGATCTTTTCAAAAATGCGAAACCAATCACTTTTTAGCAATTTGTTAAGGTGAAAAGACTGAATTTTCAAACTACCTAACCTAAGTATCGTGAACGTAAACCTCGTGGACCACAAGTCTTATTTTTTCGAATGCATTTTTAAAACGTATTAATTAGCTCGAGTGGAACATGCATGAGAATAAAATTTCCGGAAATAATCAATGCACTAGGGATATTATAAGTGAAAATTGCAACGACAGAGACATTGGTCCATTATATCATTATGATGTCATTATTAATAAATAAATGATTTTGATTGGCTGAAATAATTTTCACTTATTAATTTCATGCAAGGTGCAAAAATTTCCAGGAAATTTTTACATTGTCATAGAAACGACATCGAATTCTATTTTTCTATTGGCTACTTTTCGGTGTCGTGCGATTTTTATCAAAATGGATACCAACGATACATGATAACTTAATTCAATAGTACATGTGCAAACATTCAGAAAAATTGATCATAAGAGTCAAGAGTTACGACAATTTTCAAAAACTCTTCCTCCGTTATCAACCGTTTTCGAGAACATGTTTATTAAGAAAAGCCGTTTAATTTTTTGATTTTATATCCGCCTCTCAAGTTTGTAACAGTTATTCCGGGACACTATGTATACAAAAATTGAGATATGCGTATGAATTCAAACTTGCGTTTCAATCTGACAGAGTTAGAATATAAGCTACTGTATATTATGAATCCAACAAATTATTATAAATGTAACAAAATTTGTGGAGGATATTATTTTGGTATAGAAACATACTTTATGGTACGATTGTATCTAGGACTTTTGTTTACAGATATTTTTTCTGAATGTAATTACAAATGTCCAAGTTGACTGGGATATAACGTTTATTCAAGGAAATAATTAAAATGTTTGTCGACATTAAGATTTTGTAAAATTTGCAAGCACGTTTTGAAGAAGAAATTTAAATAATCTAGAGATCATTTAAAAGTGGTTTCGGAAATGAAAATTGTTATTTTTTACCTACAAAAGTAATAATATTGGTACATATTATGAACAACACGATAAAGATTATTTAAAAACCCCTTGTTAATCTCCAAATAACGATAAATATGCAATATCCGAAGAATCGCTTTTAAAGCAGCACCTTTGGAGTTGTAGAAACGATTTCTACCAAGAACAGGTAAACTTGGGTGCCGGAGGCACTGAAAATATTTGAAAATCCAGCCCCTAAGCCGTCATCTACCAATGTCATTCATAGGGATGCACCTTCGGCACACCAAAAAATGCGATAGCCTCTCGGAACTCTCTGTTTAACCGATTGCGACTCGGCTGATATCTACCCAAAGCAACCGTTTTCGGTTGCTTAGAAGCGACTCGGTCGCAATCGCTTTTTCCAGGATCCGGCTACAGGCCTGAAGCGCTAGCCCATGCGCCACGAAACAAATTTCTTCTCTAATTTAAAACCTTCCACATTTCTTACGCAAGTGACGTCATCTCTCATGACTTACGATTGTAACACAGGTAAGAAATAAGTAGAGGGATTCTGGAATTATTAACAAATAATATTGTACTTTATTGGAAAGACTCGGATATAGAGCAATTTCACCTACACTTCCACCTGCCGGCCGTTTAAATTGTTGTTCTTTACCATCGTGGAAATATCGATGTTTTCTCGTCGTTTTAATTGCCCATTGTTTCTTCAACCGCTTGTTTGTTGATAAAAGTGAGACTTGAACCCTTTTTTCTATTACGCAATCACTTCTATGCGGTTAATTTCGTAAAATCATTAACCGCATATTTAATCTCTAAACAAGAAGCTGTGTCGAAAGCTATTTGTAAGAGCAACTTTGGGTAGGTATGTTATTTGTATTTTTGCCACTTGAGACGGACACGGAACCTACCGGGAGCAGAACGTTGGACACCTCCGGCGTCTAAATCCATTTAGTGAACAAATTTACTAGGCAAATATTGGCGTTTTTAACTGATTATTAGTTTAGGGCGAACTCACGTTTGTCTTAATAGGTTTGTCATGACATCACGATTGCCAAATTATTCAACTAGAATCAGCACATATTTGGGCCTGGATAAAGTGATGTGCGTTTTCAAACAAAAGTTGTGTAGCCTAACATGTAGGTACGTAATTACCTTCAAAAAATGAAGCGGTTAAAATAATTATTTGTAGGTATATTTATATTTTCCTCCCTCTGACAACTTATAAAAAGTGGAAATAGTGGAATGCTGATACAAGTAAGAATTTGCCGCTAGTCACGCGTTAAATATTGTTTACAGCAGACTTACCACGTTCTATGAATTTTCTTTATCGTAGGTGCAAATAACAATAGAATACCGGTATTATGGGCATAGGTTAATTGCCCGATGTTTACATAAATGCATAAATACAAACTCCTAGCGGATACTTTGTATCCTACATTGTATATTTCCTGGCAACAACCAAAAATTAACAAATGTACAGAGTGTCCAAAAATAATGAGTAAAAAACTCGGAGAATAATTTTGCTTGCTTGAAAATTAATGGCTCAACTTTTTATAACATTATTCCAAACACTCAAAAATAACGGAGTTATTATATGACCTCAAATCTTGTTTATAAATCACTTTCTTTTAATATATCTTTTTTCTCGTTTATACAGATTCTTTTCAATTTGGCACTTTCTATTAACAATTGCTCACTTGCTATGATGTAGTGTTCATATTCTTGCATTAGTTAGTTTACAAAAAAGATATTAATAATAAATAATAGATAGTAAGTATACCATAATACTAAGTATAAGAAATCAATATAATATAAAGTAGCGTCAATTTTTTTTCTTTTCTTTGAAAAGCATGTTACTTGCATTGAAACAAATTGGTTCTTGTTTTACGTCCTGAAATCAGAATTGATGAGGTTTTGACGTGAATGAAATTAAGACCAGTCCAGTGAGACTAATCTTTTATGTACTAGAATCAATGGTTAGCGTTAGTGTTAGTTATTGGTGTGCAGACTGCGACTAATTTGAGTGACGTGTTATTTCTGAACGACAAAAAATGCACCTGTTGCAATTAAAAATAAGTTGACACTCACCACATACAAAAATAAATAGAAAGAAAGGATACGTTTACACATTCATATTAATCTGCAAATTGACTAGTAGGTAAAAAGTAAATAATAAAATTGCGCATACGAATACCCATATATCGAGTAGTACCTAGATATACAGGGAGAGTCAGCTAAAGTATTTCAACGAGAACCGCCGGTGCCTAATTGTGTATTTCCAATGGAATTAAAAATTTGGCAGAAATAATCTATAATTAATGCACTACAAGAGATGACATTATCGTTTTTTTTTCTTTTTTTAAATTATGATGTGAGTTTTCACTTTCAATCGCGATTTCATATCGAGATATTCACTTCATTTCTTTGATTTTTTTAAGCTCATGATCACGACCTCCAAGATTGATAACGAGTAATTGAAATATTTTTATATCAAACCGTTATTGAATTACATTGATTTTTAAATATTAGCGCTGAAGTTATTATTAATTGACAGCTTTGTGGCCGTTTACCTAATTTATTTGCGGTTAACCACATTAGATTTTATGATGGTCCCTGTACTGCAAAGATCGAACCGTTTAAGGGTCATTGTCATGAAATTTGACTTCTTCAATAAAGCAGTTGTGTCATAAATTAGTCAAAATCTCGCGAACTTCTTAAAAACACAATTTGCAATAGTTCAACTACAAATTTCAAATTTTTAACAACAGGAACGTATAGGTAGGTACCTGGCGGTATTACAAACATAAATAATAATAAAAAAATATATTAAATATTTCTGAAAAAGCACTTTATGGCATCCCGACGGCGCATGGAATTAATTATAAACCAAACAATTACGCCACATTGTACCGCATTAATTAAAAGTTTATTTCTGCCAAATTTCAAAATTTTAACTTCATTGAAAATACGCAATTAGACACCGAGGGTTCTCGTGTGTATGTTTTTTGGTAGGTAAATTAAAACTATTTCCAAATTAAAATTATCAATTAGTTTACAAAAAACAAAAAAATATTGGCACAAATCTCATCCAAATTATACCATTTGTATAAAATCAAAAAGTTAGGAATTTTAAGGAAATTGAATGATAAATAAATTTTTTAATTAGATGATAAAGAAACTAAATTTATTATCTTTCAACTTTTAAGTCTCCTGATAAGTACCTAAATAAAATATTTTAGTAAGTATAGGAATATGATGATGGTTAAAGTTGACTCAGTGATGGCATAGTACCTGCTATAGGTAGTTATGATTGATCTCAGAAATATACAGTATTAGATTTTTTTCAAATTAATATTTCTTTAGCATTTCTACCTATTTATGAGAATTGCACTACCCATTAATTTTGACTTGACAACCGGGTTCAGCTACCCGGACCTAAAATTTTAGTAACAAGAATCCACTGTAGCCAAATATTTATAAATTTGGTATTAGTTAAGTATTTAGGTACACCTGCAATGTTTTTAAGATTATATCGTAATCGTAAGTATCGTAAGTACAATATGGATATGAAATAAAGAAAATAAATAAATAGGTATACCACAGGAAGCTGATGTCCATTAGAAAGTAGAGACTAAACTTTTTGTAGTTGTCATGTAATATACCTATACCCACTAAAACAAATGAAGAATTAAATTTCCTATTGGAATATTTGGTCGCCCATGCTCGAACTTGTTTGCGCAGACTACCGGTCTTAATGCATCAACACAAAACATAAGTAGTCACGGTCCTTCAATGTTAAATAAATATAACCTAAATCCTCAAGTAAACAGAGTGTGGGGTTTAATGGAAAACGATTTGTTTCAGATGTTGATGTTATAATAATCAATAGCGTAGCCGCGATATAATAATTGACTAATTTCAATATTTATTATTTCAAAGTTAATTAGTTAAGAATTGTTTTGATTGAGAGCGCCTTAAAATATTTTCCTTAAGCAGTTTACATGACGGACATTTGTTATTCTTCAAACAAAAACTAAAATAAAATAAATATAAAAATACTGTGAATCGTAATTACCTACACCACTTGACACATTCAAATATTTGTAGGTATTGAATTCGATTTCACTGTATATATATAGGTAAATAGGTACGTACCTATATGTCATGTCTGGAATGTCAATTTCATGAATAAAACAAAATAGCTAATCATATTTATTACACATCCTTATTACAATTAGGACTTAACAAGTAGGAGTAGGTATGTACATTTTTGTACTAGGTACTCTGTAAGCAGTTGCAGTTCATCAATTCTGCATCATATGTATTTCCAATCAACATTAGAACCAAAATTGTCAGGGCACTGATTTTTAAATCATTCAACGGCAGTTGTCATATAAGAAAATTCTATAGATATCAAAAGCTGTTAGGCATATTAACATGTTATATACAAAATTGATACTCATTCTAATCAACCAAACTTCCTACTTATATAAGGTACCAAAATTCAAAATTCTCTCGAACATGTTCTATAGGATATAATAACCAAATTTGGAACCACTTCTTGCAGCGTTTTTAATAGCTTTCCAAGTTTTTTTTTTTAATTTCCTACAAACAATGAACAATGTTTGAATTGAAGTTCTGAATTTCACAAAAAACTATTGTATTTCTTGATTATATTACCATGCAGACGCGTATATTTCAAGATAGTAGTTACCGACGTCAAAAGAGATAAAAACAATTATACAGTGTATTAAACTGTGTATTGAAACTATATAGTTGAAAGTTGGCAGGCTGATATAAATGTTTAAAGTTTCTATCATCTGAGACTTTTATTTCCTTTCAATTTTAGATCTTAATTTGTTTTTGAAAACATGGAAGCCCAAGTCAGGCCGCAGCAAAGCTGCGGCGGGTCGTAATATTTTTGGGGTTTGGGGTCTCAGAGCAGACAATAAAAACTAACACCGTTCAAAAATTACTTTTATGCGAAGAACAGGAGGGGGGGGGGCACCGTTGCTAGTATGTATAACATAAGATATCACGTCCAATTTTGTACCATTATGTAAGTCCTATTGCTAAAAGCCTGCATCAATTAGAAATGCCTATAGGTAGTTACACAATACTTAGAAAAAATACTGAAAGCGCTAGCTATAGTTACCAAGCAATCAAAATCATTTTATTTATTTCTAGAAATGTGATAAGGGTCCGGTCTGCTTACAAACTTTTGACAGCCCACTGTGGAGAATCAGAAGAATGCTCTTTTAATGAAACATCAAAACGTGTTGTAAATAGAAACAAAAATGCTTTCAGAATTCACGACTCGCATAAGAAAAACCATAGTGTGTACAAAAAAATGTCTTAATGATGGCGATATCTTTCGTATCAGTTGATCTACTAAATAAAAACCAAAATTAAAAGTTTTAGTTTAAATTTATCTAATATCAAGTAGGTATAAACCGTAGCAAGTATGTAGATACCTACCTATGTTAAATACGTCCTATTATTAAATTCTAGCTGAGACAATTTGACCAAATTTGCCACTCTTTAAATAAGCGAGATCCCGTGTTTAACTTTCTTATCTTAGGCACACTGTAGGTATACAGGGTGTTTCCTTAAAAACGTCTCAAGCCGTACCCCGCCGCTTTGAGTTTTAATGTTCCTTTAAATTCCCCAATTTTATCACGTGCTTAGTATTCATCAATTTCATAAAAAATTACTTATAATTTTTTATATCTAACTTAAAAATTGATGGGTTATCTTATAAGTAAATGTAAAGGTACACATCTAATTAGGTAATAGTAATTTCCTACGCCGACGTAAGTGATGATGAAAAGAATAAAGAATGTAGGTTTAAATATTAAGTAACTAGGTATAGGCCTAGGTAGGCCTAAGTGGGTAACCTCATCGCGGGACACTTACCGGTATCCATGTCGATGTACAGAACCCAAAAAGTCCACGAGTGGGAGGTTGGAACCACATGTAAAAATTCGCACACACAATAATTAACCATGCACAAAATTAAAACTTCATCACTCAACTATTGTTCGAAGAAAAATCGCGCCATCCGAACCGATAATGGTGCTGCTCATTGACGGTGAAACATCGACTGAATCAGACCATGAAGTCCATCAGCACGAAAACACCAAAACAAAAAGACGGTATAACCAGAACTAAACAAGGCGGACACACAGCTGTGCTGTTGAATCAAGTCAGGGACCATTTGAGTGGAAAGTTCATAGTGTTAACATAATATTGAAGTGTGAGATTTTCAAGCTCCACCCGCGAACGCCTTCATGTTATAAAATGGCCGATTTCCTACGCCGGCCAATCATATTCGATACGGTGACGAGGCAACACCAACAGACATTGGTTAGTGGCAACGGGCATGACTCTTTTTCGGCGCTCTCGCTAATTATGAACGACGAGCGACTGCTGTGGCTGTGCATGCGCACCTTTAGATGCCCACTTTTTGGTGACGTTTGCAAATTTCATTAAGTTCCAGTGTTAATTAAAATTGAAAGTAAGTATCTACCAAAAATGTAGAAAATTTAGTATTTTGTAAGTATAAGTTATTTTTAGATACTTTTGTGATGAGATTAACGGTTGAGATGTTGTTTTGAAGAAACCAGTCTCAAGCATCTTTCATCCAATATGGTGGCTCCAGTCGTCCAGTCTCCCTCTTTGAGGTCAAAAAATTGTATTTTTTTATCATGATCTCGAGCTCAACAACATAATATCTATCTTATCTACCTAGATACCTAGGTATTTTAAAATCACTTTTGCCTCAATTTTTGTAAGGTTTAAAGGGCATTTTTAATCTCTGGTGACTAGATTATTAGGTATAGGTAGCTAGGTACGTTAGATCTAAAAAAGTGGTGTTCAAAATTTTTAGTTTTCATTCAATACCTTTCATGTACCTATATACCTAAATGCTATTATTCTACTAAAATACGCTCTAGCTGAAGTAATTTGACCATCAAAGTCACCACCGGTCACCACTCCTCAAATAAGTGAGATTCTCATGCTTCACATAGGTACTTATTCTGCACATACCTACCTACCTACTGTATAACCATAGGACTCAAAAAGTGGTTGCAAAACATATTGTAAAGTTATAGGTTTTTAAAGTCTTCATTCTAGTTCCAGAAGACCGTTATTTTCTATTAGGGTAATTCGGGATGAGATGGTCCTGCGGGTGAGATGACTCGGTTGTCTGTTTCCCATATATCTACCTAATGTTTAAATTTCCCGCTATTGTTGGTAACCTGCCGGCTCCTGCTAACATACCGCGTCGTAACTCACATAGTGTTTTTGTACGTAACAGTGAAATTAGGTAAGTTAAGCATGTCAATAAAATTTGGTACCACCAGAAATATTTTGCTTGTTGTTTAGCTTGCTATTGATATAAATTTTGCGGAAGAAAAATCAAATTTTCTTGATATAATAAGTTGGTATAGTAAGAGGTTAGGTTGACATTCATGTGCTGATATTTCATTATGTCGTTACTGAAAAAACAAGTAGGCCATCTCTCCCGCACTTTCGGGTTAGATGGGCCTGTATTTTAAGGGTTAGTTGACCCGTAATGAAATTTGAAAAGGATCAACCGGAAGAACGTCAAGCTGAACAACATTTGGCTACTGCTTCATAAGAAGACATGAACGAACATGCTGAACCAGAACACCCCTTATCTGGTAGTTCAAAAGCAATTGATGAAGTGACCCCTGTTAAAGACACACCAGGCACGATGCTTGACAAAATAAATCTTATTCCCAGTACTTCAAGTGCAGTTCGGCAAGCCAGAAAACGTGGTAAACAAGTAGGTAGCAACACTTTTAACATCATCCGACAACATTAAAAAAAGAAGAAGTGTCCAAGAAAGAAAACTTGAGCTGGAAAAATCCAAAGCAGCAAGAGCCGCAAAACGTGCTAAAATTTCATGCAGACCCAAACCTAAAAAAGTCATGGACGACACATCTTTGGATGAAGATGTTTCAGACTTTGTTATTCAGGAGTCTGATGACAGCCCTGAGGATGACAAAACAGTACTGAATGCGTGGGGTGTGAGGAGCAGTACTTCTCGACATCTAAACAAGATGATTGGGTGGAATGTATAAACTGTAAAAAGTGATTCCATGACGGCTGCTCGAAATTTGTCAACCTGTGCCATTCTTGTGGGAGAGTTGTGGCAATGAGAAAGAAGTAATTACGTTCAAATTATTGGCAAAATAATTATTTATAACCTAGGCTATCTTACCCGGACCACCCGGGTTAGATGGCTCTATGCATAAATTGCAATTTATTTTTTGTATGAAAAAATGTATTTCTTTTTTAATATATTATTATGACATTATGGTTTCATATTGTATTTCCGCTTGTGAATAATTTTTTTTTTTGAAAATCGATTAAATTCACAATGTTCTGATTAAAACAAAAAAAGTGAGCCATTTCTCCCCGAATTACCCTATGATGGACTCGTAAACTAAAAGCAAATCGTCTTTCAATGATGATCTTTTTTACATCAATTGTTACTGGAGATAACTTTAGATTTCAATAGGCGGTAAGTACTTTATTTCTTTGATGCCATCCTATATTATTCCGTAATTATTAATAAAACTCCAAAGACTTATTAAGTAGCTTGTTGACAGATCAAGCTGCTGAACAGTTTTCTATGTTCGATTTTAATGTTTGGTGCTGGTTGAAGTTATGTTTGCAATGGCGAGACGAGACGCGCAGTCTACATCATTAGTGTGTGAAATGGGCCGTCGCGTCACCGAGGATATCTGTGGGATGCCGCCGCCGTCCTCCGACAGCGTGCGCCGGCTCCAGATGACATCCTGACCCCTAACATATGAGCTTACACCGGGTAATGTTCCTTCAGACAGGCGATACTACCTCTACTAAACAACATAAATTAGTTGCAGATTATTTGGGCATCAAGTAATTAACATAAATTTTTTAAGACTTTTTTACATTTTAGCCATAGATTATGTACCTAAGCAAGTGTAGATAGCTACCTATATCTATAAAAAACATTTTATCAAAATGTAAGTTGCAAAATTATTATAGATAGCTAATATGCAAATAGAGAAACAACAAAGTAAAATATAATCCACGTAAAAATTTTTTTGTTAAATTTTTTGCCGTCCTAGTAAGATTTTCTATTATAGATAACTTTTAGCTTCCAAAGTCCGATTGCATAACTTTAACTGATGGCCATCCGTCGCTTATTGCTTTTACGGAATCAACAGAATCAAAGAAATCGTAAGTACAGTGGCGAGCAAAAAATAAGGCACAATGTTTCTTCTCAGTGTGAACTAACTCCATTTGGTAGGATGGGCAGGGCATTGCAACCCACTCATTTCTAGGTGATTCGCACTCGGGCGAGGGACGTGGGTGACCTTTTGGGGTAGGTATAGACTTCAAGCAGAATATTTATTACCCGTTGCACCATTGGGCGATAAGAATTTCCTAGGGTCCAATACGGCAGAACGACAGGTTTTGTTGACACAGTTACTCCTACAAGGCGTTTTACACAGCTTCAAAATCGCCGATTTCGCTTCACGAGTCGTGCCTAATTTTATGCTCGCCACTATACTATCAAACTTTTAATAAAAATTATGGACCCGTAAAAAGCTACATTGCTGAATTCATGATAAAAATACCTTTCACATGAGTATCACAAGGTCCCATTTTCCCATTTATAAGATTTTTGGGAGGTGCTTGATGAGAGCGAGGGTGTGCGTGATACAAATCGACGTGATTTTAGAATTTTTTATTGTCGCTTTATTTTCTGGCATATTTAGAGTAGCCTCTTTTTAAAAAACCACCCTGTAAACAATTTATGTGTTCACAGCAGCAGTCACCTGAAAAAGGTTACTGTATAACAAAATAAACGTCAAACAAAGTTACAATACAAATATCAATTTTAATTTTATAATTATGAATTGTATAACTGAAACCACAATTTCTGTATTTTTTAGATTTTATTATGATTACATTTCAGATATAGTTAATTTACTAACGGCGTTGCTCCAGTGGTTTGTAAATGGTATGGAATCGCATCGTTTCATAAGCTTCTAAATGGCATCATGGCATAAACGAGTCATGCTCTGAGTAACCATGCAAGGCAGAACTAGCGTTTAGGATTTCGATCGCAGAGATACTACTCAGCCGCTGCTAATGACATGAAAGATGTATACCTACTGAAGCCACTTCACTTGTCATCACCATGTCTGTGAATAGCTTTTAATATTAGCAAAAAAAATAAATGTGCACCTTTCATCACATCAAGCTCTAGTAGAAAACTTTAGAAAAAGTTAGAGTTAAATAAAGCGCCACTTTATACCTACCTAATGATGCAACGATTTATTTGAGCTTTCAACAATATGTATTTTAAAGAATTTTTTTAAATATCAGGTGTACAGTCGCGAGCATAAAGTAAGGCACGACTTGTAAAGCAAAATCGGCAAGTTTGAAGTTGTGTAAATTGGCTATGGGAGTGGTTGTGGCAGCAGACCTAACCGTCTACCCTATTGGACTCCAGCAAATCCTTATTGCTCATATTATTATCATTATTGGATAATAAATAGGTATTTTTTTCCTTAGGTACCCTAACGGTTATTTATCTTCCTTGCCCGACCGCAAATCACCTGGAAGTGGGTGAGTCGCAATGCTCTTTCCATCTTACCGAATATAGCTACTTTACACTGGAAAGACACACCGTGCCTTACTTTATGCTGACGAGTGTAAGTACCTACCTAAATTGTGTAATTAATGGATTTTCTAAGAATAACTGATTGGGAACCAAATCAGACAATTTGCTATAAAAATAAAGTACAACTAAGTTCCATGCTCTATTCGCCAATAACTTTAACATTTTTTTTAATTTTCAGTTTAAACCAAATATGACAAAATCTTAGTTTTTTCAAATAAACGCCATAATTTTTTGGCAGAAATGAGCTACAAATTTGTTTCAATCCATCAATGATACCTATATCACATCACTCAAATGTGGCAGTACCTACTACATTGTGATGGTTTTTTCATTTTCCAAGAAAATAGCAAGTGTGATCCACAATTGGACTGAGAAAACAATCTACAGTATTTTTCTCCTACCTTTAACTTCTCTAAAGTCCTACCTATTCTTATCTTCTGTCAACTTTTCATTAATTGTCTGATCTTGTCTATAGTAGAAATTTACAAACCATCGCAATTATTAGTTTATTATTCCTTATCAAAAATTTTCTTTAGTTCAATCTTCAGTTGTGGTGAAACAGCTTATATCTTTGAAGACAATTAGTAGGTAGATCTTTTATATAGACAGCTATTTTTTCTTTTTTATCCTAATTTGATTGCCGATTTCTCGCAGTGCATTTTGAAGTTAAACGATAACATTCAATTGACTTTGGTATCTTGAACACCCTTCTAGGCGGTTCGGTTTTGGTTGCAGCGTTGAAACAAAAAAGATTTTTATGAGCAATTTATACCAAAGGAAAATTCGTCGAAGCATAGACGACTATAATTCAAGAACGTGACGACAGGCAAATAATATAAGAATAACTTTTATATGAAACTTTTAACCCCGCCGATAAGTTTACCTCCCAGTATACCTAAACACAATTTCAATTTTACGTCTATGCCCAAAGCCATGACGGACAGAATGATCCGACTCGCAAGCGGCAAAAATAATTATTATGATCTCAGATTCCCTCAAAGGGACCGGTACTGTTTTATAACCCTATCCAGTCATAAAATGCCAGCTACGGAATTAACTGCATGGCGGTCATCGAGATTACCGCGCACCGCACCACTCTTGTTTCAATATGAGGTGACCATACATAGTTGTAATTTGCTTTGTTATCCTTTGTCCAATTCTATGGCGTTGTGGAAGTAAAGCTACAAGTAAGGTAAACTTTGAAAAAAAAAAAACACCCATTGGGTGACTTTGAGAATAAGTATTCAGTAGTTATGTGTGCCTCTTTACCTACCTCCATGCTTTTTCAGTTATCAGTATAAGTTACTGATCACATTAGTAGCGGGATCCCCAACAAAGAGTTTCGATATCGCTTCGTTTTCTTTTCGATGCGGTCGCTTTCGAGGGAAGGGGTTTAGGACTGCGTCTTTTAAAAAATGCTGAACCAATCACCACAGTGACCACGTGACTATTTAAAGAAAGCGCTATAGTAAGAAAGAAAGAAAATTTGCCAGTTTCGTGCCATCTTAAGCCCTTTCGAGTCTGGTCGGTACCAGTCGGCAACAGTCGGCAACACAAAAAAACTTACCCTCGGAAAAAAGATTGCTAATTATTGGTACAAGCAGATTTTTTGAAAATGAGACACTTGAATCGCTGGTTTGACTGATTTGGCAACATTGTAGACTGGTCTGGTAAGATCGAAGGCACCGAACCGACTTTGCCCGGCGTTCGGGTCGGTTCGGTCAAACCAGCGATTCAAGAGTCTCATTTCCAAAAATCTGCTTGTACATACATATGGGGCTACCCGATAAGTGGTTATTTCTGAAGTAAATTGTAACTTTTTGAACACTCGTTTGAAGTAAAATAAGTATTAAAAAAAATACAACACACAATAATTATTATTACTTTCAAAAGTAGCCAGAGTTAAAATATATCTACTGTATAATATTATGAATGTAACAAAGTTTTATGGAGGATATTATTTTGGTATAGAAACATACTTTATTGTACGATAGTAGGTACCTGGGACTTTGGAATTAGGACTTTGGTTTACACTGTTTACAGATATTTTTTCTGAGTGCAATTAGAAATGTCTAACAAATTGACTGCGATATAACGTTCATTCAAGGAAATAATTAAAATGTTTGTCAAGATTAAATTTTTTGTAAAATTTGCAAGCACGTTTTGAAGGAGAAACTCAAATAACCGAGAGATCGTTTAAAAGTGGTTTCGAAAATTAAAATTGTTATTTTTTACCTACAAAAGTAATAATATTGGTACATATTATGAACAACAAGATAAAGATTATTTAACACCCCTTGTTAATCTCCAAATAACGATAAATATGCAATATCCTGAAAAATGGTATTTAGATAAAGCAGCACCTTTCGAGTTGTAGAAACGATTTCTACCAAAATCAGGTAAACTTGGGTGCCGGAGACTATAACTATTCCACTTGTACGTGAAAATATTTGAAAATCCGGCCCCTATAGTCGTCATATACCAATGCCATTCATATAGGAATGCACCTTCAAAACACCAAAAAAATCAATAGCCTCTCAAAACTCTTTGTTTAACCGATAGAAATACAAGTCGACTCGGTCGACATTAAAGCTTTTCGGTCGTTAAGGAAGCGACGCGATCGAAATGAAAGCGATGCGATCGAAACGCTTTGTCGGGATCCCAGTACTGTTGCTTACGTCTCATTATAGAAAGGATTCTTATCTACGGGGTTATCTAAAAATGTGGAAAGTATCATGGTGTGGAACCAAGCTTCTTCTGCTGTCTAAACTATTAGACTTGGAGAAAATAAAAACAGTTTGTCATATGACTAATTTGAGAGCATATTAGAGCATATTTAAAAAAAATGAAGCTGATCATTATACAGGGTAGGGCAATAGTGCGCCCGAGTTCGATAGCTCGAGTTCTATGATAGGTAGAAATTTGATTTAAAAACACAGATAAACTAGAGAAAGAAGTTTATAACCGGAAATTATTTTTAAACATACAGGTTGAGCCAAGACAATTATACAGGGGCAAGTGAAAGTTTTTAAATGGAATGTGGTGTGTAAAAGAAGATTTTTCGGAGCCTTTTCCTAGACTCTTTTCAATCCAATATTATTGCTGACTATTTCCAAACCACTTGGATGTAGCGATTTTTTTTGTTCAAATAATGGCATCTGTAGATGCATGTTAAAAAAATCACTACTGTCACAATTATTCTTAGTTATTCTTATTTCTTAGTTCTAAGAAAAAATTATGTAAAGACTACTTTGAAAACATCTGTGGAATGTCTTTGAGCCATTTTAACTTTTGAAAAATTATACAAGGTGGCTAAATCTAATTTTTCAATTTAGAACTTTTTGAATTTAATTTTTTCCATTTTTTTAAATGAAACACCCTGTATATTTTTTAACGATATGATGTAGAAACTAAAGACGAACATTTTTTGTATGAACACCCCTATGGCTATTTGTAACTATTTTTGAGATATCGCCAAATAATTACAAAATTCAAGAATAATCCTAAGAAATCAGATCGTTTTCCCAAATAACTTGACAAAAAACTTCAAATGTTTCAAAATAGACACAAAAATGACAACTGACGACAGGTAACTGTGATAAATGTGTATTTCTTGTCGGATAATATAAAATGCAAAAAATGATCAAGATACAAACATCAAGTAAACTTACTAAAAAAACTTATGCTGTTTTTATAAACAGAACATTTGGACCACTTATTTCAATTTTATATGTAGAGTAATTTAAAAAACAATCTAATTATTTAGGATTATTCTTGATTTTTGTAATTATTGGGCGATAAATCGAAAATGGTTACAAATAGCCATAGGGGTGTACCTACATAACATACAAAAAATGTTTGTATTTAGTTTCTACATCATACCGATTAAAAATATACAGGGTGTTCTATTTGAAAAAATAAAGAAAATTAAATTCAAAAAGTTCTAAATTGCAAAATTAAATTTAGCCACCCTGTATAATTTTTCAAAAGCATGCATCTGCAGATGCCATTATTTGAACAAAAAAAATCGCTACATGCAAGTAGTTTGGAAATAGTCAGCAATAATATTGGATTGAAAAGAGTCTAGGAAAAGGCTCCGAAAAATCTTCTTTTGCACACCACATTTCATTTAAAAAACTCTCACTTGCCCCTGTATATTTGTCTTGGCTCACCCTGTATGTTCAAAAATAATTTCCGGTTATAGACTTCTTTCTCTAGTTTATCTGTGTTTTTAAATCAAATTTCTGCCTATCATAGAACTTGAGCTATCGAACTCGGGCGCACTATTGCTCCACCCTGTATATCGTATAGCATCAAACCGTAATCTAGTTTTGTGTTAGTTGCAACAGTTGCAATAAACAGTAGGAATGGCAAAAGTTATACAGGGTATTTCAACGAGAACCGCCGATGCCTAATTGCGTATTTCCAATGGAGTTAAGAGTTAAAAATGTGAAATTTGGCAGAAATAAAATTTAATTAAAGCCCTACAATGTGACGTCATTGTTTGGTCCATAATTAATTCCATGCGCCGTCGGGACGCCATGAAGTGCTTTTTCAGTTTTTTTTTTTTATTATGAGTACCTACTTGTTATGTTCGTAATACCGCCAAGTATACGTTCCTGTTATTAAAAATTTGAAATTTGTACTTGAAGTTTCGCTAATTGTGTTTTTAAAAAGTTTGCGGAATTTTGACAAATTTATGACACGACTGCTTTATTGAAGTACTCAGATTTAATTATTCATGACTTAATAGCGGTACCTACTCAAAGATCTTTGCAGTACAGGAACCATGTAATTCAATAACAGTTTGATACAAAAACATTTCAATTAGTCCTTATCAATCTTGGAGGTCGTGATCATGAGCTTGAAGAAAATCAAAGAGATGAAGTGAATATTTCGATATAAAATCGGGATCAAAAGTAAAAACTCACACTATTTAAAGAAAAAAAAATGTCATCTTGTAGTGCATTAATTATATCTAGTTTATTTCTGCCAAATTTCAAATTTTTAACTTCATTGGAAATATACAATTAGGTACCGGCGGTTCTCGTTGAAATATCCTGTATAACGTACCTATTGGAAAAAAAACGCGCGAATTTAGCATGTTGTAGAGCGTCATTTTTCTTTCTTTAATGATTGTCAACGTTGAAAAATTATCCTGTTATAATATGTAAGTAATGTCGTTTACGATTGTCATAACATTAGTGGCTTTTAAGATATACCTTCCTATCGTTATAGTTTTTATATTGTTGATTATTATTGCCAGCGTCTTCACCTGTTGTGCTTCGTTGCCCCGAGGATCGCAAAAATCTCCACCTCTGGCTGGTAGGTACTATTCTATTCTAGACGCAAATTTAAAAATACATTCAGTGACATGTAACTTAATTAATAGGTTTGTTCCTTAGAACTAACTCAGAAGAGAATATTTATAGTATCATAACCCAACTAAATTCCAAATTAAATTAAGCGTAAATTTAAATTGCTTGAAGACAAGAAATAAAACGAATAAAAAACGAGTTCCAAATAACTTCGCTCCATTAAACCATTTCTTTTGTCAACATGAACAAATTGCTTTTCTAGCGCTTTATCTCTATTATTCACCCCCAGATGTTTAAATTTACACACACAGACAATCAGTGGCGTAACTTCTTAAGATTTACGTCAACATTTCCAGTACAGACACCCTGGGGTTTTTCAGGATGTCTTCTACGAAAAACTATAAAAACAAATTTTATTTATGGGATGGAGCAGTGCCATCTAGTAGATTGCAGAAGTGTCGGAAGTCATATTTTACCAAAATTTTCTTGATGGTGCTTGATGATCCTTATTTATTTTCAACGTTTTTAATACACGAATTTTGCCATTTAGAATTAAAAAAACAATTTCTGTAAATCTCTGCATCAATACAATGAATAAAAAATTTTGTTTCAAAATCCTGCAGAACTTTGCTTTCTGTTTATGAGTTTATACATCTTTAAGCACAAAATAGTTATAAAACCTTAACTTCAACTAGGTAATTAGATACCGTCTTGAAGTGATTTAAATATGAGAAATGATGATTCTCAAAATATTTTAATATTATTAATTCATATAAACGAATTGAAATAGGAGATGTTCCTAAAAAAGAATAATTTACCAAGAGTGGAAGAATTACAGATTGAGATGGAGGCGGAATGACAGAAGATGACTAGGTTACATACACTGCTCAAAAGAATCAGGAGAACACTTCTTTTTTTTTAAATATTATCGCCATGAAGATGGACCTTATAAATTCTGTAAGATACATATTTTGTGTGAGAAAATGACTTCAACAACATTCAACCAATCCTTTATAATGACTTGAACAAAAAATGAAGAAAACTATGAAAGTCAAAGTGAATGTGATGCGACTTTTTGTTCATTAAATTAACAAGCGTCCATTGTCTTATTGAAAACTACCACTAAACAGTATCAAAATCAAAATTAGGTATCAAAATTGCACGTGCTGTTGCTCTAATTGAAAATGAGACTTCCATTTGGCAAGTTGCAGGAGATGTTGGTGTGAGCCCATCGGTCTTCCAGTGTTTGTGGAATCGCTATAGAGCATCTGATCTCTATAAAAAACGCCACCGACAAAGTTGTAAAAGAAAAACCACCCCAAATTAAGAAACTGGAAACTTAGATAAGGAAAGGGAACACACTTCTTAATATCTACACTACTGAACAATTGTCATCAAAATTGATAGGTACCAACGCCACATAATAACTTATTTCAGTAGTACATGTGCAAACATTCGGGAAAATCGATCATAAGAGTTAAAAGTTACAAAAAAAAACATTTTTTAAACTCAATTTTAAAGGCCTATTTCTCCGTTATCAAGCGTTTTCGAGGGCATGTTTATTAAGAAAAGTCCTTTCATATTTTGACTTTTGTACCCACCTCTCAAGTTTGTCACAGTCATTCCGGGACACCCTATATAGTAGGTATATGAAAATAATGAAAGAAACAAGTAATTTGCAGACATTTTTGAACCAAAAGGTATTGCAAATATATAGAATCTTTGTTGCCAACCCCTCTTTGTGCAAAAATCCCTGCTTATCAGTGGTTCATTAGTTTATTAGCTTATTGTAATTGAATATACCTAATATGAAAATATGGCCGAAGGTTATAGGAGTATCTAGTGGTGGAGAACATTGCAGTCAGGATACAGATGATTTCTTGTTATACTTACAGGGTTAGCCAAATGTGTGGAACTAAGCTTTTTCTGCCTAAATGAAAATTGTTTGTCAAATGACTAATTTGAAAGCGCGTATCAGAGCATATATATTTTTGCACAATGACGGCGGCTATTTTTGCCTACAGCAACTTTTTGAGGTAGAGAATTATTTTCCACACAAACGTAACTTTTTTCTACATCAAGCCGTTTATTTTAAAATAAATAAAATTCGCATTTTAGTTAAGCAAAAAAGGTAACACTTTGCTCTTGCTCTGTCCACTCCGAGTTACCTGGAACAGAAGGCTGAAGTACGTATAACATAATAGACAGTCAACAACACCACTAAAACGTAACGCTAGAGTTGACTGTTTTAATCCAACCCCCTGTTACATGTAGGTACAATGACAATGGCCGGCACAGAAAAGTATACGACCTGAAATAAATTTTGATTGAAATGACATCTTGTAAGCACTGTGAATCGACTTATTAACAAGTCGTACCTTGGGGAGCTCTATAAACTATATACTGTAAAAAATGCGTGCCCCCAAATTATTAAATAAGCACTTTTCAAGCTCTTCAATGTTACCGTAAACTTTTCTGTGCCGGCCACTGTACTACAGTGGACATACAGCTACCACAACAACGAAAATTTTCGTCGTTTCTTAGCTTGTGCTCCATCTTTCGCCTCTATTGTTTTTTTTCTTCATTATAAAGTCTAAAGCATAATAAATGAATATAAATAAATAACATAACATGAAGAACATCAAAACAACCAATGAAAAATCGGTATCTATGTTACTTGTGATGTGACATCAAAAGGTCCAGTAATGATATCACACAATTTAATTAAAAGATTAACGTTAAAGCTTAAAAAAAGTTTTCTTCGTAAAACTTGGGCCAGAATAAAACTGTTCTTGTTCGTTTTCATTAAAAAAAATCCAAAAGTACGCCGCTACTATTATTCAAACCCTGGCAATGCGCCTCAGAGACAATTTTGGCGCTTATTATCAGGAGCAAGAATTTTACAAACTATTCTCGTTGATTGAGATCTATTCTAGTTAATTGTAACAATTGACGTTCTCGCAATATTTCAAATGTTATCTAAAAACAACTGATTATAGCATGAGTTGATGTCAACATACCGCATCATAAGACAGAAATAAGGTAAAAGCTAAGTACATAATATATTTTAAACTAAATGTAGTTAAAAAATTCTTTTATGGCTTTATTAAGAAAGAAAACACTGCTTAAAAAATTTACCACCCTAACATATTTTGTAGTAAATAATAATATATTACATATGTCAATATAATTACATATGTCATATTGTTATATTGACAAAAAAAAACTACAGGGATCAGATGGCCTAAAACGCGTCACTTAAGTTGGAAAATTTATGAAAATGTTGTGTGCTGAATAAAACCAAATTTCCTCGCTGGCATAACTTTTACAAAACATTTTAAAATATTCCACACACCTGAACACTCTTCAATCGTTTATGTTATTAATTTATAACAAAGTTTTTACGAATATCTATATTCAGTATATAAATAAAATTTACAATCAAACACATTCACCATCATTTAGCAATTCTGAACCATCGTTTTCACTGTTTTTATCAGCAACACCAAGTTCAACTGATTGCAAGTCATCTGCCGCTAGTTCCTGACTCTCCTGCTTACTTGTTGTACCGTCACCACTTCCATTCAGCCTCTCTTCTATAGGGCTGTGGCTACTTGTTTCATCATTAGCCTTATCATCTTCATTTGGACCTACTTCAGCCGATTCAGGTTCCATAATTTCTCGTTTATTATCATCAGCAACCTCCATCATTATTGCATCTCCTTCATCATCGAATTTTCCGCTATCAATTTCCTCGACAATCTCGTGATCTTCTTTGCCGTCTTTAGATTTTCTTGAATCAAAATTCCGTTTCATTCTTTCTTCAATGTGTTGCAGTTCATCGTAAACTTCTTGTCTTTTATTGTCAATCATCTCTGCAAATTTTTTAATTAATTTTATTACAAAATTGGTAAAAAAAATTTTTTTTTGATGAGTTAACTATACTCACTTTCAATATCAGTCCGGCAAGATTCTAATAAAGCTTTGCTAGTTTCTGTCAACTTTCTGGGTAAATAATGAATGTGAGGCTTGGCTTTAGTTTGGATGAAATTCATTCTTGGCTTTTGTCTCTCTTCCCATGCCGCATATTCCTTCATTCGCATCATTTTCAATTCGATCATTTTTATCTCCGCCTGCTTTTTCTTTCTGTTGAAAAATAACTCTTGTCTTTCCTTCTTAATTTCTTCTTTTTCTTTAATTTCGTGTTCTTCAATTTTCTTCTCGAGCTGCGCTCTTTTCTCCTCCTAAAAACCAAAAATGTAGAGCTAAAACTATAACATTTATTAACTTATATTACTTTTTGTTTTAATTTAGTTTCTTCTTGTTGGAACTTTTGCAAGGTACCCAAAAGTGCTCCAAACATCCTTCTATTCCTGGCCTTTGACCGTTCATCTTTACTTTGAGCCGCTAACGCTTCCTGTCTGCTAGGCAACTCTTTGGGTGTTACGATAACTTTGCTTATCATCTGTTTTTGGGGCTGTTGATGCATATCTTCATCGTAATGAATCGGTCGCTCTGATAACCTCTTAAACACTGACAGGCCACTGTTACGTCTCTTATTAGGAGGTTCGTCGTTTTCGTGATTAAAGTTCCGGTTTCTTGCCGGCCGTTGACGTCCACGTTCCTCATTTTGGGGGCCCCGCTTCACGTTTGTTCTCGGGGGCAAATCCGAAGGATCTCGTCCAATGAGCCTCTTGATGTTTTCGTCTACTCCCTTTAAACTGCTCCTGGCCTGTTCCAGTTCTGACTGTAAGGTACCGAAGGATTTCAGTATTTCCGTACCCATTGTCGATTTTATGTATTAAACTGATCGATTTTGTGTACTTTACAAACGCTAACCTATCACGCTGTTCATCTCAAACATCAACTATTTTTGGAAGTAGGCGTGCGCGGGAACAGTTAAATTGTCGGCGTGAGGGTGGTGGACCTGAATATGCCGTATGGTTTAAAAGGTCAATCTATGCTTAAAAAATTTATTAAATATTAAATTATTTGCTGAAATAAAAAATTTAAAAAAGTTGAAGCAATTTTCGATTAAAGGCCGTCAATATGCCAATATGGCACGTGTAGCATCCGAGGGCAAAGCAAAATAAATGTATTTAACGATGCAACTTCATGGCACAATGTCACCAACATTCTTAAGGAGCGTCCACATTGCACATCTATACAGAATGTCCCAAAACTCAACGTTAGAGATCTGATACACCAGCACCAGCCTGGGACTTTATGAATTTTGCAAAAATCGACACCTTGGATCAGTTTTTAGAGTGCCACCACCCCGAAGTCCTAATAGATATCTCGAAAACTATTAATTTTTTACTAAGGTCAAATTACGATATTCTGGTCAGCAATGAGCTGGTCTATAAGCCCCCCACGGGGATAACGTTGAGTTTTGGGACATCCTGTATAAAATTTACAAGTGCGTCAAAAATATTTGCGGCGCTTGAATTTTGTAATTATTGGTCGATAAATCGAAAATGGTTACAAATAACCATAGGGGTGTACAGCTTGCCGAGAAATTAATGTGGTATCCAGAGCCGTTGCGGACTACACGATTAGTTTGAGCGACTGTCCGGATTGTCCTGTTGACTTATTTTGAACCCTTGGAGCCTCTGTCCAAGGGTTCAATATAAGCAACACGACAGTCAACCAATCTAATCGTGCAGTTTTTAACGGCTTTCGATAGGACATTATTTTCTCGGCAAGCTGTACATACAAAAAAGGTTTGTTTTTAGTTTTTACATCAGAAAGTATACAATATTCTTCTTCATTAGTCACGAATACAAATAGTTGAATTCTTTTAGCACTATAAAAAAAGGATTGTGATTGCTATGGAGATGGAGGCTCGTTCATAATAAAAAAAGGACTCAACCTCAACGTAATTAGCCCTCGTGTTCCACTCGGGCTAATTAATACGTTTTGGAAATGCATTCGAAAAAAATTCCGGAAATTATCAATGCACTAGGGATATTATAAGTGATAATTAAGTTTTATACTTTTTCCTAAAAATAAAGAAGAAATGCGTTTAACTCATTCAAGTCTTCTGACTCTGATTAAAAATTAACAACTACTAAGCTGGATGAAACGGTCTTACTATCAACATCTACTTCAAATATACATGGTGTTTCATAATTCAATGTCAATATGTATTGCAGGGGGTTAATCTGCTTATGATTTTAAAATAAAAAACTTCTATAAACATAGACTGGTTTTTGCGTTATTTTTGATATACAGGGCAATAAAGATTTTTTTTAAATAACTTCGAAACTACATTAGATTTCTCTTTCAAAATTGATATTAATTGGTTAATAGTCAATTACAATTATATTAACTAATTTAATCGAAAATGGGTATTAGTAATGCAGCTGTTAAAAAATTATTTCAATAAGAAGTGTAAAAAGTACCTTAAATGTAAATATTTTATTTTTACGTACTTACCTACCTACAATTAATTATTCTTAATTTTTTTCCCAAATAACAGTTTAAGATATGAAGAATAGTAAAGTATTTTTCTTTCTTACACAATAAGGCACTATTAATAAAATAATTTTTGTTTTTGGAAAAAGCAGTGGCGCATCATTTTTTATTCAAAATAATCAGAGTAACATTAATTGAGGCCCATTGGTTAAAACTAAAAATTCGTTTTTTCACAAAAGATGTGGCTCTACACCTAGTTTACACCGATCAAGCTTAATAAAAATATCTAATGTAGTTTCGGAGTTATTTAAAAAGAAAACAAAATAAATATGAAAAAATATCGTCATGTATATCAAAAATAACGCGAAAAAGAGCCTATGTTTATAGAAACCTTTTATCTTAAAATCATACAAAGATTAACGCTCTTCAATATTGACATTCAATTATAAAACATTCTGTATAATTGTGGAAAAAATATCCGGAAATTTATGAAGCGTTGCTGTACCCTATACTGGACTAAACCGAGAATTCGACATTAATAAATAAATATTTATCTAATTGTAGGATTAAATTAATTTGCAATTAAAAACACAAAAAATATCCAACATGTTTTAATTCTTATTTTAAAGACTTTAAGTACGCTCAACAAAGAAACAAAATGTTATTTTGCAACCAAATCGTTAAATTGTAGCTTAACAAATTAATAAATTACGTATTTACAATCTGATCTACATGACCAAATCAAAACTTAAGCGGAATTCGGTACACATCCCGATATAATTGGTTTAAAGCAGCAGATATTATTCCCGATTCTCTTTTCTTTTCAGGAACATTCCAAAATTCGCTTTCTACACAATTAATCGCCCTTAATAAAAATCCATTTGTAGAATGAAGCTCCTTAACGTCATTACTGAAATTTTCGACTAATCTCATATTATCTACATTTCTTCCCGCTTCATTTTTCTCTTCTGCTTCATTCCGTTTTTCGTCAGCGTAACTTTCTTCAACGCGCGGTAAAAGAGGTTTTATAAAAGGAGGGGGTTCTCGCGACGGTGGAGGTTCAGGTTCCGACGGCGACTTCTTAGGCGCCCAAGGTTTTTGTATAACGCGCGTTTCTGAAACAAAAACCAAAACACAATTAAAAGAGTTGCATTTATTTATGCAACGTAATAAATTAAATGATCAGTATTTAAATTTCATGGGCAGTACATTTTTCCAGTAGGTATTGTATTTCAAACGGTCAGTATTATAAAATATGGTAATTAAAAATAATGAATGGTCGGTAATAGCTATTAAAATACCGAGAAATATCATGACATTTATTACAGCCGCAGACGTCAGGTTGAAATCCGAGCTCAAAGAGCGAGGATTTTAAGACATCCAAGGCTGCAATATGTCATAACATCGACTTTTGTTCAATATTTTATCGGTTTCAGGCGACCAACTACGAATTTTGATGAATTATTATGACTGCATTAATAAATCAAAAATTCATTTGCAACTTTTCCGTAAAAATCAAAGTCGTTATAAAGTTGGTTGCTAGGTAGTCACAAAGATGTTTATTTGTCAACAAATATTTTATTTAAAAAAAAATCAATAATTTGTAAAATGAGTGACGCTAATTTGCCTGAAAACGTGCTAGAAAGTGTCGAGGAAGCTATGCAAGCACTTATTCCAACCAAGTCAAAAGTGAGATACGAAAAATGTTATACTGAGTTCAAACAGTGGCAGCAAATTAATAATTGCATTGTAAAAATATAACATTACCAATATATCATTTTTCTTCCCAACCGGGAATAAAGTGATACTTTATTCCCTCATAATGAGGGAATAAAGTGCCACTTTATTACCGGGGAATAAAGTAAAAAAAATGCCGAAAAAATGCCTCGGCTTCGCCTCGTGCATTACTTACATTCTCGGGATTAAAATCGGTGTTTATTCCCTTGATGCATAAATAACTATTACATTACTGATATATCATTTTTACATTCGTAATACAGTTATAAGGTACATTACAAACCAACTTTTGTGAATGTTAAGAACCTTCTCAGTGCCTGAAACCGATAAATACTTTTACTGATTGTTAAATTTCTAACCACCATTTATTAATGTTATTGGCCAATTATTAATTAATTTGATTGATTATGGCTTATTTTGCAAACAAATTATTAATTTTATTAACTTTACTGACCGATTATTAATTGGATTCACCGTAGTTCATTTTACCAACCGTTTATGAAATTTACTAATTGTTCATTAATTTTACTTACCGATAATTATTTTTACCGACTGTTTATTAATTTTACTTAATTTAAATTATTGCGAGTTTAAATTTGGAGCGAATATTTGTTACCCCTTGCCGCCAATCGGAGGTGGCGGTTTATACCATAGATGGTGAAGGCATAGAAGATCAAATACCACTTGCCAACTTCATACTGCATCATCTGTCGTGTTCTGTAGTATACTTCACGCGTATTTTGACATTAACGTCAATTCGATAGTTTTCACCAAATTGTGGTTGTCGTATATTTTCCGCATTTTAAACGTAAAATAATGGCAAATAACGAAAGAAAGTTTGCGTGCAGCGTGTGTGATAAGAGTTATTCTTTTCGTCACAACTTATACCGGCACATTAACGTAAGTCATCCGAGTGTTCCGATAGAAGGGGACCGAAAACCCCTGAAATGTCCAATTTGCGATTTCACCCCTAAAAGCGCCTACAAATTAACAGCCCATTTGGCAAAATCACACGCTATAAACCTAGAAACTTTCGAAATGAAGTTCAGTTGCGAAGATGACTTTCTCAAATGGAAAACATCAATAGAAACCAGCGATTTGGCGAATTTCACAAAAGTTCGAGGCACCAAGATCACCAAAGACGGTTCCTGTGTCAGCTACTACAAATGTCACCGTTCCGGGAAATATGTCAGCAAAAGCAACGGCAAACGAAAGTTAAAAACCCAAGGAAGTAACAAGATCAACGGAATTTGTCCGGCAAACATTAAATTTATCAAAACAAAAAGCGGAAACATTGTAGTCCATTACCAAAAAACCCATGTAGGACATGAAAATGATCTGGGCCATTTGACTCTTTCCACTGAGGACAAGAACAAGATTGCAAGAAAAATCGCTTCAAACATGTCACCTGACGTAATTCTCGACGACGTTCGGAATTCCTTATCCGATTCTAAACTAGAACGAATACACTTATTAACGAAACAAGACTTGCACAATATAGAAAAGTGTTACAATTTAGGTGCGTCAGTCAGACAGGCAAACGACAGAACCATCGACGAATGGGTTAACGAGATGAAACACAGTGAAAATTCTTGTGTAGTCTTTTATAAAGCATGCGAAGAACAGCATCAACAATTGGATTCCAACGATATCGTTTTAGTGATCATGAACGATGCGCAGGGCGAAATGTTAAAAAGATACGGAAATAATCACATTTACGTTGACCGAACTAAAAATTTAAACGCTTACAGCTGTGAAATGGTCACCTTAATGGTCCTTGATGACCTGAAGCAGGGATTTCCTTGCGCATTTTTAGTCACCAACACTTGCAACAGCGCAGTTGCAACTCTCTTTTTCACTTTACTACGTGATAAAGTTGGCACCCTTAATCCTACAGTATTAGCTTCTGACACCACAGATTGCTTTCACAACAGCTGGTTTGAAGTCATGGGGAAAGTAAAAAATTCGCTGTACACCCCCTGGGACGTGGATGAAGACTGGACGGCTCATTTGGCGACAATCAAAAATAAAAGTAAACAAGTTGAAGTGTACACTTTGCTTAAAAGTTTATTTGAAGAAATCGACTTTGCCAAATTTGAAGTGCTTCTGGAAGAAGGAATCAAGAAACTTTTTAGCGACCAAGACACTGCGGACTTTGCCACGTTCTTCTACGCGAAATACGCGAAGAACTACACAGCTTGGGCGAAATCGTACTGGTTAAGCGTGGAATTGGAAATTAACACCCTGCACTTGGAAAAATTGCACCGCACCATCAACTACTTGTACTTGCAAGGAAACAACGTGAAACACCTCGATCGATCTATCCACGCCATAATGCAATTTGTGCGAGATAAATTAATCGACAGATTTATGATGTGCAATAAGATCAAATTAGCAAAACATTTGAAACTCATTAAGAGCCGTCACAAAGCCTCATTTTTCATACACAGAAAGCAAGAAGTACTTATGGACAACAATGATTGGAAAATAAGGTCAACATCCGGCAAAGAACTCCATACTATTCGAGAAGTTTGTAGCAATTGCGACTGTGAAATTACTTGTCCTGACTGTCAAACTTGCGTCCATCAATACACCTGTTCTTGCATAGATTCCGCAATTCGTTGGAACATGTGCAAGCACATTCACTTAATATGCCGAATTAAAACCGAAGTCGGGCAGGATTTCGTCAGGAAAGTGAGTTCTGAAAACGACGAAGAGATTATTTACTTTGAAGAACAAGACGATTACGAAGACTGCTACAAAGTAGAAGTAGAAGGTGCTGATACAGAAACTTCGATTGAAGGAGGCGTAAATCCGAATATTGTCAACACTATACAACAAGACAAGGATGATCTCAGAAACTCTTTCAATAGCATTTTAGAAATGGTAGAAACAATGGAACATGTTGCAGCAGTGAAGAAACAGCTCGATTCAATCAGATCCTTCTTAAAACCAACAAACAATAGTTTATCAAATCTAAATAGTGACATATGTATTGAATTATCAAGTTTATTAACATAATTTGTGGTCTTATTTATTTCATTTTCCCTATCACTATTCCCAAGTGACTGTTGATTCAGAGACTATCGTAACAAATATGTTGAAAAAATTAATTGTTTGACTTGGTTAGGTACATTGCAAATTTGCAGAATACGTGTAGGAATCTGTTTTTGGGTGTTCCAATGCTCTTTTCAAACTTTATCTTCTATGTGTATGTATAATGTATGTATATAAATATGTTGCAAAGTTTATACATATAAAACTAGCAAGTTACTCATGCACAGTATTTTACCAATGTTTGAACAGTATTAAGCGCGTATTAAAAAAATATTAGTCGTACAGTATGAAACTATGAAATTACAATTCTTACAGTAAAATTAATAAATGTTCAGTAAAAATCACCAACAGTTTCGGCATTTATTAAACGCGATAAATTAAATGATCAGTATTTAAATTTCATGAGCAGTACATTTTTCCCGTATTGTATTTCAAACGGTCAGTATTGTAAAATATGGTAAGTAAACACAATAATTAGTAAGTAAAATTATTAAGCTGTCAGTAAAATTAATAAAATGGTAGGTGGTAAAAATAATGATCGGTAAGTAAAATTAATACACAATCAGTAAATTTCATGAACGGTTGGTAAAATAAACTACGATCAATCCAGTAAATAATCGGTTAATAAAATTAATAATTTGTCGGCAAAATAAGCCATAATCAATAATATAATCAATTAATAATTGGTCAATAACATTAATAAACGGTGGGTAGAAATTTAACAATCAGTAAAAGTATTGCGTAAGTGTTGAACAGTACAGAGTAAATAACGGTACTTACAAGCTTCATTAAAGTTGCAATACAATTAATTCCCGCCAAGTAAACATTTAACAAAAACAAGCAAAACAAGTGTGGCGGTTGGGTAGACACTCCCTTTACAAATTTATTGCCGGATATTGCATACTGACATTTTATCAATTTTTACCGCTCATTATAATAGAAATACTGGCCAAATAAGTTATTATACTGACCGAAAATTTAATTTTAACCGATTGAATTTTATAAAAAATGTACCTACTGATTTTTTTTGCAATATCTTACTAATCATTTATGATTTTATACTGTACATAATAGATTCAATACTGATCAGTTTATTACGACCCTTTATTAAATGAGTTGATGGTCAATGTGACTGTCCAGCATTCTTCAAGAAAATGATTTGTAAACATATCGTTGGAGTTGCAATTAGACTGAAAATAGTAAACGCACCTCCAGAAGTTAAAGGTGTATCAATTGGCCAAAAACGACGCAGGGCTCGTCCGGCAAAAGCCAAAAAAGCGCCGGGGAAAGTCTGTTCGGTGCCTTCGATCTTACCAGACCAGTCTACCAGCAGATCATCCGGGTGTACATATAACTATTTTATCGATCACTTATTTTATTTTTGACTGACCATGTATTGCTATTCACTAAGCAATTAGTTATTTTACCAAATATATATTATTAAACTATGCCCTTATCCTTTTTTTACTGGATATTTGATATTTTACACGGGCTTAATTTCAAGTACGAGCTTGCAATTCTGCGGCAAAGTAGAGCTGAGACCGCTTTTTCTTATATTGCAATTGTTTATGAAGGCAGTTCCACCAATTGGCAAGTCGACCTTGACTTCCCACCTCACAAAATCGCAAAAATTTGCGACACCTCCGGCCCATGCTATAATAGCTATTTATGTAGTAAGTTGCAAAATAAAAGTGTTTTTCGCACCAAGACGTGAATATTACCAAACGAGCGAAGCGTCTCGGCTTGAATGTGCATTTTCAAACTTTTTGTATTATTGTTATTATCGGTTAGCCATTAGGACTAACATAATAAAGTATCTAGGTGTTTCAAGTTTTTTCAGCATATGCTATTAGTTATACAGGGTGGGGCAATAATGCGTCCAACTTCGATAACTCGAGTTCTAACGATGATAGGTAGAAATTTGATTTAAAAACACAAATAAACTAGAGAAAGAAGTCTATAACCGGAAATTATTTTTGAATGTACAGGGTGAGCCAAGACAATTATACAGGGGCAAGTGACTTTTTTTTAATGGAATGAGGTGTGTAAAAGAAGATTTTTCAGGCCTTTTTCTAGACTCTTTTTAATCCAATATTATTGCTGACTATTACCAAACCACTTGGATGTAGCGATTTTTTTTGTTCAAATAATGGTATCTGCAGATGCATGTTAAAAAAATCACTACAGTCACAATTATGAGTTTTATGAAAAAATTATGTAAAGACTAGTTAGGAAACATGTCTTTAAATAATTTTAGCTTTTGAAAAATTATACAGGGTGGCTAGGTTAATTTTTTTAATTTAGAACTTTTTGAATTTAATTTTCTCTATTTTTTTAAATGAAACACCCTGTATATTTTTTAACGATATGATGTATAAATTAAAAACAAACATACAAACAAATATACAGGGGCAAGTGAGAGTTTTTTAAATGAAATGTGGTGTGCAAAAGAAGATTTTTCGGAGCCTTTTCCTAGACTCTTTTCAATCCAATATTATTGCTGACTATTTCCAAACTACTTGCATGTAGCGATTTTTTTTGTTCAAATAATGGCATCTGCAGATGCATGCTTTTGAAAAATTATACAGGGTGGCTAAATTTAATTTTGCAATTTAGAACTTTTTGAATTTAATTTTCTTTATTTTTTCAAATAGAACACCCTGTATATTTTTTATCGGTATGATGTAGAAACTAAATACAAACATTTTTTGTATGTTATGTAGGTACACCCCTATGGCTATTTGTAACCATTTTCGATTTATCGCCCAATAATTACAAAATTCAAAAATAATCCTAAAAAATTAGATTCTTTTTCAAATAACTCGACAGATTTGTAATAAGTGCTCCAGATGTTTTGTTTATAAAAACAGCATAAGTTTTTTTTAATAAGTTCACTTTATGTTTGTATCTTGATCATGTTCTGCATTTTATATTATCCGACAAGCAATACACATTTATCGCAGTTACCTGTCGTCAGTTGTCATTTCTGTCAATTTTGAAACATTTGAAGATTTTTGTCGAGTTATTTGGAAAACGATCTAATTTTTTAGGATTATTCTTGAATTTTGTAATTATTGGTCGATAAATCGAAAATGGTTACCAATAGCCATAGCGGTGTACATACAAAAAAAGTTCGTTTTCAGTTTCTACATCATATCCTTAAAAAATATACAAGATGTTCTATTTGAAAAAATTTAAAAAATTAAATTCAAAAAGTTCTAAATTGAAAAATTAAATTTAGTCATCTTGTATAATTTTTCAAAAGTAAAAACGATTCAAAGACATCCCACAGATGTTTTCTAACTAGTACTTAAATATTTTTTTCTTAAAACTCGTAATGGTGACTGTAGTGATTTTTTTAACATGCATCTGCAGATGCCATTATTTGAACAAAAAAATCGCTACATCCAAGTCGTTTAAAAATAATCAGCAATAATATTGGAGTGAAGAGGGTCTAGAAAAAGACTGTAAAAAATCTTCTTTTACACAACATTCCATTTTAAAAAATGTCACTGTCCCCTGTATAATCGTCTTGGCTCAGCCTGTATGTTCAAAAAATAATTTCTGGTTATAGACTTCTTCCTCTAGTTTATTTGTGTTTTAAATCAAACTTCTACCCATCAAAGAACTTGAGCTATCAAAGTCGAATGCACTATTGCCCCAGCCTGAATATTAGGCACTATTTTTACTAAACAAAAGTACCTGACGTTGAAATAAAATAATGTACAGTTAATTTGTCCCCATTTAGCAATGCTCCAAAAAAATTATTAAACAACGCTGATTGCGGTTTCAAAAATTAATAATTTGTTAATGCAAATATTGGTAATATTAAATTAAAATAATAATATAATATCTAGTTTGTACCCAAACCTTTTTGTAAAAGTAATAAAAAAAAACATACCTAACTCTCCAACTATACGCGACAATTCTCGGATATGTGCGCCATGTTCTTCCGTTTGCATAAACAATTCTGTGAGTGTTCTACGCAACTCCTCAGTTTCTTTCTGCTTGGCTTCTTCTTTAGCTGCATCTTTTCTTGCCGACCTGAAATATTTGTTTAAAATATTGCCACTTCAGAAAACGATCCCGTAAACCTGTTGTATTCAGAAACTAAAATTCCGGCAGCTATTAAAAATATTATACTTTCGCCCAACAAGTCGGCACCCAGGTTCGACGCAGCAGTGTCATTCAGCACAGTAATATTGACAGGTTGTCCGACACTGAGTAGCCACATTTTTATTTTAACCTCGCACCAATTGTAAACTGGAACATTTTTAAAAGTTAAATTTATGTAATCTCTAACCTTAACTTACATCGTGCAGGAGGTAAGCACACGTATTTTCTAAAGACTGGAGAATTCTTAGCTTGTTGCTTCAGAATGTTGGCTATTGGCTTGCTTACTTGTTTTAGCAAAAGGGCCCCAAGTTTGGCAATGGGAAGGGCCGCATGAGGAACCATCCTTCTGAAATAACAAAATTTGGTCAACAATTCCGAATTTCGTAAGTGTCATTTAAATGTCTTGATCTTATAAACTGACAGCTGTCATTGTATGACAGCTGTCAGTTTATAACAGCTTTCATCCAATGAAACTGTTCAAAATTAGCGGGATATTCAAACGATTTATTGAACATACAGGGAGCCAAGACGATTATACAGGAAAAAGTGACATTTTTTTAATGAAATGTTGTGTGTAAAAGAAGATTTTTTAGAGCTTTTTCTAGACTCTTTTCACTCCAATATTATTACTGACTATTTCCAAACCACTTTGTTCTTAATTGAAAAATTAAGAACACCTGTATAATTTTTCAAAAGTAAAAACGATTCAAAGACATCCCACAGATGTTTCCTAACGAGTAATTACATAATTTTTTCTTAAACTCATAATTGTGACTGTAGTGATTTTTTTAACATGCATCTGCAGATGCCATTATTTGAACAAAAAAAATCACTACATCCAAGTAGTTTGGAAATAGCATTGACTAACGAAATGGTCAGTAATAATATTGGAGTAGAAAGAGTCTAAAAAAAGACTTCAAAAAATCTTTTTTTTACACACATTTTATTTAAAAACATGTCATAACCCACCCTGTATGTTCAAAAATATTTTCCGGTTATAGATATTTTTTTCTAGCTATCTAGAACTTCAGCTATCAAAGTTGGACGCACTATTGCCCTAGCGTGTATAACATTCAACTTAGGTATAGCTAAATATCTGGATCAAAAAATGACTGTGTAATTAGGCAAATCTGCTTGCATTTCAAGCAAGAAAATCCAACTTTTACTTGCAAAGTTTATTAATAAAGCTTTTGAATTTAAGTACATTTACAGATTATCTCAGATACTGAACTTCAGCATGGTCATTAAACAAATTATATTTGGAAACAATGCGAATTAGACATAATACTGAGCAGTATCAAACAAAATCGTGTGAAATATAAAAAGTTACTTTTAAAGAATACTGTTAAAAATTGAAAACTAGGCGTTGCAACCTGTATTCAAATGCATAAATTAAATACTGATAGACGGAATTTGATGAAGCAACTTAAAATATTTGCAATACTCGAGAAAAGTTAACTTAATATTAATACATATTATACAACAAAACTATTCACAAATTAATAAATGCAAATATTACATTCCCTAGAAATGTAAATAAATAATTAATAAATACCTGTCTTGTACATCTCTTAAATTAATACCGTTATTTGGACAAAAAATATTAATGTATTAACAACACAATAATAAAAATAAATAGCCAAAGTGTTATAACACATGTTCCATCTTATAAAACTACTGAATACATAACCTTGTATAAAACAGCAATATTACAATGCTAAAGCCACTTCGTACTTGATCAATCCTTAATACTTTTCATCATATATTCAGTAGTAACAAAAATATATTCAAACTAGTTTCAACTCATTGGTGTTATTCTTGGTGACGTCAAATCGAGCGCATTTCTAAACACCTATTATATTTTACAACTAATTCAAGTGCAGCGTGCACAAAAAATAGTTAAAACCGCCTAATAATAATTATTCAACAATTAAGCTTACACATATTTACAATTATTTTTTGCGTATTGCCTGTTGGGGGCTTTCAGGTGGCGATTCCGTTTGAATGTCTTGACGTAACGACCTTCTAGGTACGTTTTTTAAAGAAATCTTCTTCAAAGGTCTGGGAGATATGCTTGTCGATTCAACATTTTGCGACACGTCAGAGGAGGCATTATTGAACCAAACCCCTCTCGCAGCATCAGACGCTGAAACTGCACTCATTTCATTATCTACAGTGAGAACGCGAATTCACGACAATACCTCTGTATTTCGAATCACCACGTTGATTGAGTTTATGGGAATGACCGTGAGAGTCTAGGAGAGCCGCTGCCAACATCGAGGGGTTGCCGGTACAAGCAGGACCGTCTCCAGCCCCGCTCGAAGTAGAACCACTTACGCAAAATGGACTAGGGGTTGCTATCGGACTGTAAACCCTTGAAATAAAATCCTCGAATGTTGTGCTATTTTTATGCTTCGTAACGACGGTCTCCAGAGACAGCGCTCTCTCCTCGTAACTGAAATGTGGCAAAATTACCAATATAGAACGAAATTTAAGTGTACTTACTATTGTTGATAGAAAGGTAATGTAGTTCTTTTGGCACGACTGGCACAAATCGCCGTTGCCCTCACTAGGCCAGCTAAAACGTTGCTTTCGATAATAGCTTCATGGAACAGTATTCCAAAGTGGGGTACCTAAAAGTCGATACGTCACAAGGACAGATGCAAACAGTGGTAGACTTACATCCGGTTTGCAATTTACGGTGACTCGATTCAAACTATTTCCTAACGGGTAAATTGTTATCAAAATATCACAGAATTCAGTGGGAATGATATCACGTCTATAATCTCGACAATGTTCTGACCATACAATGTGAACCTCGTCATTACCCAAATGTCTAATCTGCAATTAATAGAAAAAAAAAATAATGAAGAGTGCTAAATTCCTTAGAAAATACATACTTTGTTTAGGACCGTTTCTGGAGTGTCTCCGGGCATTCTGGTGGCAACATGAAATATCGCTTCAGAAAAGCTGGTGGCAACGTATGGCGCTGTCAAACCCGTAGATCCCTGTCTGTGAAGCCCTCCAAGAAACCCTGTGTGGCCTTCCAATTCCACTTCCCATGCTAAGGCTGCCAAGAACTGCTCATATGCGGCACTGCCGCCCTGATTTGACAAAATCGAGTTTTTGTCCTCTTGACCGGAAGCCACGTAAATCACCGCAACCTACAGTAAAATTTTTTGCATACTTCAAGCTACCTTTCAGTAATTAAAGCGTCTAATGGATCAATTTCAACTCGACTTACGCCTGGCGTAAATGGGCGGAGCAGCGCAAATCAGTTGCGCTCAATTTCAACTGCGAATTGACATGTTGAAATCCCGTAACGATAAAAGGGGGCACAGCTTAAATTTTGCATCGATATTTTACTCCCGGTGCAAGTTCAGTTGAAATTGACCCGTAAGATTTTACAAGTATGTAGAAAAGTCTCAAAAGTCAATTAAAGAACTAACAACATTGATTTTTCATGTCCAGTTGATCCTCTTACTCCCTGCATTATGTCAATTTAAAAAAATATATTTGTAATGTAGCCCCTTTAAAACAATACCTTGTGCGTTTCCCTACATCTTTGGCCGTCCAAATTCCGAAGTTCTCTTAATAACCGTTCAGTCTTGTTTAAAAGATGGAGCTGTCTTCGCCTCTCCCACCCGGCAAAGCCCATTTGTGAAAAGAGTAGCCGACATTGTTGGAAAGCGTTCTGTTCGACAACACTTGAAGTAACTGTAAATCAGTCGAGTTGACAAAAAAGAAATTAATATTAATTGAAATACGACTACCTTGCTGGTTACTTTCAAATCCTGGACTGACAGCACCTTCGTTGCGACTGTTAGGCCTGGAAATGGGTTGTCCCAACATCGCGTCCAAATGTTGAGTAACTCTGCTCTCCTCCACTTCCATATTTTTTTGATTGATAACGGAACCTATCGCCTCTTGTTCGATTTCAATCGACAAGGGAGGCGCGGCTGGTTCGTTGATTTTTCTATCAAAATTCTCTAAACACTCTGGACTGGTATGTCCCAAATACTGTAATAACTACAAAAGCAATAGTTACATTACCAACGACGTTAAACAATAGTTACATCATCTAATTGATCCAAATCAGGTGCAGCATTTGAAACGTTAGGCAGAACATGAGGGGGACGGTGCCGCATTGCTCGTTGAGGTAAATTATTCATGTTGGAAATAATGAAGCTTTCTGGCTGTATGTAACTCATCGGCCCCCATTTGATTTGGCTGGTTGATTTGATTTCGACCTCAGCTTGAGTCTCTTCAGGACGATCGCTTTCAGGTGTTCTATACAGAATCGAGGCATCCCAGCAAGCTTTCCCCGATAGATCTCTCATTAAAACTCGTACTTGTTTATTGGCAGTTGATAGACCTGCAGTTACGCCACCCCCTGGCAGATCCAGCACTGGCAGCTCGATCAAACTTGCTATTACATTGTGCGTTAACATGAACAACTGGAAAAGATAATACGTTTTTGTTGCCACAACTGAATTAATTTCGTATTTTTTACTTGAATGTTAGGCGCGGAAAAAATGCTCGCTGATAGTTCATCTGCTGTGAGATTTGGGACGTCATCGTGTTCCACTACTAAGGAACTGAGTCTAGCTGCTCCGATAGCCATGGGAAAATGTCCTAAATGGGTGACTAGATGCGTTAGAACTGCTTTAGCGCATAAAGTTATAGCTTTTTGGCACTGAAAGTTCTTTGATGGTGATAACGAAGGTGATGATTTGTCCAAATCGTCCGACAAAATGTTGGGATCGAAATCTTCATTCAAGCTTGGTTGAGTTAGACCGCCAGGGTTGTCAGCTGCGGCCTTCCCAGTCGCCATTTTATGTAACACCTAGAAATTTAAATTATGTAAAGTTTGAAGTAAATGTAGCATTGTTCAGGCCATATTATTTGAAATATTGCCATCGAAAATTTGGACAAATATTTTACATAATAACACCAGGACCTACTGGTCCAATTCTAATGGTGTTGCCGACTGGCAATTATGTTAGGATATACCCGTATCTTCTTCTTTCATTTAAAAATAAGCAGCTTGATGTAGGAAAAAAATAATTCCATGTTTGTGTGGAAAATATTTTTTTACGTCATTCTAAATAGAAATATTAGTGCGTTGCCCGAGGCGTTACCATTTAAGAAATAGATCGCCTCAAGCAAAAACAATCAGCGCCAAATGCAGGAGTAAGTTTCAACAACACAAAATTTTATGCAAAGTATATTATTGCCAATTTATAAATACAGGGTAAGTCAGCTAAAGTAAATTAACCGAAATATCTTCGTTATTAGTAAAATTACAGCTTTAATAATTATATGATCCAAGTAAATAGCTAAAATTATTTCCAGTACATAATTACCTTTAAATTTAATTTAGTTTCATTCTGCTTAGAGACATTTCATTAAATGTGTCATTTTATTTTCCCTAAGAGTATTTTTTAGCTGAGGTTAGAAATAAACGCAATACCTACTATCAAGATGCAATGGGATACTTGCCTCATGTTTGGGAAATATAATATTTAGAAAATGTAAGCGATTTCATTAGACCCGTATTTCTTTATTTGGTTCTAGAGTCAATATTACGCCCAGAATTAATTTTCAAATTTTTGGAGTGGGAGTTTTGTGACGTAGCCGTCCACTGCACGGCGTAGTTTTAAAAGAAATCGTATGATGGCGCTTTACTCAGATTGCTTGCGTTCTATTTATAAATCGAATGCCTATTCGCTGTACACATGTCGCGCACTCTGGTAGCAGCGCAGCATAGTAGCCAAAAACAAGAGTCCATTCAATATAGGTGAGTCTTGGATACAGGGGACCAATGCGTCATCAAAAACAAAAACTGCAAATATTTACGAAAATATGAAATAAAAAAATAGGAAAAGAAATATTTAAGTCTCTTTTAGTTATTTGCATGCATCTAGAGAATAAAAACTGCAATATTTTTTTTAGGCAAGTACCCCATTGCGAACCTTCCTTGGAGCTTTAAATTTCTTAAAAGAAGCTGTGACTTACGTCATCGGGCCTCAGCATTCGACAGTCGCAGTTTCTGATCTCATTTATAACACTCTAATTGCATCTTCTAATTAATTTTATTGCCAGTATCATGGTCAGGGCATTGACTAACCACTATCTAGACGAACAGCCTCTATTTCTGCAAAATGTTGAGAGATGGCAGGACAATAAAGAACTTCCTATTATTTAAAACGTGCCTTGAAAAAGTTTATGTCTCGGCTAAATGCTTCAGATGGGTGATGGAATTTTCCCAAAAACCGAGTACCTGCGTTTGCTTTAGACCTGGCCTGCGATCATAAAAATTAAAACATAATAAACCCCAAGTTTTGAAATTCAGAGCGCCGCCAGTTCTTCTTCGGAGGGCGGCCGCGGGTCGAGAGATGATTCACCAGCGAGGGGTTACCTGCTCGCTTTTGTGAAAAGAATAGAATAGTGGTTAGTCAATGGTCAGGGCTTTTCCCCTTATGTTAGCTAAAAAAATAATAGATTTTGAGAAATTAGAAAAATAATTTGATACAATGTAATTAAGTATCTCTGCAGAATAAAACTAAGTGACGTTTGAAGGTACCTACAAACTGAAAATAATTTTAATTATTTAATTGTATCATGTATTAAATAATTTTACTAATAACAAAGATATTTTGGTTGACTTTTGGTCACTTTACCTAACTCACCCTGTATATACAAAATAAAATAAACTTACGTAGCGATTCCTGTAATCCATGTAAATTTTCCCACCTTCAATGTGATCGACCTCATAGCAACCAAATTCAAACATTGCCATAGAAACGTCATTGATCATAGTAGGGATGTGTAGTAGGGTAAAATTAGGGACAGAGGCATAACTTAAAAGGCAGTCGAGTGGCGATTAAGTTAAACAGTGCCAATTAGTTCTGGAAAGTGCCAGAAGTACGTTCCATTAGAAACGCGTGGAGTGACAGTTCTCAATCTAGTTTCAGTATTCGATATTCTACAGAAATGTCGCAGATCTGCTCGCCATACAGAACAAATTCGAGGGCTTCCAACAATCACATAGATCAAGTCAAGAAAGAGGCGCACGAGAAGAAAAGAAATATTCTCCACTTGATCCAAAGGTACCTTAAGGATCACAATCTTAACTTGACGGCCGAGACCCTGCAGCACGAAGCCGAGGTAGGCATTCAACATCAAGTGTGCGATAACGTCGATTTAGAAATAATTTTGCAAGAATACCAAAGTTACTACTACATGAAATTCCGTAGACAACCAAAAATCCTCAAAAAAGTGGACCAAAACGAAGAAACAATAACTGTCAAAAAAGAAAAGAAATCAAGTGCCAGATCAAAACTCACAAAGTTACAAAACGCGGACCTATCACCAAAAGACGACAGCTTTCCGTTCGAAATCATCTCGCTAACAAAAGACCAAGATTCTAACGACATTAAGAAGCCTTTGTGTGACTTTGAAAATTATTCAAGTGAGTGGAGGGAAATGGCTGATCAAATCGTAAAGCAGATGGTGCCCAAAACGCTCGGTATCACATGGCAGGATTGCATAGGTCTAAACAAACCGGTGGAATTACTCAAAGAAGCCATAACCTATCCCATAAGTTACTCGGAACTGTTCAAAAACGTAGGCACTTGGAAAGGAATCCTCCTCTACGGACCTCCGGGAACTGGAAAAACTCTTCTAGCAAAAGCTTTAGCTTGCGAATCTCCGGGAACCTTCATCAACGTGACCAGTAGCGTTTTCACTAGTAAATGGCGTGGAGATTCCGAAAAAATGATAAAAGTTTTGTTTGATATAGCGAAATTTTATTCCCCTACTACAGTGTTTATTGATGAAGTTGACGCGGTAGCTTCAACGAGTAAAGATGCGAACCATGAGGCTTCCAGGCGATTTAGGAGCGAATTGCTGACTCAAATTGACGGAATCGTGAAATCGGAAGTGTTTATATTAGCAACGACCAACACTCCGTGGGACATTGATCCCGCCTTATTGCGACGATTTGAAAAACGAATATTTGTTCCGCTTCCCGATAGAACAGCCCGAAACAGCATTTTTCGTTATTACTTAAACAACCATAAATTCACTAATGAAGAAATTGAAAACTTTACGGATTTGACCGAACATTTCTGCGGTTCGGATATTAATGTTGTTTGTAAAGAAGCCAACATGACTTTAATTAGGGAAAAAATCGCCGAATTGAAAAGCAATCATCAGCTGGGAAAACAAACGAGGAAACTTAACAGACAAGATGTGGTGGCTGCAATTAAAAAAGTGAAACCGTGCACAGAAACTAAACACTACAAAAGATATTTTGATTGGTGCGATAAATACGGATCAATGTAACGTGGTGAACTATGATTTCAACCAAATTACTATTAAAAAGCGATTGTAAATGTTGAAGTTAGTTAAATTACTAAAATTACAAAACTTTCATCTCATTGCATGAGATAAGACCTTTGGACCTATTTTCCCTGAACACAATTATAGCACAACCAAACATACAACATCAATTACTTTTGTAATATTGAGAATTGCTCTTTAAATTTCCAACAGATTTTTTTTCTTCTTTGCCTCCTTTAACTTTGTAACAAACCGCCCAAACGCGATAAATGTAAACAAATCTCCCCTGGCCATGATAATTGCGTCGCCATGGGAAGAAGTATTGAACCATATAAAATACCGATCACAGATTGAAAAGAAAGTCCAGAGAGTCAGAGTTCCTTTGCCACACGCTCCTTATCTTACTGAACATCTGTCAAGGCCGTAGAAATCTCTGGATTCTTTCTGAAAGAACCTGATGTTCGCCAAGTATGTGTAACAGTAACTGTCCGATCAAATCCCAAAACCTACCTGTAGTCCGGCCGGCTAACAGATAGAGTAATAAAAAAATCAAATTCGTAAAAATATATGTAAATTCGAAAAAAATGCAATACTTTAATTGTAAAAAATAACTAAAAACGGGCATTTCTAGTGATTTTTTTACAAATCCAACTATTTTGAAATTTAAATGTATTTTTAAGAATTTGATTTTTTTATTACTCTACATGTTGGCCGGCCGGACTACAATATGCACTCTCTACCGTTTTTCATCCACTAGGTACATGATTATAAATTATACCGCATCTGGTAAATAATCTTTTTTATACAGGATGTCACTGAAAGCTCCGGACATAGGCTAACCACAGGTTTCTTAGACCAAAATAAGTTGATTGGACATAATTTACCTATATCCGAAAATACCTCCTTAAGACAGTATCAAGGTCAAAGATAGACAAAAAAAATGTTTTCTTCATAACTTAAAATCGCCTCAACCGATTCTACTGATATTTACTACATAAACATACAAAAGACACATCTTGATATAAATTTTTGTGACTTTGATACTGTAGAAGATACCTAATATTTTTTTTAATAATCAGAATGCGTTAATTCTTCACAATCTTTGCCTCTTGTAAAATTTTAAGGTTCTCAATGGTTTCAACGGAAAAACAAATAAATTCGAACTCTTGCAACTTGACGCGCCCGAAGCGCCGCGCAGCCTCTTGATGATCCCGGAGGAACACTCGCTTGCTCATGCTTTCTGTACCTACCAAACACGTGAAAGAATTCAGGTATAGTGCGAATTTTTTATCAACTCTGTGACATCAATTTTTGTGTTTAATCGCCACTTAAAGTTACGGCGCAAATGGCCTTAAAGAGTCAAACAACATTGTAAGATTTTCTCATTTCTATGGAAACTTTTAAAACACAAAAATCGTGGTCATATTTCAGAAACACCCTGTATAATAATAGCAGATAACGGATTTCTTATAGCCATTACCACCTGCCTGTCCCCAACCTTCGTCTTGTTCTTTCAAAGACCTCGCCCTTTTCCAAGTTTTTCGTCGTCATGTCGTCTCTACTCTTTCGTACCCTTCTTCAGTGGATCTTTCTGTCTCAATTAGTTTTTGTTGTAACTGCCACGAGTATCGTAGGCGAATGCTCTTATTATTTAAACTACCCAAATGATAGCTGGCGTTATCAATTTTGTTTTGTCATAACTTAGAATAAATATTAAGTTTTGCATAAAAATAAAGTGTACATACAAATGAAGTGCTATTTGGTGTGACCAGTCTTTAATTCAGCTACCGCAGCTGGGTACTTGAATTTGAATCGGAACAAAATTCTGCCACCCAAGCAATCTCGAACAAAAATGACACCGTCAGTATTCGTAAAATATTTCCTACTGCATCTTCTCTAATGTTATCTATTTGTTCAGTCAAATACTCACTGTAAAAACTTGCAGCATTAAACAGCTTCCTCTGAACTCGCCATATTCGGATATTTCCAGAAGCCTTTTGGGCTCCAGACGCATGCACCATTCGCCTAGACAAAGCAGCAATGCGGTACCCAAAGCCTTATCGCTCTCTCCGGCTGTGGAACCTAAAGGAGCGTGCAGAAAGAGAGCACCACATAAGGTTCGAATTACGGCATTCCCAAGCCTCGGGTATTGGCCCCACAACAAAGAGGCATGATCGCAGAGTAAAAAAAGAATGTTGCTGGCCAATTGCGCAATCACCTTATTATTGAACTGCAAAAATTACCAAAATTAATTAAAATTACAGCTAAATTCGATTGTTGTTTACTTTAAGCGCAAGAAGCAGAACGTTAATAGCATCAGCAACTTTTGGATGGAAGCTTTGGTTTGTTAGTTCTTTGTAAACAAACATTCCAAGTGCCGAGAGAGCTATACAACGGGCTTTTCCTTTTGGCTCCCGACGTCCCGCTCTAAGTAAAATACTAACAACATGTTCCTAAAAATTACGTGTAGAAAGTTTGAAAAATTCAATTGAACTCCATACCTTGATGTCAGGACATGCCACAACGTGAATGTTTTGTTCAGGTTGCAGAACCGATATAGAATTGAGATTATCTGGTAAACTCAATAAATTCGCTACGATAGAGATTGCTTCAGTTCTTGGTGTCGCTTCCAAGTTATCAGAAGAATTCAAAACAGTATTGCACGCGTGTACTAAATCTAAAAGTAAAAGAGACGATCCCGGCAATTGAAGCGATAAGAACCGCGGTCCTAAATACTTCAATGTGGTATTAAGGAAAGATTTGGAGTTTCCAGTCAACGCTGCAACAACAAAAAAAATACGTTTAACCAGTCATAAAAAATAACAACACTAACCTGTATGTAAAAATCTATAGAACTGCGGTAAATAAGTCCTATGCTTACAATCACAGTTAAGCGTTACGGTACACAATAACCTTAGCGCGTTCAGTTTGCCGGCTTCAAAACTGTCTGGCAACATAAGAGCCCCAAAACACCAAGGCAAAATTAATGTTAGAGGCGGTATCAATTCGGGGGTGTGAGGAGTGCTTTGATTGTCCCCAGAGACTCCTTGATTTTGTTGAATTTTGATTAATGTATCGGTGAGTTTCACCAAATATTCGAAAACTTGCGCGTGAAGTTTCGGATCTGAGATGAGATTAACGTTGCCGAGAGCTCCCAACATTCTCCTCCACAAGATTACGGCGACGTCCGGCAACCAGCCTCTCACCGAACCGCCGCAAATCACTCCTCGATGCTCACCGCCGTGTTCCGAACCGGAAGTCTCCGAAGTCAACACGTCCAATTGAATAGGGGAGTCTTTTATGGAGTTGCTTTCCAAACCGCTGGAAGGTGCAGGACTTGGAGAGCGCGTCCGATCGGTCGATTCGGTGTCGGGTTGAGGAAGAGTGTCTAGCGATAAAGAGCGTCGATGCTTGGGCTGAAACATTCACACATCACTCACATGCCCGCACCAGTTTTATGGGTTAAAATTTTCGGTTTAAAACAAGTTATCATCGTTGTGTTAATTTTAGCAACACGCGGATATCCGGATTGAATAATGCTTGCATCAAAAACCACAACTTTTCTAAAAACGATAACATTTTACAAGATAAATTTTAGTTGTAATTAAAAGAACTTGTTCCACACCAATAAAATTGTCTAATAAACTTCTTTAACAATATCGATTAAATCAAAATAATATTCTTTCAAAACTAAAGTGGAAGCAAATCAGGAAGCTTAAATCTAAAAGAAAATCGGAAGTTAAAATGTGATATCATAAGTATGTAGATATACAGTGTGTCGAGAATAAGAATTGTATCTTTCTTACAATAAAATTTTAATGTCATTTGAATTTATCATGACATGTATTTTTATTTTAAATTAAAATTTATTGCATTATGTTATTTCCATTCAATGTGAATTTCTATGGGATTCGATCTCTTTGTGTAATATTTCTATTACCATTCGTTGTTAATTTCGTTTGTAATTCAATTTCCATTACACTTCAATTAAAATGAGACATTGAGGGCAATGTTGCATGGTATGTGGAATGGAACAGAATAGAAACTACAGCGCCCCCATAAATTATAGTAGATACCGGGTGTTTCAACGAGAACCGCCGGTGCCAAATTGCGGATTTCTAATGGAGTTAAAAATTTGAAATTTGGCAGAAATAAACTTTAATGAATGCGCTACAATGTGGCATCGTTGGTTGGTCCATAATTAATTCCATGCGCCGTCGGGACGCCATAATGTACTTTTTCAGAGATTTTCAATAATTTTTTTTATTAATATTATGTTTGTAATACCGCCAGGTATACATTCCTGCTTTTAAAAATTTGAAATTTGTAGTTAAAGTATCCCTAATTGTGTTTTTAAGAAGTTCGCGGGATTTTGACGAATTTATGACACGACTGCTTTATTGAAGCAGGCAAATTTTGTCACAATGATCGCCTAAACGGTTGGGTTATTTATGACTTAAAAGCGGTACCTACTCAAAGATCTTTGCAGTACAGACCTCATCATAAAGTCTAATGTGGTTGACCGCAGAAACGACCACAAAACTGTCAACTAAAAATCCCCCCAGCGCTGAAATTTAAAAATCCATGTAATTCAATAACGGTTTGATGTAAAAATATTTTAATTATTCGTTATCAATCTTGGAGGTCGTGATCATGAGCTTGAAGAAAATCAAAGAGATGTGGTGAATATTTCGATATGAAATCGCGATTGAAAGTAAAAAGTCACACCGTTTAAAAAAAGAAAAAATCGATAATGTCATCTTGTAGTGCATTAATTATAGTTTATTTCTGCCAAATTTGAAATTTTTAACTCCATTAGAAATACACAATTTGGCACCGGCGGTTCTCGTTGAAACATTCGGTATAATGATAATTGGCCGGAGCACATGACCGGATTGCATTGATGATTGGCGCCAAATTTCGGTGTTTCCGTTTCCCTTCTCCATTCTCCAACTTTGGTGGTGAATAGAATGGTGGTGAATGTTTGTGTGTTCTGTTCATGTCACTGGTAGTAAAATTTGGCGCCAAATGTGCAAACTATTATTTATTATTATATCTACTACAATATAGGGGGCGCTGTATTAGCGGCTGGAATTTCCATTCCACATGCCATGCGACATCGCTCTCAATGTCTCATGAAGAAATTTATTTTCTTCCTCACCAAGCAAGTGTTCAAAACTTGTCACTGGTTCTAAATTAAAATAAAAATTCACATCGGTAATTTATAAAAAGATTTTTGTGTTAATTTAAAAGTTAAATTCGCTTTTCCTTAATGATAATTAAATTTTTGTTAAGAAAAATATTAAAATTTTCCAAAGGAAGCAATAGACTTTATGTATTGTATTTAAGTTTTAATTTGGAATGGAAATTGTATTTTTCTTAAGGGAAATAACGTGATTATTATTATCGCAAATGGCATAAGAATATAATGAAATTAAAATTAAAATGACCTATTGATACCTATAGAGAATAAATAGTAAAACGGCTTGCCATATTAATACACCCAATCTTTTTTCATACTTGAAGATAAGTAAATATGTACAAAAAAGTGCGCGATATCGAAGACCATCTTCAAAATCACAAATTCCGTCGACTAAAGTCCCAACTTACGTTTCTGTGTCGTTGTGAACTTCTTCGTTTTACGGCCAAACTAGTTTCGCTGTAACTTCTTGATAAACCTGAGCGCGTTCGCTTTTTTAAAACGTTATCGTCCGGTAACGACGAATCTTGACGACACGCCGCTAAATGCCCGACATCGTTAGCAGCGCAAGGAACATGACTTTCAGGTCGACTCCCCGTTCCTCTCCTTCCTCTTTTTGATTTTTGCTCAGTAAGACGATCCAAAGGCAAGTCCGTGAGATCCAAATTATAGACATGACGAGCCAGAACTCGCGTTAGTGTCTCCATTGTTTTCTATTTAAAAAATAAAATGGATTAAAGCTAATAAATTTTCAGAAATAATAAAGTCCTTACCGCCCACTCTTTGATGAGCTCTTCCCAGGTCGTCAATGAAGTTAAAACGTGCAGAAATCGATCCCATAGTTCTCTAGATATCATAACGTTTAAATTTGCCTTGATCCAGGTGACTATTAGAGTTTGAAAAATCGCAGGGGCTAATTTACCCCCCAAAGTTTGCATTTTTTTCTTCGGCGGGGTCTCCCCCAAAACCAGAGAAGTTATTTGCAACAACACCAGCAGTAATTGTTCCCTAAACATAATTTAATGTCAACTCCATTTGCTTATAAAACAAATATGCTACAAACCAAGTATTGCTATCCATCCTTGTATTCATAACCATAAAACGATAAATGTTAAGTACGCGCTTGCAAGCGTCAGTCTGCTCCTCTAACATTTTGGGAATGTGTGGACTGACTTCTAAAAGAAACACATGAGCGGCATGTGTCATAAATAATTGCAGCATATTCTGAAACATAAATAATACACCCCAAGTTAAGATAGAGAAATTTTATTTTTTCAAGCATGCAACAAATAATTTTTTTATTAAAAACTTTATTTTTGGTAAACAAACACAATAACCCCTTATAGTTTGTCTCACCATCATTATTCTGTTTAAATGTGACTGCAACTAATTTCATTCATACATGTTTAGAGTAGTTTAGAGACCGTTACGGTGAAAGAAACTATATACAGAGTATTTCAACGAGAACCGCCAGTGCCAAATTGCGTATTTCCAATCGAGTTAAAAATTTGAAATTTGACAGAAAAAAACTTTAATTAATGCGCTACAGTGTGGCGTAATTGTTTGGTCCATAATTAATTCCATGCGCCGTCGGGACGCGATAAAGAGATTTTTCAGAAATTTTCAATATATTTTTTTATTATTATTATGTTCGTAATACCGCCAGGTATACGTTTCTGTTGTTAAAAATTTGAAATTTGTAGTTGAAGTATCGCTAATTGTGTTTTTAAGAAGTTCGCGGGATTTTGACGAATTTATGACACGACTGCTTTATTGAAGCAGTCAAATTTCATGACAATGACCCTTAAACGGTTCGGTTATTTATGACTTAATAGCGGTATCTACTCAAAGATCTTTGCAGTACAGGTACCATCATAAAATATAATTTGGATAACCGCAAATGGACTAGGTAAACGGCCACAAAGCTGTTAATCAAAAATACCTTCAACGCTAAAATTTAAAAATCCATGTAATTCAATAACGATTTAGTATAAAAATATTTCAATTACTCGTTATCAATCTTGGAGGTCGTGATCATGACCTTGAAGAAAATCAAGACATGAAGTGAATATTTCGACATGAAATAGCGATCAAAAGTAAAAACTCACACTATTTGAAAAAAGAAAAAAACGATAATGTCATCTTGCTAACTAATTATTATAGTTTCATTAATTATAATATATAATAATTATAATTAATTAATTATAGTATATCTCTGCCAAATTGCAAATTTTTAACTCCATTGGAAATACGTAATTAGGCACCGGCGGTTCTCGTTGAAATACCCTGTATACAGGGCGAGTCAGCTAAAGTGAATCAACCAAAATATGTTTGTTATTATTAAAATTATACAGCTTTAATACATGACACAATGAAATAGCTAAAATGATTCCCTGTATGATGATGAAATACACTCTTTCCTACCTGCATGCCGGCTCGCACTAGCAAGTTTTCTTTATGTATAGCCCCTAAATAGGAATCGTTTCTTAATCTTGCCGGTCGGCCTTCGAACACGGCGTCTTCGATAAGTCTTGGAGCATCTTCTGGAGGTTCCAACATATAGGGAGGTATTTCAGGTACGTTTAGCTGAATAAAATCTTTGTACACGGCTATAATTTTTCTTATTGCGATCACGTGGCTAAAATTAATCAGGAATGCTTGTCGGTACATTTCGTGAATGAAATTCACGTTGTCACGGGAGCTACACAACACCTCCCTAACGATTTGGGCAGCAAGTTCTTCGTCACTGGCAGTTTTAGTGGTTTGGATGGAAATTGCTGAAAATATTTAAAAAAAACTTTAAATTCAATTGAAACAACCATACAAATAACTTTGAAGACTTTAATTTGACTTGTCTATCAATCAATTTAATTGTAAAAATTCTGAGTAATAAATCCAATTCGGGAGTATTAAGAAAACTAGTTACATGAGCAGTTAGACTAATTCAACGTGTAACTAGTTTCTTATAAAAATCATTGGCCATTAAGGTTTCTTCACTTGATTGTATAATTTGATTTGTTCAACTCTGAGCAGAAGTTTAAAACCTCAATAGATAGCAATAAATACAACAAAATAACTTCTTAAACGTCAAATACAAAGAATTATGCTGAAGTCCTAAATAATGTAAAGTGCTCTCTCATATTTATAAATTTAAGATCATTGCTTTAGAAACCAAAGACTCTCAAAAATTTAATAATCTTTAGTAAAGTATGATGAGTGCAACTAACTGAAAGATACTCACTTGAATCGAGACTTGGATGGGCAGATTCATGTTGACACTCGTCATCATGGGCACTCGTAGTGGAATGTGTAATGGAAGATGGTTGTCCGTCAGTGTTTCGCTTAGTTTGATGCATGTAGCTAGCCACCCATATTATTAAAGAAACGCGACATAGTACGAATTCACTCTCAGGTTCAGGCTTCCTCAATAAAGGCAATTCTGAAATTGACCACAAATGTTATTAGTACCAAGAACACGCAACGAGCAGCGAGGTCAATAGAGATGAGGAAGAGAGGTGGCGTACGGACCAAGAGGTTCCAGGTTCACTTCTTTATTCAAATAGTGTTTTCTTGCGAAAAAGGAATTCTACGATAGGTCAGTTCAGAGCCCTGTAATTTTTTTTAAAAGGACGATTAAAAATTACTACTTAAAAAAAATCCAATCTTTTTCCTTGCCCTAAGACATTGAAGTGCCGTTATATAGATTAACAGCACTTTAACAGCAAGTCATTTGACGGCACTTTAAGGCCAGCTTATAAGAAATATGAAATAATTTTTAGTTTATGAAAATCAAATTTGTTATTACAAAATATCGGGCATTTTAATATTTAGAAAAAAAATATTTATAATAAATTGTCAAACTGAAGACTTTTTGCAGTCTGCCAATATCCTAATTCTGATATTATTTTATTTAATACATATTTAAAAAAAACCACAAGTCGCAGACCTACCAAACCTTCTATCATTATAATAGACGGAAAAGTGTCTATCTGAAAATGTAAAAATATACAGAAGCATCCATTAAAAAAAGCCCTCGGATTTTTTGCATTTGCTTCATCTTCTCATCCTCTTTACAATAATAGTAAAATTTCTACACGTCCCCATTTAAATTTATTGAAAAAATCCTGAAGTAAAAATACTTACTAAAATTGATTGCGGATTAGACAAAGAGTAAAATAACATCTTAACTAGTGTTTTCAATGAAGGATATTCAAAAACTATCGAGGTTTCTTAAAAAACGCTTTTCAAATCAAAGATACGACTATTTTAATCCTTGGAAGGTATATCTTTGCTCAACAATGACAATGACGTTCTTTTAATGAATCCATCTTTTCTATTTAAATACATTTGCATATACTTTACCATTTAAAATTTTCGAGAAAAAGGTTATTTTATCTTATCGCCTCTGGACTGTGTCTCCCCCAAAAAACATTGGGAACTAAAAATATTTTCGGTGATTATCTCATGGAGGATTTCCTCCATAAGTTTTTTCCTCGTTGATGTGCCACAAATAGAATCTAAGATAAATCTGGTCCTCATCCTTAAGAACTCACCTTGTATAGTACAGGGTATTTCCAATGAAATTTGAAATTTGGCAGAAATACACTATAATCAAGATGACATTATCGTTTTTTTCTTTTTTTAAATGGTGTGAGTTTTCACTTTCAATCGCGACTTCATATCGAAATATTCACTTCATCTCTTTGATTTTCTTCAAGCTCATGATCACGACCTCCAAGATTGATAACGAGTAATTGAAATATTTTTATATCAAACCGTTACTGAATTACATGGATTTTTAAATTTCAGCGCTAAAGGGATTTTTGATTGACAGCTTTGTGGCCGTTTACCTACTCTATTTGCGGTTAACCACATTAGATATTATGATGGTCCCTGTACTGCAAAGATCCTTGAGTAAATACCGCTTTTAAGTCATAAATACCCGAACCGTTTAAGCGTCATTGTCATGAAATTTGACTGCTTCAATAAAGCAGTCGTGTCATAAATTGGTCAAAATCCCGCAAACATATTAAAAACACAATTAGCGATACTTCAACTGCAAATTTCAAATTTTTAACAACAGGAACGTGTACCTGGCGGTATTACAAACATAATAATAATAAAAAAATATATTGAAAATTTCTGAAAAAGCACTTTATGGCGTCCCGACGGCGCATGGAATTAATTATGGACGAAACAATGACGCCACATTGTAGCGCATTAATTAAAGTTTATTTCTGCCAAATTTCAAATTTTTAACTCCATTGGAAATACGCAATTACACACCGACGGTTCTCGTTGAAACACCCTGTATATGAGCATTTTAATAATTAAAAAAATGCATGTAAACTTCAGGATTATGTCGTAAAAATGTGCTGGAATGTATAAATGCATTCTTAGCATATTACTTACCTAAATTGGGGTGATATAGTGATGTATCCATCCCAAAATTTGGACAAATTTTCATTAAGTAGTACGCTTTAAACTTCTCAAGTAAAAAATGGAAACACCTATGGTGGTGTGAAGCCTTATCCTGCCACTCCAACTTAACCACAGTATGTACCATATGCTCGAGCAACGCTTCCAGGTACAACTTGCCGGAATGTTCCGGCGGTTTTTCGCCCCCTGATGGTGGTAAAATTGGTAACAATTCAGTAGCACTAACTGGATATTGAACACTTGTGTCGTGAAAAACACTTCCACTAGCCTGCATTTGAACTGATGACGAATTGTTGAAACCCGGAACCAACGTTCCAAACATGTTGTGAACGTAATCAGGTGCGTTGTCGTTTAAGGCCTGGTACCACATGAGAAAGTAACGGATAGCTTGTCTTCGTAATTTTGTGGAATTGCCAGGATGAAGAAGCTTTGACAGTATCCGTCTCAACGAGTGCTGTTGCCATCTTTTATGGATTAATTCCGGTAATAAGCAGAGTACTTGTTCAAGGATCCATAGGGTACATTCCAGTTCTTCTTTGTGGGCTTTATGAACTGCAATGAAATCATGTCAAGAAAAACAATCAAAACGCCACTATATTAAGCAATTTGACTTACCCAAATGAAAAGACAGCTCTGAGACAACAATAAAAAGACACAGCAAAGATTAGTATAGACGTAAGACAGAACGTAATGATTATATTGACCTGTTATGAATCTGTTTGGTAAAATTATACAATCAATACATGGAAAACATAGAAAGCAACTATGTACAAGCAACCCTGCGTTATTAATTTTACCATCTAAATAAATTTCGTCTACATTAATGTGTTAAAGCTTTTTACAAGAATCCTGTACATTGAATAGAAACTAGAAGAGCAAACAGATTCAGAATAGGTTTCGAGAATGAAAACGTCAATTACCTTTCTGTCTCAGGTTTCCTTCGGCTTGAATAAAGCTGTCGTAAAGAATATTGTAAACATGACTGAAATTCGCCTCGAACAGCCCCTTAGCTTCGGAAATGTCCACATTATCTGCAAACGTCAAAATTAACAATTAGGTTAACCCAGTTGTGAAACCTTTGCGTCAATTGACTTTTAAAGCAGGGCAATTCTTACCTAGAATGACTTTTAAATGTTTAACGCGCGTGGCTAAATCCTTTTTAGGATCTTGGATTTTTAATGTAGACTTTTTAACATCTACCAGGTTTCTTTTACTGAACATTTTGGGATGGTTTTAAAGCCATAACACTGGGATTTTGCGTGTGGAATTATTGCTTGAAGTTTTGTAAAGCATTGTACTTGAATGCAATTATTTTTGGGGCTACATATCACATTTTTTAAATAAATCTCTGTTGACGTACATTGACATCGAAATCTGTCATTCATTCTGTCATACTTGTCATAATAATAACCAATACCACCAGCGCACCTGGCGGCCAACACGGAAAGTTGCAATGTAAATAAAGGTAGACAGCGTTGCCAACATTGGGACAATTTTTCTATATTAGGGAAATTTGGGACGGTTTAGAGAAACTATCATATTATCTAGGGAAATTTGACTTCAGTTTCTATTGCAAGTAATTTTATTTTAAATAAAATTTTCCGCCTGTGATGCTATTTTGCTCGCTTTTTACTAGAAAAAAATAACAAATTTTTGAATCTAGAGATGAAAACTCCAAAACTTTTATCTAGGGAAATATTCGCCCAAGCACAGAGAATTTACAAAACTAAATGTTGGCAACGATGAAGATAGACCTTTTAGGCGTAAAATTGCAGTGTTTTTTGAAAACCATCATGAAACATTATTATAATGCTAATTTAGGCAATTGTGCAAATAATAAATAATTCTAAACAATTTAGTCGGGACTGGGGAGTGAATATGAAAATGGAAGATCAATGACCCAAGTCTAGGCGATAAAAATGATTAAAAAACAATTATTATAAAAAAAAGTGTGAAATAATAAAAATGTACCTAATGTTAATGAAAAAAACTTATAGATGTAGATGTGGTAGGGCAAGAAAAGTAAGTAAAAATAAAAGTGATTTGCACAAAAAAAAACATTGATTTTCATAATATACGTATAATTGTTAAGGAAAGCGTTGCGTGGCTGTAATTGACTTTTTGAAGATCCAGAAGTGAGCAAAGTAAACAATGACCTAAACTTTGGTAAATATTTATAGTTTAGATGGCTTCTGCTATTTTCAAGAAATTTTTGGTGGAAATAGTAAAAAAAGCTTATTTTAGCATATTCTGTAAAGATCAAGATGCGAAAATACTTTTTTTACAAATGTCTTAGAGCAAGGAAAAGCATAGGTAGCGAAAAATAAAAAAAAATTGATTATTAATGAATTTTGTGTTGCCTATCCTCCCTTCTTATCAATATGTTTTCCATTGGTTTTCCTTGCTCTAAGAAAGACATTTGTAAAAAAAAAGTATTTCCGTTTTTTGATTTGGTTTCACCAAGACTCACATTCCAGATTTGTGGACTTTTCCCATATCTTGAACTCGCCAGCCTTGAGGACGTTTCCTGAGTCTAGAAATAATTGCCAGCTGTGAGGACGTTTCCCATTGTTTGGACCTGTCGGTTTTGTGGACTTTTCTCACCACCAGGTAATTGTCAAGTTTCTTGGACAGTTCCAGAAGTTTTGAACTTACCAGTCTTGAGGACGTTTTCCAAGTCTGGGGGTTTCTAGGTGTAAGAGAACTTTTCCCTTAGGTACTAATAGAACTTTTCCTACTGAGGACGTTTTCCAGTAGAGAACACTAGGTTAGAGTACCTATAAGAACGTCATTGTATTTAAATTAATATTATTTTTATTCATCCCTTGTAAGTGTGGGACTAAGTTTTTTTAGAACGCTTTTCAAAACTAAGATACGACTATTTTTATCCTTGGAAGATATATTATCTTCACTGAACATTTGGTTCATGAAGTTTTTTAAACTTTGAATGAATCCATCTTATGTAAAATTCGACGAGCCTCAGTTTTGTTATCATCATCATAAATTTAGGTGCTTTATTATTGAGTATTAATACAGGGGCTGTAATTTACCACTTAATTGAAGCTTTTAGAATTTGGCATCAAGAAAACCATGACGTAAGTGACAAGAATGACATTTGATAGTTGCACGTTTCAAAGCCCCCTGCGCCCCCGTCTAACTTACATCACATCTCCTTTTCTAAATTCTTAACTCAAACTTTGAAGTCTTTAAAATCAAATAACAAAATAAGCTTGATCAGTTCATTATTCAGTTTCTAGGTAGGGGAACGTGGGGTAAAACCGCACATCTAAGGTTTGTCAATTAGTTCTACAGATTGTAATGCTTCACACGAATCGAGATAAACGGGAATATGTATAGTATAGTTTTTTATTGAACATAAAAAAAGTTAAATTCATATAAACTAATACAACAGCAATAAAAAAATATTATTTTTTAAAAAGCATATTGACGGTTTTGCCCCACCCTATGAGGCAAAACCGCACAGTGCATGGGACAAAATTGCCAGAACGTAAGACACCACCAGGCCATCCTCTTGTTCTTTGGAAAATACTGTTCTGTAACGTCCCATTCCTTTTACTGCAGCTTCAGTTGGATTTTTGCCTGCCCTTAATGCGGACTTGACTCTGTCTTTTAATGTAGGTACTGCGAGGAACATTGTACTGCTTAGCAGCTCTTTGATAGCCGGAATTACCGCCAAGGCACGCCTCTATTGCATTTTTCATTGAAAGCTCTGACCACTGCTGACGATCAGTTTTTCTTTTGTCGGAACGCATATTGTCTAAAGCAAATCAATTAGATTTAGGCTGTTGATTAAAATTAATGCAATGAGGCAAAAGCGCATATTATGTGCAATTTTGCTTCTGTATGCGATTTTGACTCATAACCACAAAATAAGCATTTTTGATAAACACAACTTACTTGATTTTATTTGATGTAACTTTAGAAACCAGCTAAAACAGGAACCAACAATTTTGCAGCAGCAACCATTGAAATAATGAAGCTTTTGCCACTTCTTTGCAGATTAACATGTGGTTGCCGTATTCTGTTATATCATCATATACAAGAACTAAACATTGCAGCTTTAATAAAATAGATATTGCTACTCAATAAGTAATATTTCTGGACCTGTGCGATTTGACCTTCCTATGCGGTTTTTTTACCCCGCTTTCCCCTACATATACAGGATGTTCCAAAAAAAGTGTGCATTATTTTACCGACGGCTTCTACAATAAAAAACATAAAGAAATTTATCTATAAACATTGAGCTAAAAATTCTTCCTAAGAGAACTAGAGCCCTCTAAAGGTAAACCTATGTTAGTGGTTTCCAGTGAATATCTTCAAAGCCAATCAAGATAAAATAATGATAATGATACGTAATAATGATGTATAATAAATAACAAAAATAATAAAATTTTGTCCAACCATTACTATTTTTGTATGTAACAATAATAAATGTCATTTCATTCGCAATACCTGCCGTCACCACAACAAAATCTTTAAATCGATTTGGCTAAGAAACGGTGTACCCTATCAGTATTCAACAAAGGTATCTTTCTTATGCAGAACATTCTAGATATTTGAAATGTCAGTGTTAAAAATTGAAAATGGTACAACATACTGAAAAGTTAGGGCTATTTTCAGTTAGTAGGCTTTGCGCGTGAGACACCCCTGTATGAATTTCTTGAATTATTTTTATTTCTACTAGTTACATACAAAAATAGTAATAGTTGTGTAAAATTTTATTATTTTAACTTGACTGGTTTTGAAGATATTCACTACAAACCACTTACAGAGGTTTACCTTTACAGAGCTTTAGTTTCCTTAGGAAGAATTTTTGTCTTATGTTTATAGACCACTTATTTCATGTTTTTAATTGTAGAAAAAACCATCAAAGTATTGTATACTCTTTTCGGGACACCCTGTATATTGTTGGCATTTTAAAATCCTTTCTGGGACGATGGAAAAAAATTGGTTGATATTTCTCAGTTTTTTTTTCGGAAACCTTTTCAACTTCCTGTTCAGGGGACTAGGATGGTTGTAGAAGAGAACTTTCTGATGTTGTATGTTAGCATGTAGATGAGATAGATTATAATAGACACTGTGGTAAGGTTCATTATTATAATCTCACCGTCAAAGGCTGAAGATAAGGATTGTTTTACTGGTAGTATACTTTCCAGGCTCCTACTGCCGGTCTCAGCTTAAATTCCGTTATTTATTATCCTGTTTATTATTATTTTAAAAAATAACTGCAATATCAAACCACTTAACTTCTATTTATTTAAACATTTTTATTATTACAATTTTTAATAAATACTTATTCTAAGTCAATTTTAACTTACTACTAAGCAAGAAAAAAATATTAATTAAATTAAACCTTATTACATATTAATATTGTTTCATTAATATAATTTTTCCTAACTGTCTTGGAATTGATAAGAAAAGCTCTTGGCAATATTCATTTGTAACGATTCTTTTCCAGTCGACTGCTATTGGAACTGTTTGGCAACAATAATAAAGAAAAATTTCTAAATTTGCTGGGCGCTCCCCGACATCCACATGGAAGTAAATTGAATAAAAATTTTACAATGGTTTCTTGAAGAAATTTTACTGATACATATAACATAGCATAGATGAATCATGACAGAAATAATACTACAATACCATCACTCAAGAGCTAAGCTAAATCGGCATTTTAATAAATTAGTAATAGTTTTGGAACAAAACGTTAAACACTAATTTTAATAATTTTTTAATTTTAGTGCCAAAAAACAGGACTGTCATAATTCTTCATCAAAATGGTGATAGGTATAATATTAATTTTGGTAACTTTCAAATTTATGAAATAATTTATCTGGCGAAGGTGGTAAATAAAGAAATGAAAACTTTTATTGCTAGTTATGGTTAAACCTCCAACCTCTGTTTTTTGAGAACTAGTCGCTTGATGTTTTCGAACGCAAAACTGTTTTACATAAGCAAATTCTACTGTTTCCTTTTATCTGGCGCCCATAGTACCTTTTTATAAGATTATGGGCATCCCGAGGAACCAACACAGGCCGCAGTAGCTTCATAACAGTTGGTTGATCCAGTACAAGTTTTGGCCTTATAACAATTGCTTGATCCAGTACATGTTAGGGCATTGTGACAATCATACGAATTGGTGCAGGTCAGTGCGTTGGTACATTCTGAAGAGCCTACACAGGTCAACGCGTTGATACATTGTGTAGAACCTACACATGCACCATGTGCATTTGGACAATTCTTGCAGCCAGTACATGCTCCTGTACAATCACTGCAATCGGAACCCCCAGTACATTCACAATAATACCCATGACATAAACACATGAGTACCACACCAATTATTAACAACGACTTATTGCACACCATTTTGTTCAACTAGCAAACTGCATTTGATATTAAAATGAAAATAAAATGGGGTTTATAAACAGAAAATATAAAAAATTTCCTGCGCCGTTCTGAGCCCGGCGCCACACTTGCGCCGTCACCCGTCGGGTAGTGATGCTGAGCTATGACTGTGAAGGCTTGCTTTGATTTGGACACCAGTTTGGGGTAGAGGGCGGTCAGAAATAGACAACAAAATTTCTCATGTGACACCCTTCACAAATCATCATAATAAATAAACAAAGGGGGTTGGGGATCTGCCCAATTTTAAATATTGTGCAGTGTGACGGTGGGTTTATGTTTCAAATTTTCTGCATGATGCAATTTCCGTTTCAAGGCTTACGTATTTTACCGCTTTGGGTAAATACAAAAAATAAATAGAATATTCGAGAAGAAAGCGCCGAAACAAAGGGTAAATAATTCCGAAATAAACAGTAAACAAGTTTACGTATTCTGAATATTAAGTTCTAATGATGTAATATTGTTTATGGGACAAATACGTGGGGTCCTGTAAGGAGACCCAGCGTCAGCACCAAACCATACTACCTAACAACTTTAATCCTGTAACTTATTATAAGTGTATCTTAGATATTGACTTCAATTGAGTTTTGACATCCTAACAAGCTTTGCTGAATTATTTCGTAAAAAGATTTTTTTTTTTTGTTATAACTGATAAACAATGATTGTCAACGGCAACGTTTATCGACCTCATCAGCTTCCCGAAATACTTTCCACACGCCATGAATCATTAAAGAATTTTAGTTTATATTAACATGTGTTTGTGCAAGATTAATATATTAGGTACGCAATGCATTATTCATTACCATCCATTCATTACCATCTTTATTAATAAAAGTTGTAAATTCTTTTTTTGTGTTCTATAAATAGTACAATTAAAAATTTAGAATGGTTGTCAAAGATTAAGGAACAAAAAAAAAAAAGTTTTATTTGCTGCAAAGTATGTGTGCCTCTTGTCTTAAAATGTCCTAGAAGATGTATCAGACTTTGATTTAGTTTATTATTAGGTAAAAAATAATAAAAATAATTTTTAAATGTCTCATTAAGACGGTACATTCTATCCAGCTTATTTTGGTCAAATCTTCATATTTCGCTCTAAAGATTCTCCAGTTAGCTTATGTATAATTATTAATAAAACACTCTGTATAATTCTAATTCTTCTTTGTCTACTTTTAAATATTTACAATTTCAGCAATATCCCGCTTCTTCTGTATATGTCAGACTAAAATTTTCTACTCTTTATTTTAATAAAGGGAAAGGAAAAAGGAGAGAAAAAAAGAAAGGCAGAGCAAGAGAGAGAGAGGAAGAAAAAAAAAACAAAGAAAGAAAGAGACAGAGACAGTAAAAAAATAGAAGAAAAAAAACACGCAAAAAAATAAAGGAAGAGATAGGGTTCAACTCATGTTGCTATGAGCTGTTTGTCGAATCTCGACACGGCATTGACAATAAAGTAACTTTAATCATCGTTTGAAAAACCGGGCATTAATGTTCTTCGTAAAATTCTGGAGAGAAAGATAAAGAAAAAAAGAGAAAAAAGAAATGAAATAAAATGAAATGAAGACTAATGAAGAAATGAAATGAACGAGAATAAGGAAAAGAGAGAGAGAGGAAAAAAAGAAAAAAAGATATAGAGAGAAAGGAGAAGAAGACAGAAAAAGAAAGAAAAGGAGAAAAAAGAGGAAGACAAACAGACCGGGAAAGACAGAAAGAACGAAAAGTAGTGAAACAAAGAGGAAAAAAAGGGGGAGAAAAAGAAAGAAAGGCAGAGAAAGAAAGATAAGGAAGAGAAAGAAAAAAAAGAGAGGGCAAAAAGGAAAAGAAAAACATTAGAGAGACAGACTAGGGGAACGAGAAAAAAAAACAAGAAAAAAAGACAGGGAGAAAGAAGGGGGAGAAGAAAAAGAAAGGCACAAAAAAAGAGGCAAAAAAAAAGAAAGCAAGAGAGGAAACGTCTCTACGAATACTAGGGCAAGGCTAAGCTTTAGTTAAAGAATAATAGAAGATTAGTTACAGTAGTTTTTAATTTTCTTAAGCAACAGTTTCTGCCTAAATAAAAATTAATCTACGTATTTATGATATAATAAGATTATGGACATCCCGTGGAACCAGCACAGATAGTAGCTTCATAGCAGCCTGTTGATCCATAACAAGATTTGGCCTTATAACAATTGGTTGATCCAGCACAAGTTACAGCGTTATGACATTCTGAAGATCCTCTACATGAATATGCATTTGGACAGTTTATGCATCCATTACATTCTCCGGTGCACGCACTGCAATCGGAACCTCCATTGCATATGCAATAATACCCATGGCATAAACACATGAGTACCACACTAATTATTAACAGCGACTTATTACACACCATTCTGTTCAAGTAGAGAACTGTATTTGATAATAAAATAAAAATAACGGGTTTATATATAGAAAAATCTTTCTGCACCGGTCTGAGTCTGACGCCACACTGGCTCTGTCGCCGTCGCGGTAACGCCGCTCGACTACGTTAGGTGGTTTTTGCTTAAAGTTTTTATAAAGCCTTTTGAAGCTAAGAGCATTTGACTTCTTGTTGTCATAGTGGATGATACTATTATAGCAAACTAATTATTATATGAGCTCTGTATTTCAGTCGCTATCTAACTGGAAACATTCAGAAATTAGCAAACAGTTTAGTGATATTTTCTGTAATGTATACCTATTGTTGATATACCTAGTATTTCAAACTTTTAGTTATGATTTTTGAGTATTTTGACGTTTCTGCGATTACGATTAACGCTTTGTGTAGTATTTTGTGTGAGATAATAGAATTAATAAGTGGGTTAACTAATATAGAGCGAGTCCTTAAGGATGAAGGCCATTTATCTCAGACCCTATTTGTCCCAATACAGTTTGCGATTGGAAACGGTCAGATACGTCAGAAAGCGATCAAAAGGCGGCATAACTTCTGATAACTTTTCACTTTACGTAAATCATCATAAGAATAAGAATATGTAAATACACAAACAACGGTTGCTGCGGCGTGCAGCGTGGCCTCAGGCTTATCATTTATGATGCAATTACGAAATTTTCCAGTTTACCTGTTTTAATGCTTTGACTTTGGTCTGCTAGATACAAAATAAACATTCGAGAATATATGGCATATTATCAAAGTTGAGAAGAATAATATTATTGTCGAGACGCCAAGATTAAATCCCAAGACGCAGCCGAAATTAATGACAGCTTGGCAAAAGTAGCTCATTTGAATCAAATAATGATTGCTTCTTAGACTATAGTACCTAGGAAAAAGTAACCATTTATAAAACGAAGCATATTTTATTTTATAAGAAGAGAAGTTAAGAACATGACGCGGGGCAGAGTGGCTCATCCCTTCGAACAATTTGCAGTAACTAATGCAAGCATAGCTTTTATGAACTGGCGTAAAAATAGTAAAAATTTTGTTGTTGTTTAATTTTTAACATCGGCTTTATGATAAGCCTTTAAACAGGCTTATCTTTTTGACATTCAATCTAATATTAAAGCAAGCTTTAGTAGATTCTGGGAGTATGTTAAAAATGGATGGTATACCAAAGAAAATGAGATTTGGAGACATTCGACTTTCTTCAGCTCGGGAAATGGTAGGTGTTGTTTGATGCAAAGTTAATGCTAACAAAGAACGTCACGGTATCAATTCTTCAAATAAGACAAGATAATAGAAGATAAACTTACCACATTCCTCCATTCCGCAGCTTTACTGCCGTGACCAGAGCCAACGTTTCCAAGAATAAGTCAAAAGAGTTTTTGGGGTGAGGGCTCATGCCCTTTCCACAACCCGCCGACAATGGCAAAAAGTTGCACATGCTTTGCTTATTCTTACTTTTAAATGTTTGCTCCAACTAAGTTTACTGTCAAGTATTATTCCCAGATACTTGACTTCTTTCACCAGGTCGGTGGAGTTGAGTATCTTTAAGACGGGAAACAGAACCGTCTCCATTTTGGCAGGATTAGCATTAAGTTGCAGAAGATACTCGCATACTTCCTAGTCAGCAGAATTGCTATGTCATTTGCATATCCAATCGTGTAAAAACCGGCATCGTGGAAGCGTGGCAAGAGATCGTTCACTACTATGTCCTATAGCAGCGGGAATAAAACACCCCCATGATGACATCCCCGACTTACCACACCCCTCGAAGACGTCAGGCTTCTTTAAAACAGCACCTCTTGAGTTGTAGGAACGATTTCTACCAAAATTAGGTAAACTTGGGTGCCGGAGGCTGTAACCCTTCTGCTTATACGTGAAAATATTTAAAAATCTGGCCCCTAAGCCGTCATCTACCGATGTCATTCATAGGGATGCACCTTCAAAACACCAAAAAAGCGATAACCTTTTGGAACTCACTGTTTAACCGATAGACATACAAGGCGACTCGGTCAACATTGAAGCTTATCGGTCGCTATGAAAGGACGCGATCGAAATGAAAGCGATGCGATCGAAACGCTTTGTCGGGGATCCGGTACTGACACCTAACTAACCTTAGTGTTATGTAAGTACCAACCACGACCAAATTTCGCACATTTTAAAATTGGGAATTTTTATTTAAAATTAAGGTCATTGTTTACTTTATCTACTTTTCGATTTTCAAAAAACTAATTACACCAACGCATTCGTCACCATGTATACATTACGAAAATCAATATCTTTTTTTGTGCAAACTACTTTATTTTTACTCTTATTTTCCTTGCCCTAGCACATCTTTTTTTTTCTTATTTTTCTATAGATTTTGCATAAAATTATTTTTCATTTGCACAACATTTCATTGCTCAAAATGGCATT